>OY757929.1:10413152-10450652 GCA_963585895.1 Sepioteuthis lessoniana
GATTATTAGGGTTAGATTTTATTTTATTATATTACGGGAGCAAAAGTGATTTCTTTCCTTCTCCCACCCATAAATGCTTTGGCATAGACCAGAAAGACTAAATACACTTGACTTTTTGGGGAGAATATAATTAAACAAGAAAATTTAATGTTTTAGGACATTTTGTTTTTTTATAGTAGTTTCTGATTTTTATTTCAGGTTTTACATTAATTTTAGAAAAGATATGACTCATCAATATATATATATATATATATATATATATATATATATATATATATATATATATATATATAATGGAAATTGTTTCCCTTGATGATGGCCCAAAGTTGGCAGAAAGTACTAGGGATACATACAACTATGGACAATACATAAATCAATTCCCCCCGAATACGATAAAAGTAATACGGGAATTCAAACGGATCCAGAAGAAAATATGTAGACATAAAATGTCTATTATGTTTAATGAAATTTGTATTAACGAAGAAATGCTGCCAAAATATACATATATAATATATATATATAATCACTTTTTCCTTGCAAACTTTTCTCATTTGTATTTCTGTTTCCATTATATATATATATATATATATATATATATATATATATATATAATGGAAATACAAATTAGAAAAGTCTGCATGAAAAAAGTGCTTGATTTTATTATAGCTGAATATGTGTAAAAGCTAAAATATATAATTATGAACACTAGAAGTCCATTACTTGAAGTGTCATATAATTGTGCACAATTATCAGGCAGACATATAGACATGATTATGTACACTACATGAAACTTCAAGTTATGAACTTCTTGTATTCATAATTATATATATATATATATATATATATATATATATATATATTTAACCGGGCCATTGGTCTAATGAGTAGAGTGTTCTCCAATGATCTGGGAGACCGAGGTTCAATCCCAGGTCGAGTCATACTAAAGACTCATCAAAAAATGGTACTTTATGCTGCCTTGTTTAACACTCAACATTATAAGGTAAGGATCAAGGGTAAAGTGGAGCAATCCAAGGAAAGGATTTGCACCCTCCCCTACACCACGGTGTAGTAGCTATTGAAAAGGGAGCCTTTGGGTCACTCTCGACAAACGTTGCCAACTTTACTTTACTTATATACATATCTATCTATCTATCTATATATATATATATATATATATATATGTGTGTGTGTGGAAAAAGGCTTACTTGGCACGGATAATATCGCCCTATAGCTTTATCATTCTCTGGCAGAGCCAGAGACAGTGTCTCTACTGCTCAAAGATCAGAGGCAAAAAAGAGATTAAGAAAAGGATTTCTTGACTGTCATATGACATTTTTTAAAGCCTCTAATGGACAATTTTGTAAGGGAGTTAATTATTTCTTGTATCTAAACAATATCTTCTGTCTGATATAAAAAAAAAAAATGTGATATATGAAGCTGTTGTACTTGGTATTCTTGAATTCATTTAGATGCAATATCATTGACTGTCATAGATCTTTTACATGTATGATAGAAAGGTAGTAGGAGGAGGATGTCAGCTGAGTGAGATGTTTTAGGAGAGTAACTCAAGTATCCAACAAATAGAGCAGCAGAAACATCTAATCAGAAAATGCCTATGGAGATAGATATGAATAAACTGTAATAGATTGATAGACAAACATGAACAGACTGTCGTTGATGTATCATGTAGAAAAATTGATAACAAGGTAATCCAAGTGGAAGGAGAGATTTATTGAGAAGTCAACACTATAGCGTTTCGGTTCTACTGAACCATCATCAGGGCCATGAAGGGTGATAAACATCCATCGTTGACTTAATATTGCTAATATCACCCCTCATGGTCTTGATGATGGTTCAGTAGAACCGAAACGCTATAGTGTCGACTTCTCAATAAATCTCTCCTTCCACTTGAATTACCTTGTTATCAATTTTTCTACATATTGTCAGATTACAATCCTTTATTTACTTTCATAGATTGGTATATATATATATATATATGGAAGAAAATAATGGATAGTAATTCGACAATTTGTGAAGAGAAATTGACAACAAGTAATCCAAATAGAAAGTAGGGATTTATAGAGAAACAAAGTCAGTCGACACTATAGCGTTTCGGTTCTGCTGAACCATCATCAGGACTGTGAGGGTTTTATTAGGGATGTTGAGTGTAGATGGATGTATAAAAAGTGTAAAAATATATAAAAATTAGGAAAAGTTGTACAACAAGAAAAGTTGGCTGTTTATGACAAGAAAAATTGGCCGTTTGATCAATGAATCAGCGTTCGTTTCTTCAAAATACGTCACCTGATATTAGAAACATTATGCATAATCCACTTTCCCTTAGTTCATCACGAGATTTCTTGTTGTACAACTTTTCCTAATTTTTATATATTTTTACACTTTTTATACATCCATCTACACTCAACATCCCTAATAAAATCCCTCACAGTCCTGATGATGGTTCAGCAGAACCGAAACGCTATATTGTCGACTGACTTTGTTTCTCTATAAATCCTTACTTTCTATTTGGATTACTTGTTGTCAATATATATATATATATATATATATATGAGTAGATGATGTTAAATAGATAGGTATATATGAAGTGTTAGGCCAATGGGCTGGGAGACCAAGGTTCAATCCCAGGTTGAGTCATACCAAAGACCCAAAAATTTGTACTTGATGCTGCCTGCTTAACATTCAGCATTATAAGGTATGAATCAAGGGTAGTGGAGCAATCTAGGGAAAAGAGTAGTGCCCTCCCCTACACCTCAGTGTTGTAGCTATTGAAAAGGGATTCTTTGGGTTGCCCTCAGCTATGGTCTGCCAACTTATATCTGAATAGACTGTGGTTGATATGTATATATATAAAAACTATGACAGATTTTAAAAAAACTTATTGAGATTAAAAACAAAACAAATTCTCAATTCTTTCTTAGTTGAACAAAAAACTTTTCAACTCTTGTATGTGTGTGTGACAATTTTATGGAATCTATCTTACTTTTATTATGACCCCAAGATTAGTCATTAAAGGTACAAAAAAAGGTTTGGTTTGGTTTCTTTGTTTAATGGCATATCAACTCTTTTTAGGTTATTTAATGCCAAAGCCATTCTCCTAGAAGAACAGTAGTGGTACTATTTAACCCATAACTGGGAGGATAAGGGGGTTCATACCTTTCCCAAGGGTATTTGTCAGAAAGTGAACATATTAGCGCGACTGGAGTACAAACTCGCGTACTACAATTCCGCAGTCCATCGCTTTAACCATTACACCACGAGGACCCCCCCCAAAAAAAAGGTTCGATTTCTATTTTAGACCATTTGATATAATCATAATCTATTTGATTTTCTTCCTGTCTGTGAGTAATATTATTTATATCAGTGATTGTAGTTTGAATAGTTTCTAACAGTTGATTTTTGCTTGGACTTATTTCTTGCTTGTTTTTTCAATACTGTATATAATTAATGAATTCAATATCTTTCATTTTAGCAATGAAATTTTTGCAAAGATTATCATATGTATTAGAATGTTAGTTGTCTTTTACAGCATATCAACCCTTATAGATTATTCAATGTCAAATCCAATTCATACATATTGGATTTATATGATACATAAACAAATACTTTGTAGGTATTTTTAAAATGAGCAAGGGCTCATTTATTTGCCCAATGGTTTCAAGCATTGCTATCTAGTACCCATAGTTTTATTTGCACACAGTTAAATGGTTTCAGGTATTGTTACTTAACACTAGTAATTTTATTGAACATAAATGGTTTCAAGTCTAGTAAATGATTAAACAGTTCTATTTGATCCATAGGTGGCACCCTGTCTGGTACTACCACTTCAGCTTAGTGGACCTGGGAGTAATGGCAAGGAAAGAGTTCTCCACATTTCCCAAAGCTCCACGACATCAGATGCAGTTTAGTGTTATATCCAGGTCTTACCCCTCTGCAGAAATGTAATCAGCATATTCTATAGCACCCTATAAGTCGACTGGACTGCTATACATTATGATTGCTTCGAGACAGTTTTAGATATTGGTCATGCATAACTCATATGCATCTGTCTGTAAGATTATGTTGTATTTTTTGTTTCATTGTGATAGACTATAAATACTATAGTGCAATGGTTATAGGTAAAATGTAATTACCTGATAAAGAGAGAACTATTTTAACGATATAAAAATGTGAATGAACAAACAAGAGCAGGAAATGTTAAGTGTTTTATTATTTGATAAAGATATTTGATTAATTCTTTATTGAACTCATGCAAATTGTTATGTCCTCAGAAAAGGGCATAGAATAAATAAGACAAATATGTGTTTAGAGCGAAGAATAAATGTAATATATTACAGTAAACAAGCAATACAATGTTGCTAGTATAGCTATTGCAATCTACTCCACTGAGTGGATTACAGTTAAATGTTATATATTTATTGGAAAAGTCCATTGTGTATTGAAATAGGGATGATACCACAACACAAATCTGATTGCTGCAGACATAGTTCTAGCACTGCTTATTATAATAAGCAGTGCTAGAACTATGTCTTCTAAGCCCTGAAGCATGAGCTGTTATGGTGACCTTGAGGCTTAGGCAGTTAGGTTTGGTTTCTTTGTTTAATGGCATATCAACCTTTGTAAGCTTAGGCAGTTAGTTGGTGGGCTAAAGCTTAAACTGTTATAAGTGGCCCTGATGCTTGAACTGTTATAGAAGCCTTGGGGCTTGAAGTGTTTTTGAGGCCCTGATGCTTGAGCTATTATGAGAGCTTGAAAGTTCTGTTATGGGGATGCTCTAAAGCTTAAACTGTTATCGAAGACCTGATGCTTGGACTGTGATGGTGGGGGCCCTAATGCTTGGACTGTTATGAAGGAGCTGTAAAGCTTGAACTGTTATGATGGCCCTAAAGCTTGAACTATTATGTGGAGCTCTCAAGCTTGAACTGTTTTGGTGGCCCTAAAGCTTGGACTGTTAGGTCGGGATATGAAGTTTGAACTGTTTTGGGGGCTCTGAAGCTAAAACTGTTTTGGGGGCCCTAAAGCTTGAACTGTTTACTGAGGCTCTGATGCTAAAACTGTTTTGGGGGTCCTGAAGCTTGGACTGTTTGGTGGGGCTCTGAAGCTAAAACTGTTTTGGGGGCTCTAAAGCTTGAACTGTTATGAGGTCTCTGATTCTTGGGCTGTTATGGGAGACCTGGAGTTTGAACTTTTATAGGAGGCTCTGATACTGGGACTGATATGGGGGGGCTCTAAGTCTTGGACTGGTATGTGAGGCTCTTAACCCCTCTACACACACACACCAATCCAAGACATAGTAGTAGTGTTAATAGCTTATCTTATTTATTCTTATTTTTTAGATGAAGATTTGTCAAACATTGCTTGAGTGAGTTGTGACAAAAAGCAACTAAAATTTAAGAGAAAAGAACATATTCGTTGAAATTGATAATAATGGTCCAGCAGATATGAATGCTGTAAACTCCATCTTTATTGAGAGACATCCAAGAAGAAATATTGTGTCTAGAGCTTAAATAAATTCAGGCAAACATTCAAGATAGGGTTAATGAATTTTTATTTAGTGGTATTTTTCAGTTTATCTGCCAGTCTGTAAAAACTTTAAAAATATACTTGGCAGGAAAAAAAAAGCATAGATATTCTTTTGTTTTCAACTAAAAATAAACTACTGGAGCAAAATAATCAGATACACATACATGCACAATTATTAATTTATATATTATATATAAGATGTTGTATATAATACATATAATATCTATAATATTATATTTAATATATATAATATCATATGGAAATGCATAAATCATATTATATATGACATATATATTATTATATTATATATTTCATATAAGATATATATCATCGTCATCATCATGTCGTGCCGCTAGCACAGATATCCCTGACCCTCTCTCACTACTTTTCCCTATCGTTCATTGCCTCTGGCAGGTCTTCAGGGCTACATCCTGTATCCTCACATAGCTGCTGTATGTATGTTCTAGCTGGTCGTCCTGCTTTTGCTCAGCCATATGTGGGGGTCAATTGGAGTAGATCACTTATGACCCAAGATATATATAATATCATATATTATTAGATCTTACACATAATATATGTATAATATTATATATAATATATATATAATTCCAGCTAGGAGTGTCCCGTGTGTCTAGCCACACTGGAGATTGGTGTGGTTTCTTTGTTTAATGGCATATCAACCTTTGCAGGTTATTTAATGCCAAAGCCATTCTCCAAGAAGAACAGTAGTGGTACTATTTAACCCATAGTTGGGAAGATAAGGGGGTTCATACCTTTCCCAAAGGTATTTGCCCAAAAGTGACCGTAATAGCGTGACTGGAATACAAACTCGCTTACTACAATTCCGCAGTCCATCACTTTAACCATTACACCACGAGGACACCCCCCACACTGGAGAGTTATGGTACAATGAAACAGTCTGTTTGTGAATGACAATAAAACATAATATTATATATCTTAACAAATGTTAATGTTAATCCTATTTACCCAACCCCTCCGCTTGGGCAGGATATGACAAAAGGTCAATTTTTTAAGCGGAGTTTAACAGGTTGTAATTCAGAGTTTTCCTTCTCCTAGACTAGTTGCCTCACCAAGGCTGAAGAACCCATTCTGCCCTACTATTTACCCATAGCTGGAGGGAGAATAATTGGATTCATACCTTTCCCAAGGGTATTAGTGCTATGTGAAATGCAATCAGTGTCGTTCAGGATTTGAACTTGTGTCGTCGTGTCCATTTCCTATGATGATAACCATTACACCATTTATGTTAATGTTCTATTGAGCCAGTGTATATTCACAAGAGTTTTCTTCTCTAATATAACTTTATCTTTCAATCTTAAATAATTTTATTTTAAATCTACTTTTAAAATCATCACTTGAATGTCAGCTTGATTTTTTAATAAAGTCACAAAGTCTTCATTTTCTAATCTGCCAATCACAATTATGAACTTATGGTATGCAAAGGAAAGAGACTTTTTTGCATTCTATCTGCAAGAGTATACATTATACCCTTCACAATGCATAAAAAGTTGGCGACCATAGTCGAGGGTGACCAGAAGGCTCCCTTTTCAATAGCTTCTACACTAAGGTGTAGAGGAGGGCGCTACTCCTTTCTCTGGATTACTCCACTTTACCCTTGATCTGTACCTTATATTGCTGAGTGTTAAGCAAGGAGGTATCAAGTACCATTTTTAAAGTCTTTGGTACGATACAACCTGGGATTGAACCCAGGTCTTCTGAACCATTGGCAAATACTTACAATGCATAATAGATGTGTAAAAGTTTGTTATATCTTTCACATGTGTTTTTTCTTTGATAGTAGATTCCCCAATTGTTAGAAATGAGAGTCGGAAAGAAATATCTACCAAACACATTCAGAGTTCTCTTATACTGTAAAATCTCCAAAATATGTGCAATTACAAAGGTCAGCTGAAAAGTTCATATGACTTTGAGCTTAACCAAATAAGATTTATTTTTAAACATAATTTTCTTTGTGATCTACTTACTTCTGCCATTGGAGTTACAGTGCTTGGATCCCATTGGTCAAAAGCTCATCACATTAGATATGACATCATCATAGGGACTTTTTTCTCGCCCTTATATATTAAAGAAAATTTGGATTGAAAATTTTGGCTGTTCAATCAAAGTAATTACTAATCTTGATTATTTGTTAAGCTTTTTTTTGTTGTAGCATTAGGCTAGAAGGGTAGGACACCCAGTGAGGTTTGAACTCATTAGATATGTTTTGCCTGTTTAGCTTGCTCAGCATTATGCTATGTGAGGTACCTAAAGTAATAACTAATCTTGCAACTGTTTGCGGCATCCAAAATAAAGGGATATTCTTGCATTCTCCGAGCCAGATGATACCTTTCATGATTCATAATAAATGCTAACAGTTTGTCATATCTTTCTTCGTGGATTTCACTTATCGGAAAATATCTGCTTAAAAACTCAAAGTCCTAATGCACCACAAACTATACAAAATACTTGAGTGTAATTATATTACAGAAAAGTTAGATCGGCAATTTTGGCTGTTCAATCAAAATAATAAATAATCTTGCAACTGTTTGAGGGGGGAGGGTAGAAATTGTACATATATAAGAAAAAAGTTCTCATTCGTAAACTGATGTAGATCTATGTACAGTAGCAAAAGATCATAAAATTTATCATCATTTTTAATCTTTTATTCATCTATGTTATCCCTCGAATCTCCATTCATCATTTCTTAACAGAAAGATAAAAGAACATCCATTCTTATTTTAGTGCAATAATTCTTTGTGTAATTTCTTAGGTGCAGTTTTGTATCTGGTGACAAAAAAGGAAAAAAAAATATTCATTGACTTTTAAGCACTGATTCCCTAAAAAGAAGAAGAAAAAGGATTTTTTATTCTTTTTTTATGCATGATTTTTTTTCCACAACTGCACAAAATATCTGATTTTTCCATTTAGCTATATATCAAGACTTTGACTATGACAATTCCAACTATCACAAGGTCATAAATGTGAAAAACAGTAGTGACTTAGAAAACTGCGACCAAAAACTTTATTCATTTAAGACAGGAATTTTTGGAATAATTCATTTCTAATGAGTAGTGTAGTCTATACCATTTCTAATGGGTAATGTGTTTATTTGATATAAAAAAAAAACATGCATTTTATGTTTGATCATGTAGCCTGAGAGGTCAAGGAGAAGTGAATGGTCATTTGATTAACTTTGTATTTCCCAACTAGTCTATTTGGTTGAACTATTCACACTTAGAATAAAAACACATACGATCAACTTCTATCCTAAATAACAGCAAAATACCTCATACTCTCTGTCGGGTAGCCTGACTTAAGAATTCCAATAGTTATAAAATGAATGATATTTACAGTGTGAATAAGAGAACAGACTAGGGAAAAGAATAATGCAGTCTTAAAAGAAAAAGAAACTGAATAAAAATGAGAAGTTTGGTTACCCTTCCTCCTCATTTCTAAAGAAGATCGTTAACTGTTTTTTCAGACATGAGTCCCAAAAACAAGCCAGTTGGTCTCTAAATGATTGTAGATACCAAGGATTGGGAATGAAAAAAGAAAAGTGTGGAGGGGTGAAATGATATAGTTAAGCTTATTCCTTGTAATATAAAAATAGAGGATAAGAAAAAAACTGGTGTGGTTAGGTGTAGAAGTCCTGGAGGAGGTTTAACAAGAAAATATCAGGTACAGGACACAATCATATTACTACAATAACAAAAAACTTACTTTTTGGGATTGGGTTCCAAAAAAGTACCTGGAACGTGTGTGCCATGAGCGGGAGGAGGAAATGTAGCTTCTAACTTCACCCCTTTTCATGCAACCAAGTTTGCTGAATGTTTTGTTAAATGTTATGCAATCCAACCTTTTCCTATCACATCTGATATTCACCCTAAATTGATGCTTAAAGAATGCAATCAGATTATGATAAGAAAAAGATTCATCATTATACAGTCCCTTCTGCCATATGTTTCAGATCATCAATTGAGACACAGTTAGGATCACAAGAAATAACATTTGTTTCATCCTCATCCATGGAGGATCAACATTATCAACAACATACACTACATTGAGCTGCACTAACTGCTTAGGACCAATGTAAGTTGCCACCTTAAAGAAGATGGACCTGGTTGCAATCAAGCAAATCTTCATTGCCTACTTTGAAGGCCACGTCAACAAGGGGTAACATTCTTTAAGCAAGTTGCCTGGTGAGCAAACATTCATTGTTATTAAGATAACTTGAACCTGGTACCCAGTTCCACTGGGAGTGAACTTCCCCAAACAACCAGTCAAGTTGTCCTCGTGGTGTAATGGTTAAAGCGATGAACTGCGGAATCGTAGTACGCGAGTTCGTACTCCAGTCGCGCTATTACGTTCACTTTCGGGCAAATACCCTTGGGAAAGGTATGAACCCCCTTATTCTCCCTCCAGCTATGGGTAAATAGTAGGACGGACTAGGTTCTTCAGCCTTGGTGAGGCAACTAGTCTAGGAGAAGGAAAACTCTGAATTCAAACCTGTTAAACTCCGCTTAAAAATTGACCTTGTGTCATATCCTGCCCGAGCGGAGGGGTTGGTAAATAGTACCAGTCAAGTTGTTTAATGTGCAGGTCTGAAACAGTACCCTCCACTAAATCCCAATACAGTATCTTTCAAGGACGTAAAAGGTCACTGGAGAGAGTGAGCTTATGAAGGGCTCCTCTGCACTCTCTGAAAAACAGTGCTTCACCCCTTGGTATATGTTGGCTCTCAGCCTCCAGATTGGATCTTAACCTAGAGAAGGCAGCCCTAACTTTCAATCTGAATCTCCTGTCAATGATCAACTTAAGAATGCCAGCATCTCGGCAAACTGATGGCTTGCCAAGTCTGTCTTCCCCAAACCTCCATTCCACGGCTGTTGGGAATAGTTCTGCCTTTGAACATTATCCATTTCTAAGAGACAATGTGGTCTATACCATTCTCTAAATAGACACTTTAGCATTCATTATTTAACAGTCTGCTTCTGGTTTTTAGGTATTTCTAAATAAAAAAATTTTCAAAAAAAGAAAAAGGGATGCGTGCATGCGTTTGTTGCTCCTCTCCTCATCCAAAACTACCGTTATAAACCATAGTGATTCCATTATTATTTGCGAGCATAAAAAAACAGAATTTTATTGAATGGATCATAATCTGATTTCTTCAGTTAATTTCTAGAGGCAAAACTACTTCAACTTGATTGACTTCCTACTTTTTATATTTCTATTCTTTTGTATTCCTTGTTCTTTTTTTTTCATTAAGAAAATCTTTAATTTTTTTTTCTTTCTTTCTGTTAAACTTACTCTGTGCACTGAATGTGTTAATAGTATGTTCACAGCCTCTTGAGTTATTCTAGTGCTGGCTGAACTGTAAGCTATAAAATATTGATGTTTTTTAATGTTCATTTATGGCTGAAAAGGAGGAAGTGTATGAAGAATACACAGACTGCACCCAACTCCATAATTTACTTTCATTTCTCTCTCTGGAATGATTATTAATTACTAATTAACTGAAACTTGATTCTTGGGGATCTATTTTCCTGGCAGCACCTCCTCATTGCATTGAGTGAGGGTAAGGTCAGAGGCACATTTTGATGAGGAGGAAATACCTGACAGTTTTTTGTATTACCTATCTTTTGCATTATGCATACTGAGTTTGTAAGAAAATTGCAGCTGAGGAGTCTTCCAGGAAAATTAGATAAAAGGTTAATGCTGAAATGAATTATAAATAAATCATGCAAATATAAAACAAATAACAGGAGGTTGAGTCGAACAGATTTCATCTTTGTTATGTAATATTTTGGCAATAAGCAGTAATTTACAGGTATATTTTTGTGTGTATATTAATTTTCTATGTGCAGTGTACATAGATGTTTTTAGTATTCTTTTTTTTAATTTCTTGCTTGTGTATCAGTCCTGAATTCCAGTAAGGATAAATCTTGGTTTCATCATGAAATTTGGAACTGATATTTTTTGTTCAGTGGTTGGAGAATCTAAGGTCTATCTTCTTTGACTACTGGACTACTCAAAAATAGATGTTATTCAAACCTGTTAGATTTTGGCTGCAGAATAAGGAAAATTTATTTTTGGAAATTATGACACACACTGGACTTTTTCTATTTTTAGATTTGATGATAACAGTTGGTTAAGAGGCTGTTATAAACCAAAGAACCTTGAGTCATGTACTAAAAAAGATTTTGTATCACATCCCTCTTTATAGATTGACAAATAAATACCTATTTGGGAGAAAGAGGTAGAAGGGAATTAAAAAGACTCTATTAAAGATTTAACAAAATTTAAAAAAATGGTTCACATGTTTTCAACACCTCCCCATCACTCTGATTCCTTCTTCGATATTACATAAAATTAAAAAAACATTAAGTAGGTCAGGATGTTTGAGATGAATATGAAAAGGAAAGGTATACTCAGTGCCTGTCCTTTATTTTTTCTATCTTCCCATCCTTCTTTCTTTCAGCAGTTCTGTTAGCAAGGTTTAGAATATATTGAATGTATACCCTGCACAGAAGTGAGAACCCCACCCTCCAAAATAAAGGAGTGTCATGTATACATGATAGCTCCAGTTCTAGGTCTCTTGAAAATGGGAAGTATCTCTTCATTGCCATTACTTCCATGTCCACTCTGACACAGAGTGGTAGTACTCATTAGGGTCCCATCTAGGGGTTAAATAGATCTGTTTAAAAATCACTTGTATTTGATAATACTTGATGCTAGTTGTCTAAATTTCTGAGACGAAGCTTGATGATTTTTATCATTAAGCTTTTTCGGACTATTTTCATCTTTATTGTTATTTCCACAACGTTTCGGCCAATATGTCCTCTGGCCTTCTTCAGGCATTTGTCGAAGTTGGGAACCTACATGGAACTTCGAACTATGTTCCTTATTGAACTCACGGGGTTGTCTGTTCTGATTTTGGTAGTCATAACCAGGTGAGTAACAATACAGGAATAGTACCCAGTTATGGCTAATGGAATTAGAAGAGGCAACCCCCGTGGAGGTGCCCATGGTGTAATGGTTTTCATCGTAGGAAATGGACATGGCGACACGAGTTCAAATCCTGGACGAGAATGATTGCATTTTCACATAGCATTAATACCCTTGGGAAAGGTATGAATCCAATTATTCTCCCTCCAGCTACGGGTAAATAGTAGGACAGATTGGGATTTTCAGCCTTGGTGAGGCAACTAGTCTAGGAGAAGGAAAACTCTGAATTCAAACCTGTTAAACTTTGCTTAAAAATTGACCTTTTGTCATATCCTGCCCGAGCGGAGGGGGTTGGTAAATAGGATTAGTTTCTTGAAACCATATTACTGTGTTCAAATGATTATTATTAGAAATAATTACCTGAAACCATATAATTTTATATAATTTATAAGTATTAGATAGGAATATTTGAAACCCTATTATAATGTGCAAATCATTTGTATTAGATAAGAAAGTTTGGTACTATATACCGGTGTGAATTATTTGTATCGAGAATAGTTCCTTGAAGCTATAATTGTTTACTAAGGATTATTATTAGTTACTTGAAACCATATAACTGTGTGCTAATAAATGACTGTTATGAAATAAGATAGTTATTTCAAATTCTATAATCATTAGTATTAGATAGGAATACTTGAAACCATACAACCACATGTAGATTATATTAAATAGTAATCCTTGATATCATATAATTTTCTTAAAATGTCTTAAGAAACAATGACACAAAAAATATACAATGATAATAATTTTATAACCTCTTGGCATAGAATAACCCCAAACATGTTCACATACCATTAAAATCAATCAATCTCTTTCTCCATTTAGTGTCATTCTAATTAGTTGTTGATTTGCTGTTAAAGGCTATGATATTGTTTATTTAGATTCTTCTCTCTTATTCTTTATTTAAATATATCAGAAAATAAATGTCTGCTTTTCTTTCAATGATATTTTAAAATCTCATTTGGTTTAAAAAAAAAAAACTATATCAAAAAATAATGTTTGTTGTTTTGTTTTGTTTTACAAATTGTATTTAATAATTCATATTGATGTTAGCAGAAGTAAATTCATAGTTTTTGGTTGATTACGTTTTAATTACTCTAATCTTCTCCCTTCTATACAACGGCAATAAAATTCAGTTGCATGATAACAACCCACTGAAATAAACACTGATGGAAAATAAGATTTCAACCTCTTAAAAGATGAAACTGATTTTCATGTACATGCTCAGCATCTTCAGACTTCACTGATGTCGACTGGGCAGCAGCCTCACCTTGAATCTAATACTGCTGAAGTTTCAGTAGCAAGTAGGTTTTTATGGGTTGAAGTTTTTAGCTCTACACGGCTTGTTTTGAATTCACTTATTTTTCTTTCTAGACTTGTTACCTTACCAATGCTAAAGAGCCCAGTCTGCTGTACAATTCACTTATAGTTGTGGAGAGAGGAGAAGAATTTACACCATTCTCAGGGGCATTAGTATAACGTGAAATGCAAACAGCCTTATCCAGGATTTGAACTCATGCCGTCAAGTCCATTTCCTATCACAATAACCATTATACTACACATGTTTCCCATGTGCTTTGTAACAGGTAGTAGATATTCTGATAAAATTTTCAAAGTCTTCAGATAATATTTTTCGATATTTCCTATAAAGCAGATTGAAAAGGCAATAAAATTCACATAAATCTGATATTATGAGCAGATTTTTTAAATCGTGTGTCTCACAGTTTTGATGCAAAGAAACAAAATAAATTCATGAAAAATTACTTTTTGTCAACATGGTCTGAAATCTATGCAGATTTAAAGGTTTCCTCATTTTTCTTTTTGGGATTTGTGCGTTTTCATCAAAGCCCAGGATAATTCAATTTCAACAAATAAATAAAGCTGAGTGGACACCAGGACATAACTCCCAAATGGGGACTATCTTGGCTGAGGATGCATATGGTAAGCCTAATTAAGTGATGTTTTGTGTGACTTGGTAAATAGCTGTGTTAAATTTTCTAGATTGTTCAATTTTAATGGCATGTCAACCTGTCCTGGGTTATTCTACTCCAAGAAGATAGGGAATAGCATTCATTGTACATTTATATTTACATTTTTTGTGCCAGAGGATTTTTTTCACATAGTCCTTTCAGATATAAATGATTTTAAAACTGATCTATAGATGGGACCAAAACAAGTCCTACCGATTTTAGTCAGAGTGGGCCTAGGAGTAATGGCAATGAAGGTGTACTCAACACTCTCCAGATCATCAGAACTTATCAAATGCAATTTTGTGTCATCCTCAGGACACCTCCTCTTTTGCAGTGGAGGATTTTACCCTCCTGTAGTGGGGGGTGGGTACATCCAGTGTATTTTAAGGCCTGCCAACAGGGCTGAAATTTTCTAGAGTATTTTTTGATGACAATTAGAATTATACCTTTATTCTTTGATTTGCTTCTATTTAAAGTTACCTTTTATTGTTTAAAATCTTTTTGATTGGTAAAATAGACTGTGAGTACAAAAAAGGTTGGAATAGGTTGTTGACTTTTGCTGAAAAAGATTTTGTTTTGTATTGGCTGAGCATAATTGATGAGTTGGCAAGTATCATTGAGAAAATCAAAAGTAGTCTTTGTCTTGTTATTTTATGGACTCCAAGTAAAACTGGCTTCTCTCTTTGTCTTACATTTTTGAAATGTTATTAAGTAATAAAGTAGGTTGACAAGTTAACAGCTTGCATCTATAAACACAATCTCACCACTTTATCCTTTATATACATTCATTCACTTTCCTCTCTCTCACTCCATCAAATAGAGAAAACTTTATTAATAGCATTAATCTCTTGTTTCTACTTTTCTTATTAATCATCAATATAAGATACAGTAATTTCTTGATAGATACTCATCATAAAATCCAAAATGATAGATATCTTTCTTAATCTCCTTGCTGTTAGGCTACAGGTGACTTGAATGTTGAGCAAATGTGCTTTTGAATACTTTTGCTAAATATACAATGAACACTCATGGCAGTTAGTGCCTTATCATTGGGGTTTAAAATATGCTGATCATTTCCCTTGAAGAGACATAAACATACGCACAAATACTTTAAGCAATAAATTAAAATTTCATTCCAATAATTGAATTTGATCCATCCATCTGTATATTACTGATTCTGACCTGGAGTATGCTAACTGTATCTCATGCCGAGGGGTTGCCCCCTCCCCCAAAAAAGAGGTATTATAGGTATGACAACAAAAAAGGCATCTGATGGTGAGGCTCCAGTTCTGGAGCTATGGGGAGTATGGAGTACCCTTATGTGCTTGCACTGGTTATAGTCCTATCTATAAGTAAAAAAGATTTGTTCAAAAATTATTTGTATTCAATAGGACTGTGTGTAAAAAAACAAACTTTTAAGAAACAACTACAAAACAAATGTCAATATGAATGAATAATGAACAGTATTTCCAAAAATAAACCCTAGAGGGGTTGGCATACCGTTAAAATCAGTTAATAAATCTAAGCACAAGGGATTTTTTTTTAATGTCTGCAGAAGACATTTTCAAATTGTTAAGAGTAAATGATGAATTGATAATTGCCTCTTCCCGCTTTTTGCAAATGTCTTTTTCACCCATTAAAATGCAACATAGGAGTTGTTAATTACCGAAAATAATTATAATATCAAAAGAAAGTTGTTGTTTTTTATTGATTGTATAATTGGTTTGAAATTAGGAATTATTAGCAGTCAAGTTATATATAGTTTTTTTTAGTCATTAATTAACTTACTCCTAAACCTTACTTGAATTACTTTGGATAATTATTTTACAGTATCTTTTCATTATGAAAAAACAACCCCCCCCCAAAAGCTGGTTTCAATAATTCTAAAATAATTGTTCTTTGTAAAACAGAGGTTTGTGCAAGTGCAGTGATCTCCATATTCTCTAGACCCCCTAGCTCTCTTTGCGACTTTTTTTTGCTTTCTAATCTGAAAATTCATCTCAAGGATAAAATTTGATAACATGAAGGACATTAAAAGAATTACTACTGTAGCTTCACATTATATCAAAAGAGGTTGTGGGTGCCCTCGTGGAATAATGGTTAAAGTGATGGACTACGGAATCGTAGTACGCGAGTTTGTACTCCAGTCTCGCTATTATGTCCACTTTTGGGCAAATACCCTTGGGAAAGATATGAACCCCCTTATCCTCCCAGCTATGGCTTAAATAGTACCACTGCTGTTCTTCTAGGAGAATGGTTTTGGCATTAAATAACCTACAAAGGTTGATATGCCATTAAACAAAGAAACCAAAGAAACCAATCAAAAGAGGTGCTTTGACCAATAGAAAACTCACTGGAATAGGTGTTTTGGATGTCAAGTGGACTATTTTGAAGTAAATAAATTACTGATTTTTGTGTTGGTAAATGTATCTTTAATTTTTGGTACTTTTTGAAATTTTGTAATGCTACTTTTACATAATTTCAAAATCCTGTTTAGATGTAAAAAAATATTCCTATAGACATGGATTTTGGTTAGAAAGGAGTGCCTCATATTATGTAATGACTATTGAGCAATGCTTCTAAATCATTATTTGTAAGTTGGATTCTCACTGTGTGCTCCATACTTTTGGTAGTGAATAGGTTTTATGGCATGTCAGCTTTTTGGCAATTCAATGCTGAAGTCATTTTTTTCAAGTAGTTATATAGCTTTAAGTAACTAATTATAATCATTTGTGAATGATTATAATGTCAAATAACTATTCTTTGAATAAATAATTTACACACTATTATAACATTTCAAGTAACTGGACAGCTATCGATAACCTATCGGTCATATGGAAATCAGACCTGACCGATAAAATGAAAAGCAGTTTCTTCCTGGCAGCTGTCGTGTTGATACTGCTGTATGGATGCACCATTTGGATGTTAACAAAACGACTGGAGAAGAAGCTAGACGGCAACTACACAAGAATGTTGCAAGCAATATTGAACAAGTCCTGGCGGCAACACCCCACAAAGCACTAACTATACGGCCACCTACCTCCCATCACGAAAACTATCCAAGTTAGACGAACCAGGCATGCAGGACACTGCTGAAGGAGCAGGGACAAGCTCATAAGTGATGTACTCCTATGGACCCCCACATATGGCTGAGCTAAAGTAGGACGACCAGCTCGAACATTCATACAGCAGCTGTGTGAGGATATGGGATATAGCCCAGAAGACCTACCAGAGGTGATGAATGATAGGGAAAAGTAGCGAGAGAGGGTCAGGGATATCCATGCTGGCGGCGCGACATGATGATGATGATATGGTATCAAGTATTCCTATCTAATATAAATAATTTGCACAGTAATATAGATTCAAGTATCCCTATTTAATACTAATAATTTATTTACAATTATATGGTTTCAAATAACGATTTCTACCTAATAATCATTTGTTTGCATATAGTTACATGATTTCAAGTAAACAATAATAATAATCTTATGTAAACAATTATAGTTTCGAGTAATACAATTAATTTGCACATAGTTATATGGCATCAAATATTCCAATACTTATAATTTTCATACATATCTATTTGACCCATAGATGGGATGATAACAGGTACTATCACCTTGGATCAGAGTGGACCTGGAAGTAATAGCGATGAAGGGGTACTCCACACTCCCCAGAGTTCTGGAACCAGAGCATTGGATTCAGATTACTGTCATACCCAATACCCATCCTTTTGACCTTATGCCAGTCTTAGCTAAGCTTCATAAATGACAATTCTGGTTGGAAAGAGCTAAAAAATCACAACTATCTGGATGACATTTTCTTCTGTGTTTTTTAAATGTGTTTCTTGTACTCTCCTTTATTCTTACACTGTCAGCGGGGCTTAGAATACACTGCAATTAGTAAGACCCCCAACATACACACCAAAAGGGTGTCCTGGTTATGATTCTAAACTGCATCTGATAGTTCAAGAGATCTGGGGTAACCTTTCATTGCCATTACTCTCTGGTCCACTCTGAACCTGAGTGTTAGTACCTGTTAGGTGTGGAGACATTTGTGGTGTAATGGTTACTGTCATAGGAAATAGACACAGAAACCAGAGTTGAAATCCTGGACAAGGCTTTTAGTATTTCAGATAATACTAATACCCTTGAGAAAGGAATGCTTGCAACTATTCTCCCTCCAGCTATGGGTAAATAGTAGGACAAACTGGGTTGTTTAACCTTTGTATGGCAACTAGTCTAGGAGAAGGGAAACTCTGAATTCAAACCTGTTAAACTTCACTTAAGATTAACTTTGTGTTGCATGCTGTTCATACAGAGGGGTTGGTAAATATACACCTGTTATAATCCCATCTACAGGTTAGATAGATCTGTTTTGAAACCATTCATATTTGGTAAGTATATCTGATACCGTATAATTAAATTATTTGTATAAAGAATAGTTACTTGAAGTTATAATTGTTTACTAAGTATTATTATTAGTTACTTGAAACCATATAACTGTATGCAAAGAAATGACTATTATTAAACAGAGATAATTACTTGAAACCATATAATTATTAGTATTGGATAGGAATACTTGAAACCAAACATCATTTGCATTAGAAAGGAATACTTGATATTATAATACTGTGTGCAAAAAAAAACCCTAAAAAATTCAAACTCTGAAAAACATTTTGTAAAGTGCCTTATTTACTAAGATAGTGTAGTATGCTACAAGGTCAATGAAAATCAAACTCACAAACATTACACCATATAGTTAGTTAGCGACCATAGTCGAGGGTGACCCGAAGGCTCCCTTTTTGATAGCTACTACACCAAGGTGTAGGGGAGGGCGCTACTCCATTCCCAGGATTGCTCCACTTTACCCTTGAACCGTACCTTATAATGCTGAGTGTTAAGCAAGGTGGTATCAAGTACCATTTTTAAAGTCTTTGGTATGACTCGACCTGGGATTGAACCCAGGTCTCCCGGGCCATTGGCGAACATTACACCATATAAAGTTCTTTATTCTCTAAGATTAATTTAATACTAATACTATGGCTCTCCCTGAAAATCAAACTCACAGACAATTTTCTTCTAATCATTATACCATGTAAACTGTCTTATTTACTAAGCTTAGCTTAGTTTGGTTCAAGGCCAAGGTTCCTAATGATAATTCTGGTTGGAAAGAGCTAGATTAATCACAACTGTCTGAGTGACATTTTCTTCTGTATCAATTTAAATGTGTTTCTTGTACTCTGCAAAAATGTCAGCCAAATTAACAATAAGTTTTGAACTCTCAACAAAAAATGATTTTTTTTTATCGTATTCAAACAGTTCTTATTGATTAATGAACACCAACAAATTTTCTAAGTGCACTCTTTATCTGCATTTATCAGAAACCTGATAACTTACATAGACCTAACAACATTCATAACATTCTCTCTGCACCTTTGTATCTTTTCATAACATCAGGTAGCATTCTCCATGCTTGTTAGCGTAATTACATTTTTATCTTTTGTTAATTCATCTGGCTTCTGTTTATGGGCTTTGTCTGTTTTTACCATTAGAAAGCTAATGAACAGTGAATTTTATCATGCCATTATCTGTAAGTACACAAATGTGCTGACTCAATGAAATCATCCTGTATAGGGAAAAAAAAAACAATGACCTTCAATTACTATGTTCAGTTGTATTTAAAAATCATTGGCAGGACATTGAAAAATGCCTATGAATTCAAGTGATTGTGTTTCAGCAATTTGTTGAAAGAGAATTTTTCATTGCTTTGCATAGAGCAAAATTAAATACCTCAATATAAAAGGATTCTCATTGTTTCTTTGACCACTTTTGATTCCCTCTATTTCTGGTTTTGTGTTTAGAATATTCCACACAATGCTACAATAACCAAATTTCTATACAAAGAAGCCAATATTTTACAGAATTGCTTCTTTTTTTCCCGAGTAAATCATATTAAAATATCTGTTCAATGCTTCAGTTACACTCCTAAAAAGACTTTTTTGGCTGGCATATAAGGTTATATGTATACAAGGAAATGTTGCCACCAAGGTACTTACCATAAATTTGTATTTCTTGTAGAATGGAATAAGAAGTTGGATTGTTTTTACTATTATTGAATTCTTCCTTAATTGTCTCTTAAATTGGTGACTTGAGTTCAAATCTTGGATGATGCTGTTTGTATTTCATTTTGTGGTAATCTACTTGGGAAAGACATGAATCCATCTGTTCTCCCCCCCCCACTGCCTCAGCTATGAGTAAATAGTAAGGCAAATTAGGTTCTTTAGCCTTTTGTAAGATAATCAGTGAAGGAGAACAAAAGGTCTGAATTTAAACCTGTTTTATTCTGCTTAACTGGCTCATTGGCCTAGTGGGTAGAGTGTTCGCCAATGGTCCGGGAGACCTGGGTTCAATCCCTGGTTGCGTCATACCAAAGGCTTTAAAAATGGTACTTGATACCTCCTTGCTTAACACTCAGCAATATAAGGTATGTATCAAGGGTAAAGTGAATCAATCCTGGGAATGGAGTCGCCCCCCCTTGGTGTAGTAGCTGTTGAAAAGGGAGCCTTCGGGTTGCCCTTGACTCCGGTTGCCAACTTTACTTTACTTACTTATTCTGCTTAGAAATTGTCTTTGTGTCATCCTGCTTGTGATAAAGGGTTTGGGTAAATATATTCTTGACAATATAATTGTTTACAAATCATTGTTATTATTATTATTATTATTTTTATATGTTACTTGAAATCATATAATTGCTTGAAAACAAATTTTTATAATTAATAAGACAACAAGTGTCAGTTTATCATAAAACTAATCAACAGGTTACAAGGTGCTCTGACTGTTCTTCTAGGAGAATAGTTTTGGCATTAAATAACCTACAAAGGTTGATATGCCATTAAACTAAGAAACCTAACCTAACAAGGAGCTCTGATTATGAGGCTTTGAGAAGTAAAGCAACATTAGCGTGATTGTTTAGTTATTGGAGAAGAGGAACAAAAATCATCTCTTTAAGAATAGATTTTTTTATTAGTTACTAGCATTCATTCTTGGAAGTTGTTAGGAAAAAGTAGAAATGTGATTGTTCTCAGTCACTTATAGTGACTGTATAGAGTTGTAGTGTTTTTCTGTTTGAAGAAACAAAGTGTGCTTAAAGCAAACTTCTTTGTCTCATATCTTGTTTTTAACCTTTTAAAGACATTCTCAGGATACTTTTATCTGATTTTGAAGATTTACAATATTGTGAAAGTCACACATTGGGATCATCCAAAGTGCAATTAGCATTTTTAGAAGTTTGAATTGTTGATTAGTGTCGTCTTTGGTAAAAAAAAACAGGTGGGTTTTGTTATAGATATTTCCAAGCCTGCTGTTTGGGGGCAGGTGAATAATGGGGTTTTTCTGTCAATTTACAGGTCAGTTAGTTTTTCTTATTTGATGTCCCATATCTGGTTATGAGCAAACCAGTTGTATTTATTTTTTCCAAAGATATGCTATGACATAACATAAACGTGAACCATGTGTTTGGATTGGTCAGATGAATATAAGCTGACCAAAAATTTTACCAAGACTTCAGTTCTGGCAGTTGGTTCCAACAATTAGTCTTGGAATGCAATCCTACGAAGAGACCTGAATGATCATTTAAGAGAGCAGTCAGCCACAAGGTGATTTGTTGACTAGGTCAGAAAAAGGAGTTTATAAAAATTCAAAACTTGAAGGAAAAAACTGTTTACTTGGACTAAAAAGTCTTAGACTCTCAACTGTAGTGACAAGTATCTGTACCTCACAAAATTCTATGTTTCCACAGCCTTTAAACGAGTGAACATGAAGAGAATATAGAATGAAAGATCCTATGCTAAGAAGATTCTGATGTTGTTTCTATGTTTGCTTCTTTCTCTCAAAATCATGTGAATGTTTCACTTCTATGAGTTTTGCATGTTTATCAACAATCCCTTGAAAAATTGTTGTTTCCCTTTTGCCAGATATCATCATCATCATGTCATACCACCAGGATGGATTTCCCTGACTCTCTCTCGACAGTCGTCTTTATCGTCCATCACATTCAGCAGGTCCTTTAGATTACACCTGTGTCCATGCAGAGTTGTTGTAGATAGGTTCTAGCTGGTTGTCCAACACTTGTTCGTCTGTGTGATGGAGTCCACAAGAGAACGTCAGTTATAAATTCGTCCTTACTCCTCCAGCAGTGTCCTGCATATCTTGTTCATCTAATTTGGATAGTTTTAGGTTAGTGGCTGTACAGCTGCTGTTTTAAGGGATGTTGCTTCCAGGATTTGTTCAGTATAGCTTGTAGCATTCTTATGCAATCACTGTAAAGCTTTTTCTCTATATGCTTAGTCAGTATCCCTGTGGTGCATCCATGTAGTAGTATGAACACTACTACTGCTTGGAAAAGATTGCATTTTATTTCATCAGCTAGGTCTGACTTCCATATGACCAATAACCTATTGATAGCTGACCATGCCTTTGCTAGTTGTGTATTGATGTAATTTTCCGTAGATGAGGAACTGCTTCCAAGGTAGGTGAATTTGTCCACTAGTTTCAGGGAACCATCTTTTTGTGTGGAGATGTATCCTCTTTGATTTTGATTAAAGCACATGAGCTCTGTTTTGTCTGCATTGAAATGGAGGCCTATGCCACCTGCTGCCTTCTCCAGACTATGCAGCAGGGATTTGGCCTTAGCAGGTGTATTTGCCAGAAGCGCTATGTTATCAGCGTCGTCTGTGTTCATGATAGTTTGTGCAGGGTACCGTCTGCTTCTTGCCTTTTCCAGGGTGAAGCCATTTTTTTTTCATTAAATCTTTCATTGTAGAAGCTACTATTGTTGCCTGTTCCCAACAGCTATCGAGATATGGAGAAGTCCACATTGCTTAATGACTAAAGTGCTAGATTGTGGCCTCATATTAAGTGAGTTTGAACTATAATCAAGCTATTACATTCACTTTTGGACCAATTCCCCTTGGGAAAGCTATGAGCTATAGGCTAAATAGTATCACTTCTGTTCTTCTATAAAGATGGCTCTGGCATTGAATAAACCATGAAGCTTGATGTGCCATTAAAAAAAGAAGCCAAGCCATCCAAATACATAGATAATACATTTCCTATTTTGTGTTTTTCTATAATTCTTTGTTAAAAAATACTTTATGAAGTGCTATTCATTTAAAATTATATCGACATGGTATGTTGAAAAGTTCTCAACCTCACCAAGAAGGAAATGAGCTGACTCATGAAATATACTTGTTTTTCCACATTCATCTTGAAGTTCAGTATACTTGGCATATAATTTCTCAAGTTTATTTAACACTTCCTCACTTACAAAAAGTAGTTTTCTTCTTGGTTAGACTGAGAACTTTTCAACTCTACCTTGTATCTGCAGTTGTGTGTATGTATGCATCTATATATATATATATATAAGTTAGGAGAGCACTGACACAGAATCAATGTCACTCAATTACTGCAAGTTTCTCACCAAGGCAATAATCAGACTGAGTGTGGATAATCACATAGGCTAGGAACCAGCAGTGACTAAGGACTATCGACTTGATTTCTATGCTATCTGAATTTAAATATATAAGCTCTGTCACTGATATTAAGCACTATTTATTTATAAATATAGCAAACTATATTGTTAAGACATGCAAGTTACCTCCCCTGATACTCTCGAGAAGAGTGAGTGTTATTCGAGTACCGGAAGTAAACAAACGGCCATATTGGTTTATGTGTGTGTGTAAGAAGGACGGATGTATAAAGGCATCTCCGTATGCAGAGTGTTGTACTCTGAATTCTTTGTATTTAACATTGGTAGCAGAGCGTAGTTGCGATCTACGGACCTCTGGGTTATGGGCCCAGCACGCTTCCACTAATAATAGGTACGTGTGTGTATATGTGTGTGTGAATTTCCTTTGCTATTAGTGAGTGTGTAATGTTGATAGTAAAGTGGGAATTATCCTGAATATTCTACTTAATAGTCTTATCCAATATACCATGAGATTCTTTCCAAAATTATTTACAAGGTTTCACTTATTTATTAAAGATTATACGTGTAATAATACAGAAATTATCAAGTCCACTGAACAAAATTCAATCCAAGATACTTTTTATATATTGGCAATTACACATTGGTTGGATTATGATTTTTTTTTTTTTTTTGAATGGGTAGGAGGTAGGTAAAAAATTTTCCCATTTTGAGTAAACATAAAATGAATATATACAAGAAATAAGAGGAATTTTAAAGAAATAAATAATTTTTCTTTTCAGAAATTTTTTCTATAAATATAAATTTTGCAATGTTTTAGAATTGTTTTATAGGAAAAAATATTTGTTCTCAGGCTTTTCACTGTAGTTGCTCCAGGCTTGAACAGAAGTCTGTCATCAAATTTCTGGTGACTGAGAAGTCCAAACCATGTGAAATTTACAGAACAATGTGTCATGTGTATGAAGAAGCATGATTTCATTTGAAAAATCTTAACAAATGAGGTAGACATGGGTTTGCCGCTACAAGCCTGAATCAAAAAGACAGTCTATGGAGTGAAAACACACTGACCCTGGTGAAGAAAATGTTTCGGGTACAGTGGTCAATAAAGATCATTTTTATCACTTAGAGTAATCAGACTCTTGTCTTCATTGTTATATTCACAATGTTTCAGATGATGCATCCTTGGGCCTTCTTCAGTTGTTTCATGTCAAATTTGGGAACCCACACAGAACTTTGAACCGAACTCTTTATTTAATCCTCAGGGTATATTATTCTGATTCCATTAACCATGACCAGATACAAGTGTTAATCTATAATATCTATTCCTTGTTGTTTACCTGGAGTTTGGATTGAACCTGCAACTTCTAGATTGTTTCATTTAGAAGAACCTTTCAACTTAATGTCTATATCCATAATGACATGTGTCCTTCTGGACAATACAGACTGAATTTTGGGTACTTATAAACATAATGTCTCCATCAAGCCATGAGATACGACTCACTACTATTATGTACGATTTTTTACCTTCGCGCATATTGCAAATTTTTTTTCAATTGAGCCTTTTCGATTATTACTTCATCCCATAAGGTCAGTTGGTTTCCCTTTTCTTTCCATATATGGTCAGCCATACCAGACTTTACTTTGACATATTGCTTTTTGATTTTTCCCATGTTTTACTTTTAGTGGGTGACATGTCTTTATATACTTTACCACAATTGCATGGGATGGAGTCATGCAATTCTTAGTCATGTTGTATTCTGTTGGAGGCTTGATTTGGAAGAGATATTTTTGAAGAGTCATACCGCTCCTGAATATTGTCCTGATATCGTATAGACTATATATCTTTTGAATCTTTTCAGCTAGGCTTTTGACATAGGGCCGACAGACTGTGGTGAGTTTTCAGTTATTGTTCACTGACATTCATTCCAGATTTCTTGCAGCCATTGTTATGCTCCCTGGGTAGTTGTGATGGTGGTTGTTTCTTAAATCTTCATTTCTTCTTGATATGCATCAGTGTCACTACTAATGGCTTTTGCTCAATGTTGAAGGCAATGAATGATTTCTTTCTTTATATTATATGGATGGTAGAAGTTGAAGTTGAGGTACTGACAAGTGAAAGTTGGCTTTTGATACACAGATCACCGAAATTCTTGCTCTGTACAAGTTATCTGTACCTCTAGGAAGGATAACCTCTTGTTCTTTCCCCATCATCATTATGTAATTGCAACTGGCACAGATTTCCCTGACTCTCTCTTGCCATTTGTCTCTATCATCCATTGCTGCTGGCAGGTCCTCAAGACTACATCCTGTGTCTGTATAGAGCTGTTGTAGATAAGTTCTAGTTGGTCATCCAACACTTGCATGTCCATGTGAAAGGGTCCATAGGAGAACATCACTTATGAGTTTGTCCTTACTTCTCCAACAGTGTCTTGCATGTCTTGTTCATCTTATTTGGATGTTTTTAGAGATAGGAGGTAGGTGGCCATAAATCTGCTGTTTCGTGAGATGTTACTTCTAATATTTGTTCTATATAGCTTGTAGCATTCTTGCGCAGTTCCCATTTAGCTTTTTCTCTATATGCTTTGTCAGCATCCATATAGTAGAATTGACATGATCATTGTTTAGAAAAATTGCATTTTATTCTATCTTTATATTTATTTATTAGGTTTCACTTCCATATGATTGATAACCTATTGATAGCAGTCCATGCCTTCACTAGTGGAATATTGATGTCATTTTCAGTAGATGATACACTACTTCTGAGGTAGGTGAACTTATCAACTAATTTCAGAGAACTACCATTTAGTGAACTGTATAGATTGTTTGATTGGGTTCACATCATCCAGTAGTGTTGGAATGTCTTTCTGATGGTGTCAGTGAATGAATGTATCATGTACGTATCTAAGCCACAATGATGGCTTGAGTGATGTAGATCCTAATGCCATTTCTTCGAAGTATTCCATGTATGTTAGCCAATACTGGTGATAGTGGAGATCCCATTGCCAGTCCTTCTTCTTGTCAGTATATGTCAGACCTCATACCAAAGTAGGTTGTTTCCATACAGAATGTCAACATCTCCATCAGGTTATGTATTGGAATACAGGTGCATTCTTTTAGTGAGGAATCTGCTGCTAACTTATCCCATACCACTATTAGTGTCTCATCAGTAGGTATCCTTGTGAACAGTCTTACTATATCTAAACTCAACATCTGGTTGGAGTAAAGGAGGCATTATTGATTTTTTCCTCAAAGTGACTAGAGTTCTTGACTTATAATGAGGACTTACCTGTTAGTGGATTGACTATCTCCACAAAGAAGCTGCTCAATGTGTGACAAACTGAATCTCTGTTGCTGACAGTGGGTCATAATGAAATACCATCTTTATAAATCTTAGGAAGGCAATATATGTGTAGTAGCTTGTTGTAGTGTTAGGTTTACTGTCTGTATATCATTTGTGGTATGAGGTCTTTGTTCTTACTCAGGATCTGTGACAGCTTCTTTTCTGTCTTTTGGGTTGGGTCTTTTTTTACTTTACAATAGCCACCATTACCAATCAAGTCTGCTAATTTGTCAGTGTTTTCCACTTTATCTCTCACAACAGTATCATTGCCTTTGCCTGCTGGTAGGATTATGATATTTTCATCACCCTGTTGTGATTTGATGGCCAGGCTTTCTTCCTTTGAGATGCTTGGTTTTGTAGGCTTTGATTTCTCTAGTTCTCTCACTTTCCATCTTAGCTCATCTGCCCTGGCCTTGGGAATTTTCAAAGCTGCCTCTTCGATTGGAGCTATCAAATTTAAGTAGGGGATCTACTTGATGGTTGTGGTGAAGTTGTGATACCCTTGTTTAGCACTGATTCCTCAGAGGTACTTAGTTGGTGCTTACTGATGTTAACAATGGCTTTCACTGGATTAAATAAAGGTTCAGTTCATAGTTTTATGTCAGCTCTCAAGTTCAACACGAAACACCAAAAGAAGGTTGAAGGACTCATTGGATGAAATGTTGTGAATATAACAATGAAGATGAAGACAATAGTTTGATTACTCTAAGTGATAAAAATAATCAAGCTTTATATCAGAAATTTACACAAATAAAGAAGGTCATGCTGACAATCTTCTAAAACATTGAATTTTTTTTTTTCAAAGATTTCTAATTAAACAAATGGATACGTTACATCCCCAGTGTATTTGACAACACTTTTCTTACTGCATATCAATTTGTTAAAAAAAAAATTAACTTTTAAAAAAATCTTTTTTTCTCAAAACTTTTTTTCCTGATGTTGACCAAAGAACCATAAAAAAATAAACAAAATGAAAAGAAATATTCCTATTTGTCTTATGACTTTAGTTCATCTTTATATATATATATATATATATATATATAAAAGTAAAGTAAAGTTGGTGACTGTAGTCGAAGGCAACCAGAAGGCTCCCTTTTCAGTAGCTATTACATCGAGGTGTAGGGGAGGGTGCTACTCCTTTCTCTGGATTGCTCTATTTTACCCTTGATACGTACCTTATATTGCTGATTGTGAAGCAAGGAGGTATCAAGTACCATTTTTTAAGTCTTTCGTATGACTCGACCTGGGATTGAACCCTGGTTTCCTGGACCATTAGTGAATACTCTACCCACTAGGACAATGAGCCGGTTAATATATCTATATATATATATACTGTATGGGTAGAGTAGTGGTTATTGCTATGGAAAATGGAATCGGTAAGTTAAAATCAAATTTCAATGAAGCTGCTTGTGTTCACTTTGTATTAATACTTTTGAGAAAGGCATAAATCCATCTCTTTTGCCTCAGCTCTGGCCCAAATATTTAGGCAGATTGGGCTCTCTAGCCTTAGTACAGTAACCATTATAAAAGTAAGATAACTGTGTTCAAATACATTATTTACCAATGTGCTAGGATAAATCCCATAACTCTTCATTGACTTTGGCAAAAGATTGAGACAAAAAGATGATGGGATGGAGTCTATGATATATTTCTAAGTTGCTATTTAAAAATGTGAAAAATAATTAAACTTTACAATAGAAGGTTATAATCAATGAATGCATTTTTTTTGTGGGGGGGTCAAGCAATATATTGTTCTTGATCATATTGTACCATATTCACAATTAACGCTTTGTGCGAAATGGACATATAATGTTCATTACTATAGAATATATAAGGAACATAGGAATCTCGGAATTAGAAAACATGTAACGACTTCTTGTTTAGATACGAAACCTTTTTATTAACTTTGAGTTAAAGGTTTCGACGTAAGGAGGAGAAACACAATCTTCTATGCTGTCTTATTCATTTGGCCCCCAACTCGAGCGGCCCCCCATAGGGCGCAAGTTCGCCTCTCGCCTGCGAGCTCCAAAATCGATCCTTCTCGCTTGGTGTCTAGTACCTGACTCTTATTTTCTTCAAATTCTCACACAAACTTCCGCGCGCTTCCGGTGCGTGACGTCACCCGCACCTTGTCACCCAGTATTGTCTCGGACTGTTATGACATCTGAGTGACACCTCCATCCGCCCGCGCGCACCCGCGTTAACACCTGCCTCAATTGCCTCTAACTAACCCATGTGCTGAGCCGAAAAGTTCTCAGCCTAACTAAACTCAAAGGCATGAACCGAAATCCCTCAGCTATTTTATAACAATATGAAATTGTTTTTCAAATTAAAAAAAAATATGACCATGTTGTTTACAGTCTGCTTGCAATCAATAAAGAATATATTAACTGCAATTTCTGTTGTTTGGAATGTAAATAAAATAGATCTATTTATCATTTCAAGAGAAAATCACACTTAAAATGGATATTATTAGGTATTATTTATTTCCAAACTCTACAGAATTATAACTTTAAAAGTAAAATTACAACACTTTTGTAATCTAAAATAAGAATACATAAATATACGAGGATAAGTTTCCAGACTTTTTTCGTATGGGCAATTTTGTTGATAGTACACACATGAAACTCGAGTCCCCTTTGAAGTAATCTCCTACAGCTGCAATGCACTTGTTGTAACATTCCAATAACTTCTGGAAGGCCCCATGGAAGTCCTCTTGTGTGAGTGTGTCAATGACCTTCATCACAGCCTCTTTCATCTCCTCAATTATCTCATAACGACAGTCTCTGTTTAGGGAATAAGCAAAAGTAACAGGGAGCAAAATCTGGAGGCTGAGGAACTGTCTTGATGCCCATCTTGATCAAATAGTCAGTGACATGGATGGAGTTGTGGACTGGTGCATTGTCCTGTTGGAAATGCCACTGACCCGATTTGAAGAGTGCTGGCCTCTTCCAACGGAATCTCTTCCTGAACTATCTTAAAACCTCAACATAGTAACCCTAACGCTAACCCTTTGGCCAGTCAAGTCTGGTGTATTGACTTCCTTACTCCTCCCACACCTCTCATCATCCCTCACCTACTCCCTGACTTCCTTGAATCTCTTATGCCACTCAAAAACTCATGCTCGATTCATACAAGATGGTCGAAAAGCAGTCTGAAGCATTCCATACATTTCTGTGGCATTTTTTCCAAGTTTAAAAACAGAATTTTATTGCGTATCATTCTTCTAAAGTGTCCTCACATCCAGATTGCATTTTTGAAATTCACCAGCTGTGATAATCAGGCTTTAGTAGGGTGTATTCCAATTGCTGCTGTAGCTGTTGATTTGAAGCTGAAATCATAAAAATTGGTCAGTCATCTCATAAGATGTATAGCAATAACATACTAAAATTTTAAGAGTCTATGACAATTTTAAATGCCCGTACAAAAAGTCTGGAAACTTATTGGATGTACCACATATATAAATCTCCTTTAATTAATATAAGAAATAATAAAATCCTTGCATCTTTAATTTTGAATAAAATTATGTTTAAGAAAAATAGATAGACTATGTATTTCTGGTTGAAACTATACATAAAAGTTTATTACTTACTGAAAAGTAGGATTATATAAGGTCTGACAAAATACACTCTTGAATCTTAAAATATAAAATCTTCAGTTTTAAATTTTTTAATTTTAAATTTTAAATTAAAAAGACAACATAGGTCCTATTAAAGATTTAATCTTATTATAAGAAAGAACAATATTTACCATTTTGTTTTAAAAATTGTCATTCAAATGCTTACCTTGGTGAGCTTTACACTCCTAAAGTCTCACGAGTGTTCAAGTCTCCATTGAAATCCATGCTTTTCTTCCATTGGTGTTACAGTGCTTGGATCCCATTGGTCAAAAAAGTCATCAACAACTATGCTATGATTTCATGATCAACAACTATGCTATGATTTCATGACAAAATCTTTCAGATCATCAGTTGCCTGCATCTTACTTTTAAAAACTAGACTTCATGGATATCCTAGAGGAAGTAATCACAAAAGGATAGGTTTTTTTTAACAATATGTCACTATATAGTCAGATTAGTTTCAATAACAAACGCATGATCTTCACCATTCTACATTATGATGGCACTTTAAATGACATCGCTGCTACTCAAAGACATACATCCTCCCCACTCACCACTATTAGCCCAATTTTAAATCCAGGAGATCATTCCTACCAGACCCTATATATTTCACATTCATTTTGGTATTCAATTCTTTTTATACACTCAAAGTTAATGTATCACTTCATTATTGGTATTTACTCAAGATGGTAACTGTCTCTAAAATATCTTTAATTTTTGGCACCAGACAAGATATTTTAAAACAATTACTTCCTGTTAGTATCATACTCTATTTTAAGTATTTTTTGGCAGATAAAATCACTTCAAGATGACTTTTTGGCTATTTTATAACACTGGGAAATGTTTTCATGAAACAGAAGTGTCGTGTGTGATTTGTTGATCTGTAAGCAATCTGGCTTAAATACTCACTCATTAGCTCAGCACTTGGCATATCATCTTTTTCATGCCAAAGATTTTCATGTAAATCTGTTGGTTATAAAGAAAGAGAGAAGGAAATATCACTTGATTATGTCTTGTTATTTCAATAGAATAGGAAGGATATACAAGGATGGGCAAAAAAGTTCATATAATGACAGTATATATGTTGTTGATGACTTTTTTGACCAATGGGATCCAAGCACTGTAACACCAATGGAAGAAAAGCATGAATTTCAATGGAGACTTGAAAAATTAACCTCATTTGATTACATTTCATCAGCATATTTTGGTTAGCCTATGGACTTTTTAGCTGACCCTTACAAAATATATCCATCTTTGGTACTGAAATTGATATACTGAAAATTCTATAAATTTTTATCATTAAGGGTTTTCAGACTGTTGTCTTCATCTTTATTGTTATTTCCACAATGCTTCAGCTGATATGTCCTCCGGCCTTCTTCAGGTGTTTGTCGAACTTGGGAACCTTCACAGAACTTCAAACTACATCCTTTATTGAATCAACAGGGGTTGCCTGTTCTGATTCCATCAGCCATAACTGGGTACAAGTGTTAAGTGTTCCTGTATTGTTATTCACCTGTCATCAGGATTGAACCTTTAACCTCCAGATGATTGTCTCCTTAGAAGCTTAGGGAACCAACACCTATAACCGTTATATATAACAGTTACGCCATGTGTCCTGCTGGACAATTCAGAGTGAATTTTAGGGACTTATAAACTTAATGTTCTTACTTGACTAGAATTACTACTATTATATATGATGTTTTACCTGTGCTCATATTCTGTAAATTTATTAAAAACTTGACAAAAAATTAACAACAATCCATCATATTATTGATATTTATGAAAAAGAGAAAATGATACTAAGTAGCATTTCATAGTTATCTCAATTATTTAAGAAAAATTGGGTTTATTGAAATGTTTGGTGTTAAGCAGAATATTTAGTCAAGTACCCATTCACTAAGAACTAATATTAGGATTAGTATATCCATGATATACTAACACTGAACACAATGCAAGTAAAGACAAGAATAACTGATTTACACATACATGAACATATAACATTTAATAAATGAAATATACATCCTATTGTATTAAAAGAAAGAATACATGGATGTCTTCCAATAAAAAACACATATTGTTCTATAAACAAGCAGCATGTAGAAGGGGTACAAAAATAGACAAAAGCTTACTTGATGGTTGTCGGTAATAGTACCCTGTGGCTTTACCGTTCGTTTGCAGGTTCAGAGGCAATGTCTCTACTGGTCAAAGAATAGAGGTAAAAAGAGGTCAATAAGGGGTTTCTGAGATTGAATGTGACACCCTACAAACTTCTTATAGACAAAGAAATTATCTACAGAAGATTATTATTGTGATCAAAAATAGTGTTCATTGATCTCAAAAAAATGTCATCATGATGTACCATTTTTGATAAGTTACACACACACACACACACACACACACACACACACACACACACACACACACATATATATGTTTAATGCCATGGAATTTAGACTAAATTCTATGGTATTGAATATATAACCCAAAAGACCCGAAACCCCCATGAACCCAAAGGAAACATCACTGATGACCCATCTCGATGCATCAATGAAGATGTATGATATAAATGAGTAACTCTAATATATATTTCTTTATTATTATTATATAATTGCTCTGTCCTAGATATTGAGCACTCTCCATATTATATTGCACTTGGTTCACCCCAAACCCATTTAGTGACAACCAACACTGTTATAATACATATAGGTATAGATATATATTTAGGTGTTTTGAAAATAATTGTTTTACCAGATATAAGAATAAATTTGAATTTTTATATTATCATAAAAATATCTATGTATTTATTCATCCCCTCTGCCATTGGCAGGATGTGACACAAGGTCAATTTTAAGGAGAGTAGAGCTCATTAGAATTTAGAGTTTTCCTTTTTCAGGTAATGACATTTTTTTATGATGTGGAGGTGTCCTTAGTGTCATGTGGTCTGCCACTGAGAGGAGAGAGGTGAGATCAATTTCCCAATACCCCTCTGTGTTTGAATTAACAGACCTCAAAGATTGACCGTTAAAAGAGGAATAAGGAATGTAGGTCAACTCCTCGACCTGCCTGTTGAAGGAAGTAACGAATCCAGGTCAGAATGAAAGCCAAGAGCTGCTTACACTCTGTGACCACATGGATAGAGAAGGTGACATAGAGGTCAGTATAGTAGCCCGAATGAATAGCATGACAGGATGAGGAAGAAGAAAAAGGCCAAATGATTGGCCAGAACCCTAAAGCCAGAAATAGTATCCTCTTCGTCAGAGGAAGTAGGAATAAAGAATTCAGTTTTTAGGATGGAGGTTGCCGTGAGAGGATGTGTGATCTGATGCCAAAACCCCGGGTGAAGAAGCAGAGCCGAGTTTTAGGATAGCAGTTGGCATGACAAGATGTGTTGAAACTGTCACCAAAACTCCGGGCAAAGAAGCAAAATAGAGCTCTTGGACAGGAGATAGCAGATGCCTTCAAGCCGAGCTCCATAGAATCTCGCTAGCCTGTAAAAGAAAAGAATTCTCAGAAGAAACCCGTCAAAAAAGCTAGGTAAACCTTAAAACCGTTTTCTCCATCCACCCTTCCTAAGTATTGCCATTGTATACCCTCTCTCTCTCTCAATTTAAAGAAAGAAGAAAGAAAGGAAAAAGCAAGAAAGAAAGACATTTGTATTTGATATTATCTGCTGGTGATATAGCCGTTGTCTTGAATATTTATTTGGTCCGCACACATTAAAAACCTATATTTTAAATATCCCCTCGTGTCAAAACTTATTCGTTGTGTTGTTTGCCGATCGAGTTGCCTTCTTTTGCATATTCCTTTTCAGCTTCATTCGCTTCAATTTATTCTCACTAAATGTCCTATTTGCCTTTAAAAATATTACACGGGAAATTGGAATTATCAACGATGATAAATAACAATATTATATCTAGACCTAGAGGTCCATGTCTTCCATTAGCCTTGTGGGTAGGAAGACAAAGTGGCCTGGTGGGTGTGTGTAACGTGAAATTTGGAAACCCCCTACCAGCGGCGGTCACTCTAGCCCCAAATTAACCCCCATATTATCTGCCAGTTCCCATGTGCCCGAAGAAGGAATCTTAACTGGGACTTATTTTGTGAGGGATCAAGTGCCAGACTGCCCCGACTTCACACGTGCGAAAAATAAACTCCTGTCCTGGGATAAATATTTTAGGCACCGTCACATTAGTCTAATGGTTATAATCATAGGAAATGTTCTGTAGATGCCTGTGGTGTAATGGTTATCGTCATAGGAAATGGACATGGCAACACGAGTTCAAATCCTGGACGAGACTGATTACATTTCATATAGCACTAATACCCTTGGGAAAGGTATGAATCCAATTATTGTCCCTCCTGCTATGGGTAAATAGGAGAGCAGATTGGGTTCTTCAGCCTTGGTGAGGCAACTAGTCTAGGAGAAGGAAAACTTTGAGTTCAAACCTGTTAAACTCCGTTTAAAAATTGACCTTGTGTCATATCCTGCCCGAGCGGAGGGGTTGGGTAAATAGGATAATCATAGGAAATAAAATCAGTGAACCAAGTTCAAATCCTGGCATGTTTCACTTTGCACTTATACCCTTGGGAAAGGTTTTGAATCCTTCTCCTCTTTCTCTAGCTATGGGTAAATAGTAAGACAGACTGGATTCTTTAGCCTCGGTTTGGCAAACAGTGTAGGAAGAGGAAAACTCTAAATATAGACCACCTTTCCTCAGCTTAAAAATTGACCTTCTGTCACATCCAACCTTTGATGGAGAGGTTGAGTGAATATATATATATATATATATATATATATATATATATATATATATATATATATATGCACAAGTTCCAGAATAAGGGGTGTATCAACAGTACTCAGACATATGCACATGCAGTATTCAGGTCAAAATTTGCATCATCTTTCAGTGTGTTGCAATATTTATGTAAACATTCTAGCTTATATTTTGAAGTAATTCAAAATTTATTTTCTTCTGATAATGTATAGAAATACCTAGTAGGCAAAATCATCATTATCATCATTTTGTGCTGCTTGCACAGATATCCTTGACCTTCTCTCGCCACTTCTCCATATTGTTCATTGCTTCCGGCAGGTCTTCAGGGCTACATCCCGTATCCTCACATAGCTGTTGTATGTATGTTTGAGCTGGTCGTCCTGCTTTTGCTCAGCCATATGTGGGGGTCCATAGGAGTACATCACTTATGAGCTCGTCTCTGCTTCTCCAGCAGTGTCCTGCGTGTCTGGTTTGTCTAATTTGAATAGTTTTCGTGATGGGAGGCAGGTGGCCGTATAGTTGGTGCCTTGTGGGGTGTTGCCGCCAGGACTTATTCAATGTTGCTCGCAACATTCTTGTGTAATTGCCGTCTAGCAACCATTTAGTTAGCGTCCATGTAGTGCATCCATACAGCAGTATCGATACGACCGCTGCCTGGAAGAAACTGTGTTTCATTTTATCGGTCAGGTCTGATTTCCATATGATTGATAGCTTATCGATAGCTGTCTACGCCTTTGTTAGCCACATGTCAATGTCTTTTTCTGTTGATGAGACACTGCTTCTTAGGTAGGTGAATTTGTTAACCAGTTTCAGAGTGGTTCCCTCTAGTGTGGAGATGTCACCAAACAATATAAGTACTTATTTTCATCAAAATAATTCAGTTGTATCAGCAAAGTATATACTTATAAGGATAAAAAATTCTGTTCTCTCCTTAAACTTTCTTGTTAAATTTTTATCAACTCTCTAATTAACTTTCCAGACCCCCCGTAAGCATTAATTATCACTATTCATTAGATATACCAAATTTATATTAATTTATAAAGTGAATGAGAAATAAATTCAAGAAAATAATCTAGATTTAAGGTTGTACAGAAAAAAGCTTTTTAATTTTTAAAAATTTGATAGATGTCAAGTCCCAAGGGTTAGAAATCAAAACAAAAAAAATCTATTAAAATGTTACTTAAAAAATATCAACTGTTTAAAAAATATGAATACACTTTATCATTGGGGCTTAGAATACACCAAATGTATGTGTACCCTGCAAAGAGGTAAGACGACCTCTAGAAGAAATGTCCCGGGAATGATACTAAACTACATATGACGATAAAGCTCCAATTTTAGAGATATGGAGTACCCTTTCATTGCCATTACTCACAGATTCACTCTGGCCTTGAATGGTAAAAAAGTAAAGTTGGCAACCTTAACCAAGGGTGACCCAAAAGCTCCTTTTTCAATAGCTACAGCACCAAGGTGTAGGGGAGGGCGCTACTCCTTTCTCTGAATTGCTCTACTTTACCCTTGACCCGTACCTTATATTGCTGAGTGTTAAGCAAGGTAGCATCAAGTACCATTTTTTGAGTCTTTGGTATGACTCAACATGGGATTGAACCCAGGCCTCCCAGGCCATTGGCAAACACTCTAACCATTATGCCAATGTCTGGTATTAATGTCCCATCTGTTAGTCAAATTGATCTTTTTAGAAATTATTTGTATTTAGTTGTAGTACTTAATACCATATAA
>OY757929.1:10455652-10673152 GCA_963585895.1 Sepioteuthis lessoniana
AATTTGACTATAGTTGGACATGGCTTTGAGCTAGGAATTTGACTATAATTTCAGATGGCTTTGAGCTAGGAATTTGACTATAGTTGGACACGGCTTTGAACTAGGAATTTGACTATAATTGCAAATGGCTTTGAGCTAGGAATTTGACTATAATTGCACGTGGCTTTGAGCTAGGAATTTGACTATAGTTGGACATGGCTTTGAGCTAGGAATTTGACTATAATTGCATGTGGCTTTGAGCTAGGGATTTGACTATAGTTTGACATGGCTCAGTGTTAGGATGATCATGAAAGTGTTAAAGTCAGTATAAAACAAAATACAAGATAAAATGCGATGTATAACTTCATTGCAAATATCATGGTCTATAGTAAGAATCTTCTTTGTTTCTTCATTTTATTACCCGACTCATTAAATGTGCTTATGTAAATACTTCATAAAGTCCTAATGTCACTATTTAAATTGTTATATTTCATGGTTAGCATTATTAATTTCAGCTCAAAAGATGAAACGAAAAATTATTGATAATAATGATTAACAAATCTTCTTTTATAAATGAAGATTAATAAAGTGTACATCATCATCTTAGAGAATTGCGAATATATTTCCAATATTTTAAGATGTTTTTCAAGTACATGACTTAATGTGTATGAGATGAGCTGCCTTACATTTCCCACATGGTGGAAATAACATTGCATCGAATTTTTTTTTCCTGTAGAAAATTTTAAAAATTTCAGCGAAGTGGGGGATGGGGAAAGAAATATTGTATTTCCAGTAAGTTCTTTTATTTTCTAAAATATAAGCTTTCCAAATTAAAAAGTGTTTTAGTTTTAATCTATTTTTCATTTTTACAATTCTGCATAGATATTCTGCAAGAAGAGGTGTCACTTTTCAAAATCTTTTTAACAGTTTAAATTTTTTGAGAATTCATTTTTATAAGAAATACAAATATTTTTCCATCCAATTTTTTTTTCTTAGAAAAATCTTGATTTCCATACAGTGCAAGGCAAGAAAGATAATTTTAGTCATGTGTGTAAATCTGAACATTTTCCAAGATGGGATACCTAAAAAGTACCCATAACTTGGCTCTTGGTCGTCAAATTGACTGAAAACCAATTTCATTTTCATTGCCAGGCAAATCTAGAGGTACCTTAACATAGAAAAGTTTATGCTAAAATGTCCTGTTTCCCAATTCAGTCCCAAACAAATAGATGCAGTGATTTAATATTATAATAAAGAATATACCACTATTATGTATATAGGTAAAAAGCTTAAATATATTTTATTATTGTGAATGATGTAGCCATCACTTTACAGCTTGAAACCTTTTGTGTAAAAGTGTCATGGCAGATTTACAGAAAAAAAAGCAATAAATACTGGCCTAAAAGTCGTATTTTCTTATTGTCCCTTTTTCATTAAACAATATTTTCTTCTAGGTATTCTCCATGATTTTAGAATCTGGATAAATATAGTTATTGATTCCTGTGGACATAAAATATGATGTCTAAAGGAAGTTATTTAACATTGCAAGTTGTTTTGGTCAAGGAAGAGCAATCCTGTTCACAGATTAATTGTTTATGAGAGAGTTATGTGAGATCTTTGTACATTGTTTTTACTTCTTTAATAAAGTAAATAATCATTGACAAAATATTGCATTCATCAATTATCCAATCTCATGTTTCACCTTAGATTTTTATTTTAAAAAACTCTCTCATACGATATTGCACATGAAATTTTTAATCAAACAAATTTTTATAAGAAGTTAATTTTCTTCTAAACCAAAGATTCCAGGATCTTTTTTGTTTTTAGTGGAATAAAATACAATCAAAATGGATATTTTTCGGTATATTTATTACCAAACTCTACACAGTACAAAAATACTAAAATTTTAGTATCTTATTGAATGATATACTATCATGTAGATAATATTAGGAACATAAATTACCCGACTCTAACAGATACAAGGAATTTTTTAATTTCTTGTGGAACAATATACAATTAAAATGGATATTATTAATTATTATTTATTACCAAACTCTACAAATATACCAGTTTTTTTCTGGAAAAATATGATAGAATCAAATTGGGTATCATTAGGTATTATTAATTACCAGACTCTACAAATATACCAATTTTTTTTTCTGGTGAAATATGTTATAATCAAAATGGGTATTATTAGGTATTAAACCGGCTCATTGTTCTTGTGGGTAGAGTGTTTGCTAATGGTCCGGGAGACCTGGGTTCAATCCCAGGTTGTGTCGTACCAAAGACTTTAAAAATGATACTTGATACCTCCTTGCTTAACACTCAGCAATATAAGGTACGTATCAAGGGTAAAGTGGAGCAATCCAGGGAAAGGAGTTGCATCTTCCCCTACACCTCGGTGTAGTAGCTATTGAAAAGGGAGCCTTCTGGTCACCCTTGACTACGGTCACCAACTTACTTATTACCTAACTCTACAAATATACCAGCTTTTTTTCTCTGGTGAAATATGATATAATCAAAATGGGTATTATTAGGTATTATTTATAACCATAATCAACAAATGTACCAGAGTTTTTTTTTTTCCTGGTGAAATATGATATAATCAAAATGGATATCATTAGATATTATTAATTACCAGACTCTACAAATATACCAGATTTTTTTCTCTGTTGAAATATGATATAATCAAAATGGGTATTATTAGGTATTATTTATAACCATACTCTACAAATGTACCAAGTTTTTTTCTGGTGAAATAGAATATAATCAAAATAGGTTTCATTAGGTATTATTTACCGTACTGAGCATAAATGAGTACACTCCAAACCAATTTTTATTAGAAGTTTATTTTCTTTTTAACCAAAGATACTTGAATTTTTTTTCTTCTTGATCAATATACAATTAAAATAGATATTATTAGGTATTATTTATTACCAGACTCTACATCAGTAAAACTTTCTAACCAAAAATAAAATTGCAAAAAGGTATATAAGGAGCATACTTACTTTCAGGCTGCTACATATTCATGATTTTGGGTAATGATAGCCAAATCCTTGTATCTTTTGTTTCAGAGAAAATCAACTTTTTTGTCAAAGTTCTTCAAAGTGTATTTATTTATAAAATGATACTGTAAACTTTTATATAGACAGTAATTTTTTAATCTTTAACCCAATTCAAGACGGGGGTGTCCTCATGGTGTAATGGTTAAAGCGATGGACTGTGGAATCGTAGTACACGAGTTCGTATTCCAGTCGCACTATTACGTTCACTTTTGGGCAAATACCCTTGGGAAAGGTATGAACCCCCTTATTCTCCCAGCTATGGGTGAAATAGTACCCCTACTGTTCTTCTAGGAGAATGGCTTTGGCATTAAATAACCTAAAAAGAGTTGATATGCCATTAAACAAAGAAACCAAACCAAACCAAACCAATTCAGGACATAGTTATGTATTTAATTTCAGGCTCAGATTTTACTTAGATAAAAATAATTCAAAACTATTATTACACAAGAGAAGAAAAGTAAGTGACTATATTTTTTGACTAATTTGAAATGTTTTTGATAGAAGGAATATTCTTTAAAAAAATTGATACGATTTGAAATGTTTCGGGGATTTCAGAAAAATTGACATTTGATGATTTCGTAATCTAATAACTTGACTAATTCTAATTCAAATGATCTCAAATTTGAATAGTGTGTAAAGAAACAACTCAAAATTTCATAGTTAAACATCTTTTCTATAATTCACTTTAATTGGAATCATTTTAAGATGAGGCTTCTTAATCTGAGAATTAATTTTTTATTTATTGCGGACTTTTTGTCCTTCTCTTGGTAGTTTTTGTGTTGTTTCTTCTCCACTACGTTTCGGCCAAATTTCACCTCTGGCCTTCTTCAGGGGATTAAACGCGACCTCGGATAGGAATGCTGAGTCTTGTAACCGTATCCCCAGTAATTACTGCCTTCCATAGTTGTTGTCTATTGCACCATGTTTTTGACCAAGTAAACCTCTGGCCGGCTTGGGTAGGAATTAAAACCACTATCTTCTGACAATGCTCACCTGGAATCGTAGAGACTCAATATCTCTATCCTCTGTGCCAGGGGCCCCAAAGGGCGATCAAGGTTGGATTTTTTGGTCTTATAAATCCAATTATTTGTTCTCTTTATCTGGTCTTCCATAGTCGGGTCCGTACCAAATTTGTAATTGTCTTTAAATGGAATCATTTTGAGATGAGTCTTCTTAATCTGAGAATTAATTTTTTTTTTTCCTATCCGAGGTTCCGGTTAATCACCTGAAGAAGGCCAGAGGTGAAATTTGGCCGAAACATAGTGGAGAAGAAACAACACAAAAACTACCAAGACGAGGACAAAAAGTCCACAATAAATAAAAAAATAATTCTCATCTTTTCTATACATTCAGAATTAAAAAAAAAACATTGAATATGGAATTTTGAATTGTTTCTACACGTTAAAATTTGAGATGATTTAAATGAAAATCAGTCAAGTTACTAGATTTCATAATGTTATCAATTTTTCTGAAATACATTGTACCTCTCAATGATAACAATATTTTTAAATACTCTCTCTTTCTCTATCTATCTATCTATCTATCTATCTATCTTTGTGTGTGTGTGTGTGTGTGTGTGTATTTCTATCAGTGGTACAGATTTTCAAAGACAAATTTTTCCTTACAGGTTTTTAGTGTTCATTACTATACAATTGCTAATTTGAAACGTTTTGATGTATATAACTAGAAATTAATTTCAATTCAAGGAATTTTTTTTAAAGCAAATAAAGAATTTTCAGTTTCATTTAGAGAGAAATGATCAGGATAATATTAATTATAATTTTTTTCTCTAAATGAATTTGGCTAGCTTTTCCTTATTGAATATTTTTCATTAGATTTGTACTCTGCATTGATTTAGTCCTGTAAATGTAAAATATTTTGGCACTGATTTTATTAAATAATTTTTCTAGCTTGAAAAATATGTTTTGCTGATTACTTCTTTTTATGGACTGGAGGGGAAAATAGTAAGAGATTATTTTAAGCTTGCCAGTAATTCATAATGCTGTTTGTTTTAAAATTCTGGCTTAAATGATACAACAGTGAAATTTTTACCAGGTTTCTTTCTTTTAAAGAAATCAATTCTTGTGTTCTTGGGTTCTGGTATTGTAGATTAATGCTAAAATACTGGTTTCAAAAAGCCAGATGAGCTAAGTTTTAACCCATAACCTAACAATCTCATAGATTTGGTCTATCTTATTTATCTATTTATTTATTTGAAAAATGTTTCTTTCAATTTCAAAAATGACCATTTTCCAACAATAATGATAATATAGAGTATAATAATGTTAGTAATAGTAATATAGTACAGTATAGTAATTATAACATAGAGTATAGTTTAGTAATAAATGTAATATCTTATCATAATGGAGATTATTTGTCTGTCTGTAACAAAAACTATGTCACCACCAATGTCAAAATCCCCTTATTTATTTACATTATATACTCCATATTATAGACAATAATTTTTTTCCAGAACTTTGTAGTTCAAAATCAGCAGTGAATGTTATACATTAGTGCATATCATAGACAAATAAACATGGTACATTTTTTTTGAAAACAATTTCTTTTGTAGACACTCTATACAATCTACAAATCATTATAAATGAGAAGTTGTCTAAATTAATGGGAGCAATGCCAAAGAAAAGAAAACTCATCCCTGTCAGTTTGCAATACTTTCACAGTTATTGACCTTGCATAGAAGAAGAAAGTTCAAGCTTATTGGCATATTTCTAAATTAAACTTGACATTTTCAAAATCCATATGTCAATGCTTTTGTTCTCTTAAATACTTACACATTCAGCTACCATTGAAAGGATTTTATTAGCATTTCTACCTTTTATGTAAATTAGAGTTCTTCACATATCCTTACTGGATAACTTTCTTTTTTTCTTTAGATTTTCTAAAGGAACATAAATGACTTGATGTCTTTTTAGTCAAATCCTAAATTAAGATAATTCATTTCTAGTAGAACAAAAGAATTTTTAGCAATTATATCCTTATTAAATTAGCTACAGACAGTCATTAAAAGTAACAAAGCCTGGAATAAATTACCAAAATAGATTGTGATTACAAAACAATGCGAGTTACAAAATAATATTCTTAAGAATTATTAAATTAGCTAAAAACATTTGAGGAAAAAAAAAAATAATAAGAAAAGAAAATCTTTCTTCTGGCAGTAACTAATAACTGACTATTCTTTTGAGAAATATAAAGATTGATTGATTGATTTTAATGGCATGATAACTTGTCTAGGGTTATTTTATCTCTTGGGGTTATGGAATTGTATTCAGTATATGTTCATATTTACATATTTTTTTGGTAACTGTTTTTTAAAGAGTTTTTTTAATACATGGGCCTATCAAATATGAATAAATTTTAAACAGATCTTTTTAACCCATAGATGGAACCTGGGAGTAATGGTAATGAAGGGGTACTCCACACTCCTCTGATCTTTTTAACCCATAGATGGAATCCTAAAAGATACTACCACTCTGGGTCAGAGTGGACCTGGGAGTAATGGTAATGAAGGGGTACTCCACACTCCTCTGATCATTTTAACCCATAGATAGAATCCTAAAAGATCCTACCACTCTGGATCAGAGTGGACCTGGGAGTAATGGTAATGAAGGGGTACTCCATACTCCCCTGATCTTTTTAACCTATAGATGGAATCCTAAAAGATACTACCACTCTGGGTCAGAGTGGACTTGGGAGTAATGGTAATAAAGGGGTACTCCACACTCCCCTGATCTTTTTAACCCATAGATGGAATCCTAAAAGATACTACCACTCTGGGTCAGAGTGGACCTGGGAGTAATGGTAATGAAGGGGTACTCCACACTCCTCTGATCATTTTAACCCATAGATGGAATCCTAAAAGATACTACCACTCTGGATCAGAGTGGACCTGGGAGTAATGGTAATGAAGGGGTACTCCACACTCCCCTGATCTTTTTAACCTATAGATGGAATCCTAAAAGATACTACCACTCTGGGTCAGAGTGGACTTGGGAGTAATGGTAATAAAGGGGTACTCCACACTCCCCTGATCTATTTAACCCATAGATGGAATCCTAAAAGATACTACCACTCTGGGTCAGAGTGGACCTGGGAGTAATGGTAATGAAGGGGTACTCCACACTCCTCTGATCTTTTTAACCCATAGATGGAATCCTAAAAGATACTACCACTCTGGATCAGAGTGGACCTGGGAGTAATGGTAATGAAGGGGTATTCCACACTCCCCTGATCTTTTTAACCCATAGATGGAATCCTAAAAGATACTACCACTCTGGATCAGAGTGGACCTGGGAGTAATGGTAATGAAAGGGTACTCCACACTCCCCTGATCTTTTTAACCCATAGATGGAATCCTAAAAGGTACTACCACTCTGGGTCAGAGTAAATCTGGGAGTAATGGTAATGAAGGGGTACTCCACACTCCCTAGATCTATTTAACCCAAAGATGGGATCCTAACAGATACTACCACTCTGGGTCAGAGTGGACCTGGGAGTAATGGTAATGAAGGGGTAATACACACTTCCCTGATCTATTTAACCCATAGATGGAATCCTAAAAGATACTACCACTCTGGGTCAGAGTGGACCTGGGAGTAATGGTAATGAAGGGGTACTCCACACTCCCCAGATCTATTTAACACAAAGATGGGATCCTAAAAGATACAACTCATGGTCTGAATAAACCTGGGAGTAATGGCAATGAAGGGGTACTCCATAGATCTCTAGAACAGGAGCCTCACCACCAGATGCAGTTTAGTATCATACCCAGCACATTTATGCAGGAGATACAGGCAGCATATTCTAATCTCTGCCAAAAAGAAATAGAAAGAGAATTCGCTGACTCATGAACTCACTGGGTTCCCATTTGTAACGGAAGTCCATGATGATATTGATACTTCTATTTAAAGAATGAAGTATTCTCTTCATCCAGTGGTCTTAGCTGAAATAATTCTAATTAGCAAATCATAGCTATCTCTATTATATCAACAATTTAGATGATGTTTGCATTTCACATAGCGCTAATACGTTTGGGAAAGATAGGAATTCACCTATTCTCCTTTCAAAGATACATGTAAATAATAATTGCATTCATACAAACATTATAAGAATTTTAGTAATGTATAAAATGATTTGTGAATATAATATGTATAAAAATTTACAAATATAAAAACATTGATAAAAATTGAAATCAAAATAATTTCAAAATAGAAATGAACCAATATACCCGAGAAGATGGAAATACCTGTATCTAAAATGATGTAAAGTATCAAATGGGATTCAAAAGTAAAGTGGATAGGAAATTGCTGTATTCTATAAGTTAGAGTATTTTAAGCATGTTAAACTTTAATAGAAAAAGAATATTTAACAATCCTTTTGAATTTTAAACATATCCAACTTTAATAAAAAATCTTACTATTATGTTTTTGCAGTTACACGAGTAATGGCCGGTAAACTGGATTAGTAGTTTATTGTTAGTGAGTTTCATTCTCACAAGGCACCCCATGCTTCTGGCATTTTGTCATATCTAAGCTTTGTAAATAACTACATACAAGATGCTTGTTGTATAACAGTTTTCATCAAAGGAAATGTTCTCTGCAAACCAAGTTCAAAACTTGAGCAAGGCCGCTTGCATTTCACATCGTGTTAATATGCTTGGGAAAGGTAGGAATTCAACTCTTCTCCTTTCAAAGCTACATGAAAATAATAATTGCATTCATACAAACATTATAAGAATTTTAGTAATATATAAAGTAATTTATAAATATATGTATAAAATTTGCAAATATAAAAACATTGATAAAATGAAAAGATATTTAAAAATTGAAATCAAAATAATATCAAAATAGAAATGAACCAATGTACCTTAGAAAATGGAAATACATATATTTAAAAAGTGGTATGACAAAAAGTCAGTAAAATACAAATTGAACTGGAAATTGTTTTATTCTATAAGGTAGAGTATGTTAAGCATGTTGCTTTAATAAAAATCTTGCCATGATGTGCCGTTTTGGTTTGTTACACTTACAAATATATACAGTCACAATGAAAATTTTACTTATATATTGATGCTTAAAGCAAATTAAATAGTATCTCAGTTTCCATGTTTTAGGATAAGATGATCCAAATGAAACTTCCACATTGAATGGAGATAGCATATTGGAAGACCTGATTTCTTCTTCATTGATATTGTAAACGTTTTGTTTGGTTGCACAAAAGACAGGAGCAGAAGTAAAGTGAAATCTAGTATAGTTCAGAATATAGACTTATTTGTGTTCATGTTGGCTGTGGTAGTGAGGAAAAGAAAGGTTACCTTCAGAGCATTGTTCATTACAGTTCTTTGGTGATGTATTGTGGGATGTCTGTATATCCTTCTTAGGTTGGTTTGGCTTTATGGCATAACAACCATTGTAGGGTATTTAATGCCAAATCTGGTTTACACATATATATTAGATGTATATGATTTGTAGACATAAGTGGTTCCAAGTATTGTTATGTATCACTAAAAATTCAATCAAACATCACTCATTTGTTTACATACTGTTAAATGATCAAACAGTTCTATTTAAAACAATTCAGTTAAGCATAAGTCATTTGTTTATGGAAGTGCCCGTGGTGTAATGGTTATCGTCGTAGGAAATGGACAGGGTGACATGAGTTCAAATCCTGGACGAGACTGATTGCATTTCACATAGCACTAATACCCTTGGGAAAGGTATGAATCCAATTATTCTCCCTCCAGCTATGGGTAAATAGTAGAGCAGACTGGGTTCTTCAGCCTTGGTGAGGCAACTAGTCTAGGAGAAGGTAAACTCTGAATTCAAACCTGTTAAACTCCGCTTAAAAATTGACCTTGTGTCATATCCTGCCCGAGTGGAGGGGTTGGTAAATAGGATAAGTCATTTGTTTGTACTCAGTTTAAATGTCAAACTGTTCCATTTGACCCATGAATATGACCCTATCAGGTGCTAGCACTCCAGACCAGAGTGGATCTGGGAGCAATTAATAGGTATTCCACATTCCCCAAAGCTCTAGTATTAACATCAGATTGTTTAGTGTCATGTCTTGGACAGTTGTTGGGGGAATCTTACCTCTCTGTAGATAGGCAGTCGGTGTATTCTACAGCATCAATGGACTAGGTTGTTTAGGCTGGTTGCAGGTAGGTTATAATGAGGGGTCAATATGTGGCATGAGTGAGCATAGATATGACTCTGCATGGGTCTCTTATGCTGTACAGGATATGACTGTGTAAGGGCTTCATGTGTTTACATGCTAAGAGGACTATAAGTGAGAACCCAATACAAGTTCCATAAGTTGGCATGGAGGAACCCTAAGCAGATATTTAAGATGGATCTTTACATTGCATTTGCTCTAGTCAGTAAGATATTTATGGAATTTCTGTTTTGTACATTCATGTGGTCAGGTCTGCTGTGTTGAGCTCTCTCTGGGAATAAGCCACAAGTTGAGAATGGTGGTGTCTGCTAACTCATGATATTGGGTGAGGAATTTGATCAAGGACCCACCATGTGTTAATGGTTTGTTGGTGTGTTAGTTAACATGGCAACAAGAAGGAGATACCATGTTGTGTGGTTAGGCCTGGTGGCCTAATGAGTAGTTGGTGCCTGTCCAGTCAACTCGAAAAAGAGAAAAAGAGAGGAAATTCACTTATATCTGTGTGCCTTGTGGGCACTGCTCATGGTGCTTTCTAATTGGTCAAAAGTGGTCACACAACCTGATCACCACCATCACCATCACATCTGTAGAGTATGCTTTTAATCAACCCTTCGGCAATGGACAGAATGTGACACAAGATCAATTTTTAGATGGTTTAGACTAAGCAGTAAGCCTGTGTTCTTTGTGGTTGTGTACTAGTTTATTGACCTTGATAAAAGAGTCACAAATCAAAACGAGATTTGACTTATAGAGTAACACTAGAGAAAGTTACAATGAAATTAGCCTAATTCATTACTGTAAAATCCGACCGTATTAAGTGTTTCTAGTATTACAGTCAATATATATATATATATATATATATATATATGCTCTGTGATGTTAGTTACATTGAGCTCTTTTCCAGGAAAATTTTAAAATGTTCATAGTGGAATGAATTTGTTCTGACAGAATTATTCCCGACTCCAATTTATCTGGACTGAATAATACATAATATATATATATATATATATATATACAATGAGAAATTTTAGTAATACATAGATCATATCTATTAAATAGTTTTGTAGATCTTTTTGTAAATGACAATACACACTCTTAAACTAAGCATTACTTTTATTTTGCTGTATCAGATGGTCAGTCATGATAAACCTGTTAGATTCAGCCTAATCTACTGAGGTCACCCACCTTGACCTCCACCCTAGACAGATTCCCAACAGTTCAAGGGGTTGATGATTACTAACTCTATTGATGAGGACTTCAGTCATAAATTTTCATTTCATTTTATCTTTATTTGGTCTTGGCTTATTTCTTTTTTGGCAAAATTATCCCTGGTTAAAATAGCTTTTTTCAAGATCATTGTTGACTTTGTGGCTAATTGCTTATTTTATTTCTGCTGATTGATTTTTGTTAATACACCAGTTAAAAATGAATTAGTAAGAAATGTAAAAGAGAAAATCTGACTGTAGACAAATTTTTTAAGTTTTTTTTCTTTCTTTTTTACTTTTTTTTCTATAAGGTTAAGCTGTCACCATTTTGCTTTGTTCCACTTATAGATATGTGGTGCATTCAATAAGTTTCCAGACTTTTTTGTACAGGCATTTAAAATTGTCGTAGACTCTTGAAAATTCAGTATCTTCTTGCTATACATCTTATGAGATGACTGACCAATTTTTAGGATTTCAGGTTCAAATCAACAGCTACAGCAGCAATTGGAATATACCCTACTAAAGCCTGATTGTCAAAGCTGGTGAATTTCAAAAATGCAATTTGGACGTGAGGACACTTTAGAAGAATGCTATGAAATAAAATTCTGTTTTAAACTTGGAAAAAATGCCACAGAAATGTATGGAATGCTTCAGACTGCTTTTGGAGCATATTGCATGAAGGTCATTGACACGCTCACACAAGAGGACTTCCATGGGGCCTTCCAGAAGTTGTTGGAACTGTACAACAAGTGCATTGCAGCCGGAGGAGATTACTTCGAAGGGGACTAGAGTTTCATGTGTGTACTATCAATAAAAGTGTTCATACGAAAAAAGTTTGGAAACTTATTTAATGAGCCTCGTATATACAAACAAAATAAATATTACTGGCCCATGGCATAATGGTCTGGGAAACTAGGTTTTGGATTAAAGGTAAGTGATGCAATCCAGGAAAAAGGAGTACAGCCCTTCCTTACACCACGGTGTAGTAGCTTTTGAAAAGGAGCTTTCATGTCACCCTTGACTATAGTTGGCCAACTTACTTATAGGTACTTAATGCAAGTTTCTATGTTTTAGGATAAGAAAATTCAATTGAAGCTTTTCACCCTATCATTGTGTAATTGAATCTCCTTCTCATTCCTGTAATGATGTTAATTATCTGCTAAAAAAATAATACTGTGTCAGTGGTGAGGATTGTTGTTCAGAAGTCATAGAAAGGGAATTTGCTTCTCACAGCATAAAGAGAGGTTTTATCCACTTCCCATAGTAAAAGGGTTAAAGTGAAGATTTTGAATGTAGATATCATTTATAGTAATCATACTGGAAGACATGTTTTCTGCTTCTTGATTGATATGGTGAAAGTTTGCTTTTTAGAGTTGATATTTTTATTTTTGTGTATGTTATGCAAGTGAGAAGAAAAGAGGGGAGAAGAGAAGGCTGTCCTGAGGAGGACAACGTTGTATCACTCAAGGTTGAGAGACCACTTTGTATAATATTGTAAATGATTTCTAAAGAGAAGTAGTCTGGGGGTTTGAATAGATAAATTGCATAAAAGAAAATCCATCCATCAGAAAAGAGACAATTTAACAAAGTTAAAAGTCTTGACACAGAGGCTAGATGAAATAAAATGTGCTTTATCTCATATAAATATGAGTATCCAAGATTGTCATTTTTATTTTTAATTTAGAGATGAGAAATATTTAACAATAAATGTTCACTTGAATAAGACTAAAATATGTTGGAATATATGCAATTATGTTTAAAAAAGATTGAGACTGAAGCTACACTTACCAAGACTGAAATGAACAATGAATGAAACATTAATTTTCTTCATAATAGTCAGCTTGGAATTCAACTCACTTATTCCAGTGAGTTTTACATTGGTTGAAGCACCTCTTAACTTCTTCTTTTGTTATGGTGTGAGGTTACATCATTGTATTTCTTTTAATGTTTCCCACATCTTAAAAATTTAAAAAATATACCTTTGAGATGAATTTTTGGTTTAGGAAAAAAAGGTCATACCGAGTTAGGTCTGGTAAGAATAAAAGGTACTGCACTTGCATAATCCTGCATTTTAATTGATTGATTGATTTTAACAGCATGTCAACTTATCTAGGGTTATTTTATGCCTAGAGGTTAGGGAATTGCATTCATGATATGATTATATTTACAGTTTTTGTGTAGTTGTTTCTTAAGGATCTTTTGTACACAGGATGTCAGTTAATTTGCACACAGTGATTGGATTTCAAGTACCCCTATCTAAAAGTAAAGATTATATGATTTCAAATAAATATTTCTCGGCAGGGTTAGGGTTAGGGTTCGTGTCACCATGTCCATTTCCTACTACGATAACCATTACACCATGGGCACCTCCTTATAGCTTTGTTATGTTCAGTTACATTCATGATGTAAATTTCAAGTATTGTCATGATGCCACTGTTCATGCTATCAGTTTCAGTTGTGCTCACAGTGTAGGTCTCAATCGCACACTCACCAAAACTAAGAAAAAATTTCAATCCTCATGTCCACTCACCTGGTTTTTATAATGCCCATTTTTCCTCTTATGCAAATGAGCCCACTCTATAAAATATGCAGCTTTGCACATGTGTGCTAGGCTCTCTGCCAATGGCTACTTGACAAGCCAGAAAATGCATGTGGTTGGCATTCAGTAAGTCACAGTTACATCCATTACAACCGTCAAATAACTATTTATTATACAAATAATTTAGTTATATGGCATCATCTATTGAATATAAATAGATTCAAACTGATTTATTTGACTCATACTGGCAACTCTTTCAGGTACTACCACTCCAAGTCAGAGTAGTTCTGAGAATAATAGCAATGAAGGAGATCAATGCCCACTTCCTAGATTTCCAGAACTGGAACCTCACTTTCAGATGCAGTTTAGTGTCATACCTAGGACACTTATTTTTTTTGGTAAGGGGAGGTCTTACTCTTCTGTAGGTGATCAGTCATTGTATTCTAAGCCCCACTAACGGCAGCACATTTAGTAAAGTGCACATGTGTATTCTTATAGTGAATTTGCCATTGACCTGTTGACCTCATATCTTGCTGTTTACAAGACACCATATCACAGATGCTGCAAGACTTATTTGTGTAAGTAATATTGTTTGATGGTAGACCAATCGTCTGGACCATATTCATGGTAAACTATACTTTCTTTGTCAAAAAAGACCATGAAAAGCACTTTGGTCATGCTCCAAACTTGGCAAACCTCTTTTGACCTTGGTGATGACAGAGTCTTCCACACAAATAACCGAGCCTTAGTTTCAGGATAATAGCCATATTACCCATGATTTGTTATCTATTATAATAATTTTCAAAAAAGTCTGCTTCGGTTTCTGCACACTGAAGTAAATCAATAACTGCGGTCATTGAAACTCCTTCTGCTCTGGCGTCAGAAACTGTGGAATAAATTTGGTGGCAATTTGTCTCAACCTCTAATCTTGAGTAAAAATGGCTTGACATGACCCAACAGACATGCCCACCTCATCATAAAACCCTTTCATAGTTGATTTTCTATTCATCATCACTAGACTGCACACCTCAACTGTTTCAGCATTTCTGTTGGTGAAAAGCTTCCCAAAATTCATCACTTTCAACTGGTGTTCTTTCTTCCTTGAAAGAGCAATACCAGTCAAAGACCCTGGCATCACTCATTGCATCTTGTCCATAAACTTCTTTTGACATTTCAAAGGTTTCAGAACCAATTTTGTCCAGTTTTTGTCTAAATTTAATGCAGACTTGTTGTTCAGTATTTTCTTCTCTGAGAAAATCTGAAACAGAGAAAAAGAAAAATTAGAATGAAGATGTTTACATAGCTAAGCAACTTATATAATAAAGTGATGATGTCTGGTGGTCTAGACTGATGAAGCCAAACTTGGTACTTTTTGAACACCTTATTTTCATTAGTATTAAAATTCTCTGTATGATTTTGTGACAAATATGTGTGTTTGTGTGAAAAAAAAAAATTGTCTATGAATATATATCCATATAAGTCTGTGTGCATGTAAATATATGTATACATGTGTGTGTGAATATATATCTGTGTGAATATATATATATATATATATATATATATATATATGAGTGTATATGTGGAAAAAGTAAACAAATGAAAGATATATACTTGGTGTAGTTTATGATATATTTATTGTTTATTTGTTTATTTTAATATATCAACTACTCTATGTATATATTTTTTGTCTGTTTACCTTTTTCCACATATATTCTGTCCTATTCATTTCATTCCTTCTCACATATTTGAGTATGTGCGTGAATGTATATTTGCATATGAATATGTGTTTGTGTGCAGGTGTAAATATATATGTGTGTTTATAAGTGTGTGTGTATATAGTTTTTATGTGTTTAGTTTGGTTTGGTTGGGTTTTATGGCATATCAACCATTGTTGGTTATGTAATGTTATATTTTGACCTTTGACCCGGCCAAAAATGCAATTCCAAGGTAATGCACTGGAAGGAAGTGACACATTCCAATGGCAGTTACGAGAGGAAATCGCGTGGGCGGAAATTGGCTGATGAAACGGGACGAGATAAAAAATTCCCATGGTACACTCATAGACTGATGCACCCGAAGAGAGTGACCTGTGAACTGCATGACAGTTATTTCCACTTGATGATGATTAAACATTCGATTTCAAAGATCGAGTGGGCGATCGAGTGGGCGATCGAGTGGGCATTGAACTATTATATAACACAGTCAAGACAGAAGTTGAGTGCCAGTTCGAGTTCCAGTTGGAGACGAGTTGTGGTAGGGAAAGCCACACCAGGCTGAAGGGACTTGGGGCCCTGATTAATTGGGGTCCAGAGAAGATGCTGATAAGATGCAGTAAAGAAAGCCAACACCCAGCAGAGTGGACCCCAGGGCCTCCGGTTGAGCATCAGGAGAACGAGAAAGACACAATGTTGCCGGCCATAAGTTTGGGGTCAAAATATTACAGTTTCTATTTGGTCTCCAACTCCCTCTCACATGCAAACCTTTAGTAACCCTTTTCGAACCCTTGCAATAAAGTGAGAGGTATATATTTTTCTAAAGAAGTCTTCCTGCATCTGTCTTTATTATTGTGGGTTATGATGCTTCATATAAGAATATAACAGTAATACCAAATACTGTTTATATATATATATATTTAATATATATATGATTTGTAAACACATTTTGTTGATAACTTTCTTAAATGAGCCTGAGTTCTTTTTTGCACACAGTTCAATGGTTTCACATTTTGTTATATAACAGTTACAATTTAACATCAGTAATTTGTTTGTACACAGTTTGTTCTATTTGACCCTATCAGGTACTACCGCTCTGGGTCAGAGTGGACCTGAAAGCAATGTGGGGGGGTGAGTACTCCACATTCCCCAAATCTTCTAGGCTGGAGCCTCAGCATCAGATGGTTTAAGGTCATATTCAGGAGACTCATTAAAGGAGTCTCACTTCTCTACAGAGATGCAGTCATATATTCTTTAGCCACAGTTGAGTGGGCTGTATTTTGTGTGTGTGTGGATTTATGATTGTATATATATATATATATATATATATGTGTGTGAGTGTGTATGTGTGAATGTATGTGTATATATATATGTGTGTGTGTGTGTGTGTGTGTGTAAATATATAAGCTGATTAGTTGGTTGTTTTGTTTTATGATGTATCAACCCTTTTTGAGTCATTCAATGCTGAATTGAATTTTAAACAATTCAGTTTAGCCTAAGTGTAGTTTTTGTTTAATGTCAAAACAGTTCAGTTTCAAACAATTCAGTTTAGCATAAGTACACAGTTTAGTTCTATTTGATCCATAGATAGAACCCTGTCAAGTGCTACCACTCTGGGCCAGAGTGGACCTGGAACCTCACCATCAGATTGTTTATTGCTATACCCAGGATACTCGTTGGGTGGGGGGAGTCTTACCCTTCTGCAGAGACGCAGTTGGTGCATTTTACAGCCCCATCTAACTGGGCAAAAATATATATATATGCCTAAGAGTGTAAATATGTATATCTATATATATATATATACACACATATATGTGAGTGTGTATGTGAATATATGTGTCTGACTATATATACACACACACATATATATTCATATACATATATTCACCCTGACATATACATGTATATATGTATATATATGTATTAACACAGCCATATATATATATATATATATATGTATATATATATATATTCACACAGAAATGTATAAGCATACACACACATATATGTATTGGTATATAAATACAGCTGTAAATATTTGTGTTTATATATATATATGTATATATTCATTCATTCAAACAAGTTTTATAATAGTGTGTTTCTGCATGTTCATTTTTTTTTTAACTGTTCCTGTTTGCTTGTGAGCATTCTAATAACTGAATTGCTGATGAAAAGGAATGATATAAAGTTCATTATTCATCAGATCAATTACTTTTCACTAATATTAGTCATCATCAAGAATGAATTGTTAATATTGGGAAAGTTAAAATTTAATGCTTTGTTTTTATTTTTTATAGGTTATTACTTATCACATATTTTTTGTATTAATACGTGAGTGCACCATGTCTGACCTTAAAGCAGATTTTATTGATGGCTGTCTGTCTAATTTAAAGGAAAATCACTTCCTGGATTAATAATCCCACTGTCAACAATTCAACCCAGATAGATTTTAAACACCCTCTGTGTGTGTGTGTGTGTGTGTGTGTGTAAATTCATATTATTTGTAATCATTACTGATCTTCATTGTCATTTACTAAACTTAGTATAGTTTAGCACAAGGCCAAACAATATGGAGCACCTAGTGAGAAATGATTCAACCATGGTCTGCTAGCATAGCTCACTAACCATTATACCATGTGAGATGCCCTAATTCTAATATAGTAAACTTAATGTAGTTTAGCACAAGGCCAAGAAGTATGGAGCACTCAGTAATAATCAAACTCATTGAACAATGGTCTGTTAGCTTAGCTGTGAGGTGCTGTAATACCCATTTCTTATTTAAATAGATCATGACTACTTATTTAACATTCTTTTTTATCTTGATGCACTTCATTAAAGTTATAGCCCTCTATCAGTTATTCTATTTGATACACGATGTTTGAAAGGTTTCAGATACAGAATATAAATTAGGTAACAAAATAGTTCTTCTTGAATCTTCTATTTATATTTGTCTCCACTTTATTAACAATTCTAGTAGACGGATATTGAATAAAAAATTTCCATTCTCAAGATATTATATTACTATGTTTTCTTTTCTTTTTTTAATCTCTGCCTTTTTTTTTTTTTTTTCAATATTCTTGTGTGGTGCAAACCATCTTAGACAGGTTTCTTGAAAATGCCATAGTTCTCTTGAAGAATGAAAAAGATACTGTGTAAAAGGTAAATGTCATTTTGACTCAGTGCAGTTACAATTGTGTCTTATGCATGTCTGTCATAAAAATAACAGAGATGTTGGATGTTTTCATTGTAAATATTCTAGGAATCAATACAGAATTCACGTCGAGGTTTATATTTTTATTGCTTTATTGATAAGAGAATGAAAAGCCTATTTTTTCCTTTTCCTCCGTGTTAACCTTTGAAATGTAATGAAATCGCTTTAATGCTGTAATGGTTTGTTTTGAATACAGAAATCAGAATAATGATATTCCGAGATTTTTTTTATTTTTTATTTTTATAGAGAAGTCAAAGAAATATGCCAGTTTATAAATCTGGTGTATATAAATGAATTTGTGTTTCATAATTACATCAAATAGCTAGTATAAGGGTTATTCCTAGAGTATGTACAAGGGTGAATCAAATGTTTTGCACTATTTTAGTGATTATTTGCTTTATTTTTCAAGTTATGACAAAAGCAACCGAGCACACAAAGTAGAAGCCATTGTGTCACACTGTCCGAGACCAGCATTCTGCCAGTTTTTTGATCCCATATTGACACCAGTTTTTGTCTTTTGAAGTGAAGGGGGTGTCCTCGTGGTGTAATGGTTAAAGCGATGGACTGCAGAGTCGTAGTAAGCGAGTTCGTACTCCAGTCGCGCTATTACGTTCACTTTCGGGCAAATACCCTTGGGAAAGATATAATCCCCCTTATCCTCCCAGCTATGGGTTAAATAGTACCACCACTGTTCTTCTAGGAGAATGGCTTTAGCATTAAATAACCTACAAAGGTTGATATGCCATTAAACAAAGAAACCAAACCAAACCTTTGAAGTGAAGAAGTTCTTCATTGAAGTTTCTACCTCCTCTTGCTTGTTGAAGTGTCATGAGTGCAAGAAGTAAGCCATGGATCAGAACAAGTCATAACCTGGGTCTGGACCATATGGTGGGTGTGGGATCAGTTTGATTCCTTCAAGTTTCAATAGTTCTTTTTTTCAGAAACTAGCTGATATGCAAATATTGCAAAACTTGTGATTCACCCTAGTGTTTACCCAACCCTTCTGATAAAAGGTAGGATGTGATACAGTCAATTATTTTTTAAGCAGTTGGTTTGAATTCAAAATTTTTCTTTCCCTAGACTGGTTGCTGTACCAAGGCTAAAGAGCCTAGTCTGTCCTATTATTTAGTTGACAGAAAATGTGATGTATTCATATCTTTTCCAAGGGCATTAATATAAAGTGAAATATAAAGAGCCTTGTTCAGGTTTTGAACTTGGGTTGCCAAGTTCATTTCCTATGACAATAACCATTACGCCATTGATAATCATCAATATTTTATTTGTTTATGAATTTATTTGTCTAAAATTTATGAAAAAAGAGTTCAAATTAACAATATGATGATTGCTCATCTGTCCACATTTTTTTGTTATTGAACTTGTTTTGTCTTTTTTTATGCGTGTTTTTTTAACCTGAACTTTAAAAATTTGAGTGCAGCATTAGAATGTTATTGTATGGAATAGTTTCCATGTTGGTAGGGCTAAGAATGTGCTGACTCTATCCTCTGCAGAGAGGTAAGACTCTCCGCAAAACAGGTGTCCTAAGTATGACACAAAATTGCATCTGGTGTTGAGGCATCAGTTATGGAGTACCCCTTCAATACCATTACTCCCAGGTCCACTCAATTTATATTGGTAGTATATGTGGGTCTCATTGATCTGTTTAAAAATTATTTGTATTCAATAGGAATACTAGATGCCATATAACTCAATCATTTGTTTTAAGAATAATATTGTGAAACTATAATTGTTTACTAAACCGGCTCATTGTCATAGTGGGTAGAATATTCGCCAATGATCCGCGAGACCTGGGTTCAATCCAAAGACTTTAAAAATGGTACTTGATACCTCATTGCTTAACACTCAGCAATATAAGGTACATATCAAGGGTAAAGTGGAGCAATCTAGAGAAAGGAGTAGCGCCCTACCCTATACCTCGGTGTAGTAGCTATTGAAAAGGGAGCCTTCTAATCGCCCTCGACTATGATCGCCAACTTTACTTTTTACTTATAATTGTTTACTAAGGATTATTATTAATTACTTGAAGCTGTATAACTGTTTACAAACAAATGATGATTATGAGATAAAAATATTTACTTGAAACCATATTTTTATTAGTATTAGATAGGAATACTTGAAACCATAGAACTGTGTGAAAATTATTTGTATAGGATAGGAAGTCTTGAAATCTTACAACTGTGTGCAAATTATTTTTATCTTATTGGAATGCTTCATGCCATATAACTAAATTATTTGTATTAAGAATATTTACTTGACGCTATAACTGATTATTATTAGTGTTATGGTACCCAACCTGGCAAACACTTGGTAGTCGGACTGTCTTCTAACACTTTGTACATATGTTGTATTATACTTCGTTAATATACTTTGTTCCATACAAATCTGAGTTGTGTTATTCTTCCGGACCCTTTACTGGTCCACAACAATTAGTTACTTGAAACTATATAACTATGCAAACAAATGACTATTAATAAATAGAAATAATTATCTGAAACAATATAATTATAAGTATTTGATAGGAATACTTGAAACCCTACTGCTGAGTGTAAATTGTTTGTATTAGATAAAAAAAACTTGATATATAACTGTGTCAAAAAAAAACTCTTAAGAACCAACAACACAAAATGTAAATGTGCACTGAATACAGTTTTCTAATTTCTTGACTGATTGACATGCCATTAAAATCAATCAATCTGTGTGAAATAATGTTTTCTTTGTGTGCAGCTTACAGGGAACATTATTGCAAACCCCTATACTAAGCAATGTGCTCAGAAATGATCTCGGAGCATTGTGACTATAAGTGGGAAATTTAAAGGATTTTAGATTTTTCTGGTAAAATTGTTTTAGGGGAACTTGTGCCACAAAATTCAACTATTGTTTATCCAGAAAATTAAAAGAAAAATTCACTCATCATATTCTTCATTTATAGTATTTTGTGTGATTATGAAAGGATATCTGATTTAAAAGGGAGTGAAGAAAAGATTAAATAAAAAATGCAGAACAAATTAAAATGCTAAATAATTCCGGATGTTTTTATTCTCTATTTTTTATTATCTTGGATGTTTAAAATGACTAATTTGGAATTTCATATTCCAAATAGATAAGTTACTGTCAGCAAATCAACAAAATACTGAACAGAGAACAAAATTATTCCTTCGCTTGCCTTACTAATCAGTTGTGTAACCTTTATCATTGATTATTGCCTTTAATCATTTTTTATGATTTCTTACAAGATCACTCCAGACACTGACAGGTATTTAGCTCCATTCTTCCCTGACAATAGCTTCAATTCTAAACTAAGGAATAAAAATGCTTCCATTATTTGTAATTTTATATTAAATTAATTTTTTATTTTTTAAAATATTATTTTATTTACTCATTGGGCTTTTTAATATGTCTGAAATTATTGTTATGAACATGATAATATTCTGAGATTCACTTGCTTTCAATGTTGCAAACTCTTTGAAATCTAGTCAATATTCTTTTCTTTCTGTCAGTCTTGTATGAGACTATGGATCTGTGCCTGGTAATCAGCACAGACCTGTGCAAAATTGACAGTTGTCCTTGCTGCAGGTCTCCTCCTTTTTCATGACTATTGTTGTCCAAGGGAAAGGCAAGGTATTAAATTGGCATCAATGTTTCCACAGGGGTCAGATCACAATAAGAACTCCCACTTCAGGTATTTTTTTTTTTTACTCCTGCATAGCAAATTATCTGACCATAGTAGTGGGGGATTCTGAATTCAGAGTTTTCTTTCTTCTAGATTGGTTGCCCTTACCAAGGCTAGAGGGCTCAGTCTACCTAACAATTTACCCATAGCTGGGGGTAGAAGAGATGAATTCATGGCTCAGTCAACCCAACAATTTACCCATAACTGAGGGTAGAAGAGATGAATTCATGGCTCTGTCTACCTAACAATCTACCCATAGCTGGGGGTAGAAGAGATGAATTCATGGCTCAGTCTACCCAACAATTTACCCATAGCTGGGGGTAGAAGAGATGAATTCATGGCTCAGTCTACCCAACAATTTACCCATAGCTGGGGGTAGAAGAGATGAATTCATGGCTCTGTCTACCCAACAATTTACCCATAGCTGGGGGTAGAAGAGATGAATCCATGGCTCAGTCTACCCAACAATTTATCCTTAGCTGTGGGTAGAGGATATGATATAACTGGTTTAATCTAATCTATTTTTCTTAGATTATTAATAAAAACAAATTGCTTCATTTTCAGCTATTGTCAAAGATTGTTCACAGTTTGGCCTCAAAGAATAGCTTTTTCCAACATTTTTTGCTTTGCATAAAACTTTCTTTTTCATGCCGTTATATCATTTTTTTCTTCATTAGTTACTTATCAAATGACCTCAGTCAAATGATAAAAGTCATACAATTGTTTTATTGATCGAATAAAATATGTCTGATCAGCTTCATTATCCTCTGTCATAATTTTATTCCTTTATCGCCTTATTTTCTACCTATAATCATTCATAGATGCAAGCAGGGACTATGGAAATTCCATATATATTAACGCACTTGTTTGTAACTATTTATCTATATAACTACCCATCTTTTATACTGCCCAGCTAGCTGGGGCTATAAAATACACAGACTGTATTTCTGCCGAGGGGTGAGACCCCTCACCCAATGAGTGTCCTGGTTATGACATTAAACCATCTGATGGTGAAGCTCCAACATTAGAGATTTTGAGAAAATGAAGTACCACTTCATTGCCATTGCTCCTAGGTCTACTCTGACTTGGAGTGGTAACATCTTTGGGTTAAATGGAACTGTTTGACTATTTAAACTGAGTGCAAACAAATGACTGATGTTTCATTGAATTGTTACTGATTCATAACTATACTTTGAAACATTTAACTTTATTGACTTATGCTAAATTGAATTGTTAGAAATAGAACTCTTTGATCATTTAACTGTGTGTAAACAAATGACTGCCTGAAGTGTTATACATAACAATTCTTGGAACCATTTAACTGTGGGCAAAAATTGAGCTTGGGCTCATTTAAAAATGTTATCAATAAAATTTGTTTACAAATCATATATATTTGATAGAAAGGTATAAAAAGGATTTAGCACTAAATAACTTACAATGGTTTATATCCCATAAAACCAAACCAAACTAAACTTTGCAGTTATTTATCTCAAATTTTCAATTTTATAACTGTGGAGGGATAGATACATGAAGATAAAGGGAAGCCTAACTAACTGTTGTGGCCCTGGAAAGGGTCACTAATGAAAACACAAACACAGATGTTAGGTAACAGATTATATTACACAAGAAAGATAGAGTTACATAGAAAAGGTAAGAAGTCTTGTACTGTTCGATAACACTGATATTGATCTGCCCCTCTGGCAGCGAAATCTCTCAGTGCTAATAACAGTGAGAAGGGTCCATTATGGTGAGATAGGTAAGGCTCCCACAACACTAGCCCATACTGATTATTATATGAGTCAGCATCTATATATGCATATTTACCAACCCCTCCGCTCGGGCAGGATATGACACAAGGTCAATTTTTAAGCGGAGTTTAAAAGGTTTGAATTAAGAGTTTTCCTTCTCCTAGACTAGTTGCCTCACCAAGGCTGAAGAACCTAGTCTGCCCTACTATTTTACCCATAGCTGGAGGGATAATAATTGGATTCATACCTTTCCCAAGGGTATTAGTGCTATGTGAAATGCAATCAGTCTCGTCCAGGATTTGAACTCGTGTTGCCGTGTCCATTTCCTACGACGATAACCATTACACCACGGGCACCTCCTCTATATATGTTAGTATTGAAGAAACTACTGCCCTAATGCACAGGAGAAAATAATGAACAATAATTACCACATCGGCGGCCCGGCTGGTGTTGGCTAACAGATTAAAATTGCCAATGAGCGGATCAGCGTATATGCATGCTAGCATAGCCTCTCCTGGCTTCACAGCCAATCACCACGCTGGGAATGGACGAGACTGCCTGCACATTGTGGAATGCCCCGATGCGCATATAATCTTCCCTTCCTGATGCTCAAGTATATTCACTTTCACGCGTAATTCAACACGTGAACTACACTCAAGTACAGAACTTCGACAAATATCTATCACATCTTATCAGTAAAGATTCTCCCTCCAGCTATGGGTAAATAGTAGGGCAGACTGGGTTCTTCAGCCTTGGTGAGGCAACTAGTCTAGGAGAAGGAAAACTCTGAATTCAAACCTGTTAAACTCTGCTTAAAAATTGACCTTGTGTCATATCCTACCTGAGCGGAGGGGTTGGTAAATATGATCAGTAAATATTAGAATATGCTTAGATACTGAAAGGGATGTCTTGGGGCATGATACTAAACTGCATTCAGTAGCATTATTCCCAGGTCCATTTTAATCTTGTCTGAGTTATTAAGAGATATTTCAAACATTAAATTTTGCTTTAAACATACTAAACTTTTATTGAGTAGTAATTTACCAAGCTCTTTGCTTCGATGTGTCACAAGGCCGAATGAATGAGGCGCCCAATGAGACTCAAACTCACTCATGTAGGTTTGCTAGTCTAGCTTGCTAACCGTTATACCACCAGAGTAGTTGTATATGGACTATTTAATATGGAATATAAAATATATAATGCGTTATAAAATACTTGTAATGACTGCGGATAATTCATGTGTGTTTTATATTTATGTATGAATAATTAATTGATTTAAGTAATTCATATCATGTTTCAATTTTTGCTAAAATAAATCATCATTTCCAATATAACAGAGCTTACTCTAAATTATCCCCTCCTCCTCTCTTCCGCTTGATGTGTCTAAATAAATCATCATCATCTCCCCAAGTTACCCCCTCCTTCTCTCTTCCACTTGATGTGTCTAAATAAATCATCATCATCTCCCACATAACAAAGCCTATTCCAAGTTACCCCCTTCCTCTTTGTTTGATGTGCTTTTTCTCTTGTAGAATAATGAGTTGTTCTGTCAACAAATTCAACAAGGCTTTTTCAAAATATCAATTAAATATTCTTTGGTGAGGGAACATGCAGCCTTCTAAGCTATCAAGTAGGGTCTTCTTTAGCTTTTCAAAAGATCAATCAAAATAATGCACCTCCACTTTAGAATCAGATATCACTCTGCTTCCTTGGATAAAAAAAAAAAGAAAATAAGTTTTATTTTTCCCTATGTGTATGTAAATTTTCTTTTCTGCTCATTTGAAAATATAACCCTTGATGTTTTACATCTGAAGTACTAACAATGGCCTCATGAGGGCCTGTAGTCATTAACCTTTTAATGACATTTATTAACTTATAAATCCTCACAGAAGCATAGTTTAGTCTTATACCAGTGTTTATTGCTGTAATGAAAAGTAGAATGGATAAATTCATGGTCAGTTTACTTTGAATATTGCTCATAGAGCAGATTTTCAGCTAGTTTAGAATCTGATATCACAATGCATTCTTTTAAAAAGTCATCAAAAAGTTAGTAAAGTTTTCAATTTCTTTTTATTATATATTAAATTTGTCTAAGTTATTGACAGATTGTTTAAACATTAGATTTTCTTTTAAACATACTAAACTTTTATTGATTCCTGCCTTAATAGTTGGCAATAAATTTGATGGTAGCCTTTAAACATAAGAAGGTTCCCCACCATTGATTTAGACTATTTGATTGTAAGTTATCAAACTGAAACATTTTTTAAATGAAAGAACAGCAAGATAACACTTGACAGTCATAAAAATCTAATAAGTAGGCTGTAGTGTAGTCACCCACGACTGCTATGTTAGTAAAGTCTATTTGTCTGATGGGGAAGGAAAAACATAAAAACAAAATTCGTCTTAGCATTAGGGCTGCCTTACTTTATTTTCTCTGCGTTGTATAACAGAAAAAGACAACAACGCTGATGTATAAAAATATAATCTGCTTCTTTTATTTTCACTTTTATTACCCAGAATATAGGTATGGGTAGAGTGAGAGAGAGAGAGAGAGTTGAAGATGGCTGAGTTTAACACACAGGAGCTGAGATACAAATCTCCTGTGAGCTGCTTCCTGTTTGTTCTCTATTTTTGCAAGACTCGCATTGAATTATCTTAATTTCTCTTTGCTTTTCTACTTACGTCTAATAGCTGGTCTCTCTCATTTCTGCTGGTTATATAATATTTTAGACACTTGCACAAATTCTTATGGTCACACCTCCAGTCTGCTGCCATGTGGACATGCCTCCTTCTAGCACCCCCCCACGCAGTTTACATGACACTTCCGGTAGGGAGGTATCTGTGTTCTGTGTACATTAGAAGACAAATACACTTCCTGCTATGCTACCCACGCATCTTATGCAGCATTTCTGCTGGAGTGTGTGTGTCTTGTTTACTTTAGGCACCAGGTGCATTTCCTGCTATACTACCCATTCAATTTGGTGTGTCAAAGGAATCTTCAAATCAATATCAAACATTTGTTCAGTCTCTGAAGTTGTAAAGGCAGGGAGAAATGGATAACAAACACAATGTGCTGGCTGGCTTCTTCATTATTTAGGAACTGTTTGTTCTTGTATTTTTGAACTGTTTGTTCTTGTATTTTTGATTTGCCCTATGTGAACATTTGTCTCCTCACACCTCAGCCACCAAAAGAGAAAAATAGGTACAATCATCAAATGAGTGATATATATATATATATATATATATATATATATATATTGAATTCTGGTGAGTGAACACTTGTAATATTAAATAAAGGACAAACTACGATATGAGAGGAAATAGAGATATATTCTCAGGAAAAAGGAAATACAATAGAGAGGCTATTAGTAGACAAGAACATAAGATTAGTGAATACAGAATAAAGATATAGTCCAATGGTAGTATTGGCTTCCGTTATTACGATAGCAAGTAAGGTGATCTAGTGCGATCTCCAGTCTCCAATGCTCTAATACTATTCCTATAAGAAGCTGCTCTTCACCTTCTAGTCTGCCCTGGTATTAGTAGCTACTGCTATATATGGCAGATGGACTAGTTCATTGTGTGAAAAAACGTGGATGATACCCAACAATATATATATATATATATATATATATAGGGGTCCAGAGAACACCCACTCTTACTTTTGCTTTGGTTGGGTGACACTTAGATAGTGATCTCAGCAAGACTGATCTGGATTGCTAGGTCAAGGATATCTTGTTAGCTTACTTGAAGAGATATTGAACTCTGTCAACTTGTCTTTTTGCTAGCTGATATATTAGTGCCCCAGTCTAATTTACTTACAATGCTAGAAACTTTCATTATTTAAAATGTTTGATTGTTAATTAATTTTCTTATAAATATATCTACTCAATTTTTACTATTGCAACCACAAGATAGACTTTGAGATATTCCTATGAAAAAGATTCAACAGATTTATTTTGTTTATCCTGTTATTAAGATAGCAAGAAACGTGTGTGTCTATGTGTGTGCATAGAAAGAGAAAAAAAGAAAGTAACTGGATGCTGACAAGGAAAAGCCTCAGGTATCTAACTAATGACGGACCTCTTATCTCACCACTAAATACTATAATGTATATGATAAAATGACAATATAAATGCAACACAGTCCTTTTATTAAAAGATGTACACTTTATTTCTTTTGTTATCTTTTATCATTTATAACTAACCAAGCTGAAGGCGCTTATGGCAAAATGGTCATCGTCGTAGGAAGTGAACTCAGCTACCAGAGTTCAAATCCTAAGTGAGGCTGTTTGCATTTCGTATAGTGCTAATGCCCTTGGGAAAGGTATTAATCCAACTATTCTTCTTTCAGCTTAGGGTAAATTACAGGGCAGACAGGGTTCTGTAACCTTGGTATTGTTATATATTGACCCTTGACTGAGCCGTCAATCAAGAGATGCACCTGTGTAAATAAGCAGAAGAATGGCGGAAGCAGGTGGGCGTTAGACAATAATATAATAGTGCCCGTGGTGTAATGGTTATCGGCGCAGGAATTGGACACGGCGACACGAGTTCAAATCCTGGACTGATTGCATTTCACATAGCATTAATACCCTTGGGAAAGGTATGAATCCAATTATTCTCCCCCCAGCTATGAGTAAATAGTAGGGCAGACTGGGTTCTTCAGCCTTGGTGAAGCAACTAGTCTGGGAGAAGGAAAACTCTTAATTCAAACCTGTTAAACTCCGCTTAAAAACATTGACCTTGTGTCATATCCTGCCCGAGCAGAGGGGTTGGGTAAATATGATAATATAATCAGGTGCCCAGACAGCTCGAGTCAGTTGGAGACTGGATGCTGAAGTGAGAACCAGCTCCAGACAGAGGGCTTTGGGCCCTTAGTGACCACCGGTTGAGCAACCCAAGCCAAGATCCGAAAGAAGTGCTGCTATGGGCGAGGAAGAACTTGAGTCAATATAGCAGTCCGTCCTTGTCTCCACTCATTTCTCACACATAACAAACATCACCCTTTCAAAAATAAAGTGTAAGAGATTTATATTTTTATAAAGAAGTGTATTTGTTCGTTATTGAAGTCGTCATTATCAGTTGATTATGTTTCCACATATATTTGTATATGTATACGTGCAGTTGTATGTGGCTATACAACAGTATGGCAACCAGTCTAGAAAAAGGAAAACCAGACCTGGGGAGGGACGGGCTCTGCCAAGTTATTCTTACCCAAGACACATATGAATAGTACCTTCGTAATCAAACCAGGTTATTGGACCAGGGAAAAAAAAAAACTAACCTATACAAAATCATTCAGTCTGATATATATCAATTAATATCAAAACTGGCTACCAATTTTTCCCTTCCAAATTCTATTTTTTTCTCTTGTAAATAAACTTGATTTAGAGTCAAACTGATAGAGTTTGCATTTGAAAAAGCACTTAATAGGTATTTGTATCTCAAGCTTCTAATACATTATGATCAATTTCTTATAATCAGTTTGGTACATTTATTTAGAAACATATTAACTTTTTTGTGAGTTGTATGGTTTTCAGTAACAATTCCTATTTAATAATAATCATTTTTTTGCATACAGTATCAAGTATTTCTATCTAATACAAATAATTTTCATGCAGTTATATGGTTTCAAGTATTCCTAATATTGATAATTTTCAAACAGATCTATTTGACCCATAGATAGGACTCTAAAAGGTACTATCACTTTGGATCAAGGCAGACATGAAAGAAACACTAATTGAGGACCTTATGTCCAAAATAGTTCTGTATTTTTCTCCCTCATATCAGAAGTCCGTGTTGGAGCCAAGGAAAAAAGCATTTCAAATATTTTTTTCTTTTAAGGGAAGCAAACCATCTTCATTTTCAAGATAGTCTTCCCTCTCACATTCACCATTCCTTTGTTCTACCATACTCAGTTGAGATTTTTAAAAAAAAGAAATTAATGTTAGAGTACAAATTGTCTTTTTCGTTACAGTCTAAAAGTATAATTCTATTTTCTTTCAAGTTTATTTATATGAAAAATCTGAATATTTATTTTGTGATATGAAATTGCCTTTTCTCAAAAAAATATAAAGCAAATATATTATTATTGTCACACTGCATAATTAAAAACAACAACAACAAAAAAAAGCCTTTATACTTCATCATCATCATCATCAAGTCACACTGACAGCTCAGATTTCCCTGACACTCTCTCACCATCTGTCTCTATTATCCATCGCTCCCAGCAGGTCTTTCTAACATACTTAACTACTTATAAAAAGAAGTATTTTCCTTACAAAGAAGTATTTTCCTTACAAATAATTTGCATACAATTACATGATTGCAAGTAACTAATAATAATCCTTAGTAAATAATTATAGCTTCAAGTAACAATTCTTAATACAAATAATTTGCATACAATTACATGATTGCAAGTAACTAATAATAATCCTTAGTAAATAATTATAGCTTCAAGTAACTATTCTTAATACAAATAATTTGCATACAATTACATGATTGCAAGTAACTAATAATAATCCTTATTAAATAATTATAGCTTCAAGTAACTATTCTTAATACAAATAATTTGCATACAATTACATGATTGCAAGTAACTAATAATAATCCTTAGTAAATAATTATAGCTTCAAGTAACTATTCTTAATACAAATAATTTGCATACAATTACATGATTGCAAGTAACTAATAATAATCCTTAGTAAATAATTATAGCTTCAAGTAACTATTCTTAATACAAATAATTTGCATACAATTACATGATTGCAAGTAACTAATAATAATCCTTAGTAAATAATTATAGCTTCAAGTAACTATTCTTAATACAAATAATTTGCATACAATTACATGATTGCAAGTAACTAATAATAATCCTTAGTAAATAATTATAGCTTCAAGTAACTATTCTTAATACAAATAATTTGCATACAATTACATGATTGCAAGTAACTAATAATAATCCTTAGTAAATAATTATAGCTTCAAGTAACTATTCTTAATACAAATAATTTGCATACAATTACATGATTGCAAGTAACTAATAATAATCCTTAGTAAATAATTATAGCTTCAAGTAACTATTCTTAATACAAATAATTTGCATACAATTACATGATTGCAAGTAACTAATAATAATCCTTAGTAAATAATTATAGCTTCAAGTAACTATTCTTAATACAAATAATTTGCATACAATTACATGATTGCAAGTAACTAATAATAATCCTTAGTAAATAATTATAGCTTCAAGTAACTATTCTTAATACAAATAATTTGCATACAATTACATGATTGCAAGTAACTAATAATAATCCTTAGTAAATAATTATAGCTTCAAGTAACTATTCTTAATACAAATAATTTGCATACAATTACATGATTGCAAGTAACTAATAATAATCCTTAGTAAATAATTATAGCTTCAAGTAACTATTCTTAATACAAATAATTTGCATACAATTACATGATTGCAAGTAACTAATAATAATCCTTAGTAAATAATTATAGCTTCAAGTAACTATTCTTAATACAAATAATTTGCATACAATTACATGATTGCAAGTAACTAATAATAATCCTTAGTAAATAATTATAGCTTCAAGTAACTATTCTTAATACAAATAATTTGCATACAATTACATGATTGCAAGTAACTAATAATAATCCTTAGTAAATAATTATAGCTTCAAGTAACTATTCTTAATACAAATAATTTGCATACAATTACATGATTGCAAGTAACTAATAATAATCCTTAGTAAATAATTATAGCTTCAAGTAACTATTCTTAATACAAATAATTTGCATACAATTACATGATTGCAAGTAACTAATAATAATCCTTAGTAAATAATTATAGCTTCAAGTAACTATTCTTAATACAAATAATTTGCATACAATTACATGATTGCAAGTAACTAATAATAATCCTTAGTAAATAATTATAGCTTCAAGTAACTATTCTTAATACAAATAATTTGCATACAATTACATGATTGCAAGTAACTAATAATAATCCTTAGTAAATAATTATAGCTTCAAGTAACTATTCTTAATACAAATAATTTGCATACAATTACATGATTGCAAGTAACTAATAATAATCCTTAGTAAATAATTATAGCTTCAAGTAACTATTCTTAATACAAATAATTTGCATACAATTACATGATTGCAAGTAACTAATAATAATCCTTATTAAATAATTATAGCTTCAAGTAACTATTCTTAATACAAATAATTTGCATACAATTACATGATTGCAAGTAACTAATAATAATCCTTATTAAATAATTATAGCTTCAAGTAACTATTCTTAATACAAATAATTTGCATACAATTACATGATTGCAAGTAACTAATAATAATCCTTAGTAAATAATTATAGCTTCAAGTAACTATTCTTAATACAAATAATTTGCATACAATTACATGATTGCAAGTAACTAATAATAATCCTTATTAAATAATTATAGCTTCAAGTAACTATTCTTAATACAAATAATTTGCATACAATTACATGATTGCAAGTAACTAATAATAATCCTTAGTAAATAATTATAGCTTCAAGTAACTATTCTTAATACAAATAATTTGCATACAATTACATGATTGCAAGTAACTAATAATAATCCTTAGTAAATAATTATAGCTTCAAGTAACTATTCTTAATACAAATAATTTGCATACAATTACATGATTGCAAGTAACTAATAATAATCCTTAGTAAATAATTATAGCTTCAAGTAACTATTCTTAATACAAATAATTTGCATACAATTACATGATTGCAAGTAACTAATAATAATCCTTAGTAAATAATTATAGCTTCAAGTAACTATTCTTAATACAAATAATTTGCATACAATTACATGATTGCAAGTAACTAATAATAATCCTTAGTAAATAATTATAGCTTCAAGTAACTATTCTTAATACAAATAATTTGCATACAATTACATGATTGCAAGTAACTAATAATAATCCTTAGTAAATAATTATAGCTTCAAGTAACTATTCTTAATACAAATAATTTGCATACAATTACATGATTGCAAGTAACTAATAATAATCCTTATTAAATAATTATAGCTTCAAGTAACTATTCTTAATACAAATAATTTGCATACAATTACATGATTGCAAGTAACTAATAATAATCCTTAGTAAATAATTATAGCTTCAAGTAACTATTCTTAATACAAATAATTTGCATACAATTACATGATTGCAAGTAACTAATAATAATCCTTAGTAAATAATTATAGCTTCAAGTAACTATTCTTAATACAAATAATTTGCATACAATTACATGATTGCAAGTAACTAATAATAATCCTTAGTAAATAATTATAGCTTCAAGTAACTATTCTTAATACAAATAATTTGCATACAATTACATGATTGCAAGTAACTAATAATAATCCTTAGTAAATAATTATAGCTTCAAGTAACTATTCTTAATACAAATAATTTGCATACAATTACATGATTGCAAGTAACTAATAATAATCCTTAGTAAATAATTATAGCTTCAAGTAACTATTCTTAATACAAATAATTTGCATACAATTACATGATTGCAAGTAACTAATAATAATCCTTAGTAAATAATTATAGCTTCAAGTAACTATTCTTAATACAAATAATTTGCATACAATTACATGATTGCAAGTAACTAATAATAATCCTTAGTAAATAATTATAGCTTCAAGTAACTATTCTTAATACAAATAATTTGCATACAATTACATGATTGCAAGTAACTAATAATAATGTATTTTCCTTTTTCCTAAGCAATAATGCCCACCCTGTCAGTGAGAATTAGAATATGTTGATTGGATCCCTGAAGAGGAGTAACCCGCCCTGCCAAAGGCATGAAACTAGATTGCATTTGATGGTAAGGTTCCAAGTCTAGAGATCTGGAGAGTATCAAGTACTCCTTCATTGCCATTACTTCCAGCTCCACTATGACACAGAGTAGTAGTACTTGTTAGGGTCCCATCTATGGCAGCCCAGTTGGCTGAGGCAATAGAATACACTGACTACATCTCTGCAGAGGGCTAAGACTCCCCCAAAATGTGTCATGGATATGATATTAAACAATATGATGGTGAGGCTCCAATAATGCTGGAGCTTTGGTTGAATGCGGAATATCCTTTCATTGCCATTACTTTCAGGTCCACTCTAGCCCAGAGTGGTAGCACTTGAAAGGATCCGATGTCTTGGTCAAATAGAACTGTTTGATATTAAAACTGAAGGCAAACAAATGACATATGCTAAATTGAATTATTAGGAATAGAACTGTTTGGTTATTTAACTATGTGTAAATAAAGGACTGATGTTTATAATTGAATTGTGTGTAATACATAGCAATACTGGGAATCATTTAACTTTGATTTATGCTGAATTTAATGGTTAGAAATAAAACTGTTTGATCATTGTATTGTGTGTAAACAAATGACTGATGTTAGTGATGCATAGTAATACTTTGAACTATTTAACTTTGCTATGTTTACAAATCATATATATCTAATATATATGAATAAACTGGATTTAACCAACAATGGTTGATATGCTGTAAAACCAAACCAAACCAAACCCATCTATAGGTCAAATAGATCAGTTTTGAAAATTATTCAAATTCAATAGGAATACTTGATGCTATATAACTATAAATTATTTGTATTAAGAATTGTTACTTGAAGCTATAATTATTTACTAAGGATTATTATTAGTTACTTGCAATCATGTAATTGTATGCAAATTATTTGTATTAAGAATTGTTACTTGAAGCTATAATTATTTACTAAGGATTATTATTAGTTACTTGCAATCATGTAATTGTATGCAAATTATTTGTATTAAGAATTGTTACTTGAAGCTATAATTATTTACTAAGGATTATTATTAGTTACTTGCAATCATGTAATTGTATGCAAATTATTTGTATTAAGAATTGTTACTTGAAGCTATAATTATTTACTAAGGATTATTATTAGTTACTTGCAATCATGTAATTGTATGCAAATTATTTGTATTAAGAATTGTTACTTGAAGCTATAATTATTTACTAAGGATTATTATTAGTTACTTGCAATCATGTAATTGTATGCAAATTATTTGTATTAAGAATTGTTACTTGAAGCTATAATTATTTACTAAGGATTATTATTAGTTACTTGCAATCATGTAATTGTATGCAAATTATTTGTATTAAGAATTGTTACTTGAAGCTATAATTATTTACTAAGGATTATTATTAGTTACTTGCAATCATGTAATTGTATGCAAATTATTTGTATTAAGAATTGTTACTTGAAGCTATAATTATTTACTAAGGATTATTATTAGTTACTTGCAATCATGTAATTGTATGCAAATTATTTGTATTAAGAATTGTTACTTGAAGCTATAATTATTTACTAAGGATTATTATTAGTTACTTGCAATCATGTAATTGTATGCAAATTATTTGTATTAAGAATTGTTACTTGAAGCTATAATTATTTACTAAGGATTATTATTAGTTACTTGCAATCATGTAATTGTATGCAAATTATTTGTATTAAGAATTGTTACTTGAAGCTATAATTATTTACTAAGGATTATTATTAGTTACTTGCAATCATGTAATTGTATGCAAATTATTTGTATTAAGAATTGTTACTTGAAGCTATAATTATTTACTAAGGATTATTATTAGTTACTTGCAATCATGTAATTGTATGCAAATTATTTGTATTAAGAATTGTTACTTGAAGCTATAATTATTTACTAAGGATTATTATTAGTTACTTGCAATCATGTAATTGTATGCAAATTATTTGTATTAAGAATTGTTACTTGAAGCTATAATTATTTACTAAGGATTATTATTATTATTATTCATGTCGTGCCGCGAGCACGGATATCCCTGACCCTCTCTCGCTACTTCTCCCTATCATTCATCGCTTTTGGCAGGTCTTCAGGGTTACATCCCGTATCCTCACATAGCTGCTGTATGTATGTTTGAGCTGGTCGTCCTGCTTTTTCATGGCCATATGTAGGGGTCCATAGGAGTACATCACTGATGAGTTCGTCCTTGCTTCTCCAGCAGTGTCCTGCATGTCTGGTTCATCTAACTTGGATAGTTTTCGTGATGGGAGACAGGTGGCCGTATAGTTGGTGTCTTGTGGGGTGTTGTCACCAGGACTTTTTCAATATTGCTCTCAACATTATTAGTTACTTGAAATCATAATTGTGTGCAAATTATTATATCAAGAATAGTTACTTGAAGTTATAATTGTTTACTAAGTTTGGTTTGGTTTCTTTGTTTAATGGCATATCAACTCTTTTTAGGTTATTTAATGCCAAAGCCATTCTCCTTGAAGAACAGTAGTGGTACTATTTAACCCATAGCTGGGAGGATAAAGGGGTTCATACCTCTCCCAAGGGTATTTGCCCGGGAGTGAATGTAATAGCGTGACTGGAGTACAAACTCGCGTGCTACGATTTCGCAATCAATTGCTTTAACCATTACACCACGAGGACACCCCCTTGTTTACTAAGGATTATTATTAGTTACTTGAAATCATGTAACTGTGTGCAAATAAATGGCCATCATTAAATATAAAGAATTAATTAAAGCCATATAATCATTAGGAATATTAAAACCGTACAACTGTGGGCAAATTATTTATATGAAATTTGAATATGTGATGTCATATAACCATATGAAAAACCTCTCAGCAACAACTATACAAAAAATATAAATGTACACTGAACACAATATGCTAACCTCTAGATCCTAAATAATCTTAGACTGGTTGAAATGTCATTATAGTCATCAATCAATCAATACTACCACTTCAGGTCATAGTGGGCCTAGGAGTAATGGCAATGAATGTGTTACTCCACTCTCACCAGAGCTCCAGAACTAGATCCTCACCACTGAATGTAGTTTCATGTCATACTCAGGACAGGGTATACAGTTGGTGTACTTTTGTCTCTAAGAACACGATCAGTACGTGTATTGGCTCATAATTGTGCAGTCTTTGCTGAGACGAAATTTCTCACTCAGCTGACCTATCAAAGAAAACACTGGTTTGCTTTTTGTCTACAGATGATCTTATTGGCTATGTTCATCTAAACACTTGTCAATCATAAAGAATGTTTAGCGGAATTTCATAGCCTCATATGGCAAAAGCAGTTGTCAAAAACTAACAGATATTCATCTGGCTGCATAATGGAAGAAAAAAAATAGAAAGCAAAAATAATGGAGGATTTTGCTTCTCGAATTGTTGTTGTAAGCGTCAGAAAGTGCGTGCCAATTAATGGTTGTCAAATATAAGCAAAATTGTCTATCGTTGTTCAAAGGTTGCATCTACAGAGTTATAACAGATCTGTCGATGACAGCTACTGGTACCTACTTTATTCATTCAGTGTTTAGAGTCCCACAAATAAAGCATAACGGGTAAAATGTTTAATAATATAAAATGATTGCAAAAATCATCTCGCTATTAATATCTGTTGATATATTACTAAAATTATGACTAAACCCTGTCAGCAGGATTTAGAATATGCTGATCATATCCTCATCAGAGGGGTATCCTGGATATGACACCAAACTGCATCTGATGGCTAATGGGTCATAGTGGGCCTTGGAGTTAGCTCTTCATCTGTTGCTCTGTAGAGTATGGAATGACTCTTCATTGTCATTACTCCCAGGTTAACTCTAACACAGAGTGGTCGCACCTGTTAAGGTTACATCTATGGGTCAAACAGATCTGTTTTGAAAATTACTTGTATTCAATAAGAATACTTGATACCATATAAACATAAATTATTTGTATTAAGAATAGTTACTTGAAGCTATAATTGCTTAATAAGGATTAGTTGAAACCATATAACTGTATGCAAATAAATGGCTATCATTAAATATAAATAATTACTTGAAACCATATAATTATTAGTATTAGATAAAAATACTTAAAACCATACAACTGTTAGCCCAGTCAGTTGAGGCTGTAGAATACACCAACTGCATCTCTGCAGAGGGATAAGACCTCCTCACCCAAGAGTAGTGTCTTGGATATGACACTAAACCATCGGATATTAAGGCTCCAGTTCTGGATTTTTGGGAAATGTTTAGTACCTCTTCATTGGCATCTCTCAAGCCCACTCTAACCTGGAGTCATAGTACCTGTTAGAGTTCCATTTATGAGCCAAACAGAAGTATGGAATTATCTACTATACTTAAAACCATTTAACTGTGTGCAAACAAATGAGCTTTGACTCATTTAAAAATACAGTTACCTATAAACTATTCCCTTAAAAATCATGTATAATATATGTATAAAGAGGATTTGACATTAAATAACCCTCAAGAGTTGATATAGCATTAAATCAATTAACTTAACCCATAAACTGTTTGTGAATTATTTATATTTGATATCATATAATTGTGAGCAAAAAAAAATATTTAGAAATAATAACACAAAAATGGAAATATAAAAGTATAATTATATGACATTAAGAATTTCTATCAGATATGAATAATTTTTAAGCTGATTTATTTGACCCCCAGAGATTGGACCCTAACTGTTACTACAATTCTGGGTGAGAGTGTACCTGGAAGTAATCGCAATGAGAGGGTACTTCACACACTCCCAATCTCCAGAACTAGAGAATTATCATCAGATACTGTTTCGTGTCATACTCAGAATTGTCCTTTTTGATGGAAGTATGTCTTATTCCAGTACAAGAGATACTGTCAATGTATTTAAAACCTTATTGACAGTGTGGTTTAAATTATCCTTAAAAACGAGATATTTTGTGATCATTAATAAAAAAAAAAAAGAAAAAATTAAAAAATCAAATTTATAGAAGCAACTCAGGAAATTTAATAAAGCAACTATTAAATATTAGAGTGAGTCAAAGATTTTGTTATATTTTGGGAGAACATGAAGCAAAATTCGGCAGCTTCAGATGATTTTGCCAAGGTTGTGAAGGTGATGAATTACACTAGATTTTGAGATGAGAAGCTTGCCTGATACCCTCCAAGAGTACTCACTGGATTTCCTTCTATGGCTTGGAGCATTGCTTCAGTAATCCATGGTGTTAGACCAACTTGTCTATGCCTGAGAGTCAAGGTTCTTGTGACCTAAGCAAAATTTCTTGAACCATCTGCTTACTGGGCTATGATCAACTATGACTTCACCTTCTACACAACAAATATTTTTGATTGCTTCTACTGTATTATGGCTCACTTTGAGTGAAACAATCCACAATGTGTCAGTGTATTAACTACAACTAGACTACTACCCACAATAGGTACCTCCCATGGCTTGAACCTCCTTAAACCACAAAATAGCATATAATGATATATTGCAAAACTTTTGATTCTGCCTCGTATATTGGCTGTTTAAGATTTGCCTCTTGATAAAATTGCAACACTTGTAAGTTGCTAAACTTGACCTCTTCTTGTACATTATTAAATCTGTGTTGAACGCCTACATGTTCAAGTGTGATGACCCCATGTCAAACTATTCAAATATCTTATCAGACATTAACTATATAAATATGCTTTAGAGGAAATTTATTTTTTAACATAAAAATATACTTTTTTTCAAAAAGTAATATTAATTCTTTTAAATCATTTATAGTCTAAGGTTACAGAATTAATTTTCAGTTTCAGACTTAACACTTGAAGCTAATTTCTTTTTTTTTTTTTTTTTTATCTCTTTGGTGAAAACTTCCTGGTTCCTTGTTCAAGTATTTTTACTTGTTCTACCTTTCTCGTTTTGTTACTCCCTCTTTATAAACACTCATATCAACGCACACTTGATTTCCTGTCATTTTTTTATTTTCACTCTTAGTCTTTCTATATAGAGAGCCTTGCATTTTACTCATTTTTTTATGCCATAACACTTCTTAAATATATGTATTTCCATCTTCTAGGGTATGTCAATTTATTTCTATTTTGATTTCAATTTTTAAATATCTTTTCATTTTATCAATGTTTTTATATTTGCAAATTTTATACATATATTTATAAATTACTTTATATATTACTAAAATTCTTATAATGTTTGTATGAATGCAATTATTATTTTCATGTAGCTTTGAAAGGAGAAGAGTTGAATTCCTACCTTTCCCAAGCATATTAACACGATGTGAAATGCAAGCGGCCTTGCTCAAGATTTGAACTTGGTTTGCAGAGAACATTTCCTTTGATGAAAACTGTTATACAACAAGCATCTTGTATGTAGTTATTTACAAAGCTTAGATATGACAAAATGCCAGAAGCATGGGGTGCCTTGTGAGAATGAAACTCACTAACAATAAACTACTAATCCAGTTTACCGGCCATTACTCATGTAACTGCAAAAACATAATAGTAAGATTTTTTATTAAAGTTGGATATGTTTAAAATTCAAAAGGATTGTTAAATATTCTTTTTCTATTAAAGTTTAACATGCTTAAAATACTCTAATTTAAAGAATACAGCAATTTCCTATCCACTTTACTTTTGAATCCCATTTGATACCCTACATCATTTTAGATACAGGTATTTCCATCTTCTCGGGTATATTGGTTCATTTCTATTTTGAAATTATTTTGATTTCAATTTTTAAATATCTTTTTATTTTATCAGTCTTTTTATATTAATGAATTATATATATATTATATCTATAGTTGTACATATTATTAAAATTCTTTTGATAGTTCTATCTACACCATTTTAACCCAACAAAAAATAGCACATTATAGAGATATTTTTGTTAGAGCAATATACTTAAAATACTCTAATTTAAAGAATAAAGCAATTTCCAATCCAATCCAGTTTGTAGCTGAATTAGAATTTTTATTTGGGTCAGTATTCACTGTAAACATTATTTTTAATCATCCAAATTTTTTATATTATGGAAATAGTGATGAAATGCTAATTAGAACTATTGTAGCTAAGGCCACTGGATGATGAAAATTCTTCACTCCTTCTTGAATAAAAGCATCAATATTATCATGGACAGCTGTTAAAAGGGGAACCCAACAATTTTAAATATTGTTGAATAATTATCTAAAAATAATGTCTGGTGGGTTTTTTTTTGTTTTATTTTCATCCCCCCCCCCAAAAAAAGAAGGATTTGATATCATTTATTGAAATAAATGTTTTACTGCCATTCTTGCAGAGCTGTAATTCTATGTTTAGAACATTTTTTTAGAAAAGTAAAACTTCAAATGCTATCAAAAGAATCTTCACCCTTTAGCAACCAGCTGATGACAACACTGGGAGAACATGAAATAATCAGCTGACTGTATTTGCTGATATAAAAAAAATTTAAAAAGATGAATTATTAATTTATTTTTTACTCTTGTATAATGTTTTAAAATATCACAGAGAAGAATCTCACAAGGGTGAGTTAAAAGTTTTGCAATATTTTAGTAACATGAAGCAAAATTCAGCAGCTCTGGATGCTTTTACTAAAGTTACGAAGGTGACAAACCACTCTGAATTGTGAGATATCAAGCTTGTCTGTTACTCTCCTCGTGCGACTCACTGGATTTACCACTAGAGCTTGAAACACAGACACAGACTCCAGATTTAAGCCTACCTAACCTTGTTTGATCATCAAGGTTCTTGCAGCCCAAGCAAAATTTTTTGAACCCTCTGGTTAATGTACTGTGATTAACTGCACTTTCATTTTATCCACAACAAATCTTTTTAGTTGTTTCCATAGTATTAAGGTTCAGTTTGAACCCATAAAAGAAAAATTCCCAAATTAGATTGTACATTTATCTGTATGGCTTTCAAACCACATTCAGAGTGAAGCAATATACAATGTGTCTGTGCACTAACTACCACAATAATGCGAACCACAGCAGGTATGTTTGCCCAGTTGGCTGGAGCTGTAGAATACACAGACTGCATCTCTGCTGAGGGGTAATACCCACCCCCCACGAGTGTCCTGGATATAACACTAAACAATCTGATGCTGAGGTTCCTGTAATGCTGGAACTTTGGGGAATGCAGAGTACCCTTTCATTGCTATCGGTTCCAGTTTCACTTTGGTCCGGAATAGTAGCACCTGATAGGATCCTATCTATGGGTCGAATAAAACTAAACTGTGTACTTATGCTAAACTGAATTGCTTAAAATAGAAATGTTTTAACATTTAAACTACGTATTTATGCTAAACTGAATTGTTTGAAATGGAACTATTTTTGACTTTGAATCTGTACTTAGGCTAAACTGAATTGTTTGAATTAGAACTATTTGATTAAACTGAATAGCTTGAAATAGAAATGTTTTTGACAATTAAACTGTGTACTTATGCTAAATTGAATTGTTTGAAATAGAATTGTTATTTGTATAAAAATGGATTTCACATTGATTAACCTACAAAGGTTAATATGCCATAAAACCAAAGCAAACACCTGGAACTAAACTGTGTACTTATGCTAAACGGAATAGTTTGAAGAAGAACGGTTTTTGACATTGAAACTGTATTTACACTAAACTGAATTGTTTGAAATAGAAATGGTTTGACACTTAAACTGATTACATATGTTAAATTGTATTGTTTAAAATGGAACTGTTTTTGTATGCTAATCTAAATTGTTTGAAACTGAACTGTTTTTATGATAAACTGAATTGTTTGAAATAGAATTGTTTTGACATTTAACTGCATGTAAACTGAAACTATACTTATACATAATTGAATTATTTGAATTTGAACTATTTGACTAAACTGAATAACTTGAAATAGAAATGTTTTTGACAATTAAGCTGTACTTATGCTAAACTGAATTGTTCAAAATAGAACTGTTTATTTGTATAAAAATTGATTTGGTATCAAATAACCTAAAAAGGTTGATATACTATAAAACCCATACAAACAGACAAATAGTAGGTACGTTTTATGGCTTTAACTCCTTTAGTCATATGATGTATCTACCACAAACTAGCGTGTACCATAATATTTTAAACATTTGACTCACTTTTTGGTGGCAATACCATTATATATTAATAAATCTATTTGATTGATAAATTATCATATACTATCATTATTTTCATTTGAATTTTTATCATCATTTTAGTTGTTAGAATTACAGAACTTTTATTACTCACAATCAGTCAGCAGGGCTGAGAATTCACTGACTGCAAAGGGATAAGAACCTCTCCCAAAAAAGGTGTCCTCCAAGGTATGACAGTAAACTGCATCTGATAGTGAGGCTTAAGTTCTGGAGATCTGGCATATCTTTTCATTGCCATTACTCCCAGGTTCACCCTGGAATGCTATATATACAGTTCTTGGTCATGCTCTCATCAGAGGTTTGACTCTTGTCAGACACATCTGAAAAATGAAACTGCTTTTGAATTTTGGCCTGTTGTTGTATGAACTGTAAATCTTCTGCATCCTTTTTGACATGCTTCTGATATAATGTGGATAAACAGTGATAGTTTTTCAATATTTATGATCTGAAAATGTTACTGAATATGACAGGCACCTGAAGAACATGAAAGGCTATAATGGCTGAAACATTTTTAACTATAATAATAACAACCAAGATGAGGATATTAGCCCGAGTACATCAGTAAATAATAATAACTTCTTATCTCTGAAATCCAGACAGAAAACTATTGATAAATATTAATGATTTTTTTTGTTTAATATGTGCACTGTTTATTGCTGACAAAATGTAGAAATGAGATAAAGATTCCAGTTGCAATTACAAAAAATAAATAAACAAACAGTTTTCATGAATTACTCTCTCCTGGAGAAACATAATTATTTTTTAATGCCTTGTCTGCATCTGAAACTACTGATAATTATAACAATATCTGCAGGCATAAAATTCAATATGCATTTACCCAACCCCTCTACCACAGGCAAAATTTGACATAGGTCAATTTTTAAGCAGAGTATAACTGTTTTGAATTCTGAGTTTTCCTTCTCCTAAACTAGTTGCCTTACAAAGGCTTAAGAACCTAGTCTCTTCTATCATTTTTCCATATCTGGGAGAACCTATTTACCCAACCCCTCCGCTCGGGCAGGATATGACACAAGGTCAATTTTTAAGCAGAGTTTAACAGGTTTGAATTCACAGTTTTCCTTCTCTTAGACTAGTTGCCTCACCAAGGCTGAAGAACCTAGTCTGTCCTACTATTTACCCATAGCTGGAGGGAGAATAATTAGATTCATACCTTTCCCAAGGGTATTAGTGCTATGTGAAATGCAATCAGTCTCGTCGAGGATTTGAACTCGTGTTGCCGTGTCCAATTCCTACGACGATAACCATTACACCACGGGAGAAGAAGAGATGAATTAATGCTTTTCCCAGGGGCATTAGCATGAAGAGAAATACAAACAGCTTCAGCTAGAGTTTGATCTTGGGTTGCCCATTTTATTTCCTATGATGGTATCTGTTCGACAAAGTGCACCTAAAGATCAGTATATATCTCTCTATATACTCAAATGTTCTAAGTCAAATATTTTTGATTTTGTATTATTGGAGTTTAATCCCATTCTGTAGGGGGGGTGTCCTCATTGTGTAATGGTAAAAGCGATGGACTGTGGAATCGTAGTACATGAGTTCGTACTCCAGTCGCGCTATTATGTTCACTTTCAGGCAAATACCTTTAGGAAAGGTATGGACCCCCTTATCCTCCTAGCTATGGGTTAAATAGTACCACTACTGTTCTTCTAGGAGAATGGCTTTGTCATTAAATAACCTACAAAGGTTGATATGCCATTAAACAAAGAAACCAACCAAACCAAACCAACGTTCACTTTCAGGCAAATACCCTTGGGAAAGGTATGAACCCCCTTATCCTCCAAGCTATGGGTTAAATAGTACCACTACTGTTCTTCTAGGAGAATAGCTTTGGCATTAAATAACCTAAAAAGGTTGATATGCCATTAAACAAAGAAACCAACCAAACCAAACCAACGTTCACTTTCGGGAAAATACCCTTGGGAAAGGTATGAACCCCCTTATCCTCCTAGCTATGGGTTAAATAGTCCCACTACTGTTCTTCTAGGAGAATAGCTTTGGCATTAAATAACCTAAAAAGGTTGATATGCCATTAAAAAAAGAAACCAAACCAAACCAAACCTGTTCTGTAGTGATTAAAAGTGGAAGTTTATATGTTTTAATTTGGGTTTTGTTAAAGTGGGTAGAGTGTTTGCCAATGGTTTGGAAGACCGGGTTTCAATCCCAGATCGCATCATACCAAAGACTTTAAAAATGGTACTTGATAGCTTCTTGCTTAACACTCAGCATTATAAGGTACATATCAAGGGTAAAGTGGAGCAATCCAGGGAAAGGAGTAGCGCTCTCTCCTACACCTCGGTGTCATAGCTACTGAAAAGGTAGCCTTCGGGTCTCCCTCAACTAAGGGAGACAACTACTACAGTTCCTCCTTGTCATCTAAATCACAGAAGTGAGTCAAAATTATTCATAATAATCATAATGCTTCATGTAAAAAATAAAAAAAGAATATGTTGCTTATGTCACTAGTGTATAAAAAACAATACCAACGTACATTGTGCCAACAAATCAAGAGATAGATATATTGACTGGGATGAATAGACAGATATATTTTGATGAGTATATTTAGACTGCAAGTTATTATTCAGGCAGTTTTATCAAAGACGATGGAACAGTGTTTATTATGTGTAATCATATTTTTTCAAGTCTTCTTTTTACTTTTTTTGTGTCAGCATCTTGGTGGTAAAGGAATTGTTCCATATCTTCTGCCCAAGCACTTTTGACCATACTTTTGGTCGTCATCAAGGTATATATATATATATATATATATATATATATATTTACTAATCTACTATCTACCAGCATTCATAGTTACCAGGAAAAAAGACAAAAAACCTGCCAGGAACAAGAGATAAAAATATTTTGAATCACCGCCTGGGGGGAAAAAAGAAAAAATATCATAGGACAAAAAAAAGAAAAGGCCAACTTCGTCACACCAGTTGAAAAAAATCAAGAAATATGCAGTCAGTTGGTCAAAAGAAAATTAAAACCCACCCTTAAATGCCGCAATGCTACAATTACAAGAGTGCTCAATACGAAGTAGAGCCAATTACAAAAATTAAATTAAATTGCGAGTTGGAATTCTCCTACTAAAGTTTCACCTCAACAGATCAACAGGTCAAGATTATATATATATATATATATATATATATATATTGATGTAGACCAGTAAAAGGTCTGGAAGAAAGACATGAACCCGGGATATTGAAACAAGTATATTGAATGAAAGTATAAATACAGCATAGGTAAAAGAGTGTTGAATGTCTGACTGCCAAACTTTAAATGGAGTGAATATTCACCCGGTATTCAGAGTAATAGTAAGAGTTCAATATAGTCTGTAAAATAGGTACCATAACATATATATATATATATATAGAGAGAGAGAGAGATAAACAGACTTAGATTGACATTCTTTGTTAAACATTATGTAAGAACTATGAATATGTACTGTTCTTCCTTGACAAAAATGAATCAGAATTAATAATAATGCTTCATATAAAAAGTAAGTAAAGTTGGCAACCATAGTTAATGGCGACCCGAAGGCTCCTTTTTCAATTGTTACTACATTGAGGTGTAGGGGAGGGCACTACTCCTTTCCCTGGATTGCTCCACTTTACCTTTGATACTTACCTTATATCGCTGAGTGTTAAGCAAGGAGGTATCAAGTGCCATTTTTAAGGTCTTTGGTATGACGCGACCTGGGATTGAAACCCGGTCTCTCGAACCATTGGCAAACACTCTACCCACTAGGCCAAAAATAGGATGTTATCAACATTATGACTGTATAAAAAAAAATAACAACAAACATTGTGCCAACAGATCAAGAGATAAAGTAAAGGATAAAGTTAAGGTTTCTGCAATTTCACTTAGATTAGAGCACTCTCTTTAAAACATGACCATGACTATGTATTATCATTGGTAAGTTCCCATTATTATAGAAAAGTTAAAAATGAATATTTGTCTTACATAATTTACTGTAGCTGTGTCATCAATACTGTATTTTACCATCACTTGAACTCTAGGAAAACAATTGGAGAAAAAGCTTGATGGGAATTACTCAAGGATGCTGCTTATTGTTTTAAACAAATCCAAGCAGCAGCACTGTACAAAACAGCAGATGTATGGCCACTTACCTCTCATCTTACAAACAATCCAAGTAAGACAAGATATGCTGGGCATCACGGAAAAACTCTTAAACGATTTTCTCCTCTGGACTCCTGTACATGGACACACAAATTTTGGCCAACCAGCAAAAACTTACATTCATCATCTCTGTGTGAACACTGGGCACCATCTAAATAACTTACCAAGAGCAATGGCTGATAAAGATAGATGTTAAAAGAGAATCTTCTGAATTTGTGCTGTGGACACTCTTTGATGAAGAAGATAAAGGACTAAAATATCATTGCTGTACTTGTTACATCAAGTAATTTTATCCAGATCAAAACTTGAGTCCACTTAAATGTATTTGCCTAACTCTTTTTTTCTCAAAACAATAGCCATGAACTGTCTTTGAATTAAGATTGAAGGAAACATTAAAATTAAAAATCTAATAGTATAAAGTGTTATCCTACATTTCTCAACCAGCAGTCACACATTCATCTTTTTAGTTGTGATAGTTCATCTCACTGAGGTTGGATTCAAAGAATAACCAGACAGCTGACAAATTTTTTTACTAATTTCAACTTTATTTTTAAGCTGTTGAGATATAGCAGTGGACTGCAGCTTTGCTGATCTTATAATTTTTTGTATCTTCAGATGCAGTGGTTTTTCTTTTATGGCTACGACCTTCTTTTTGATAATAATTTTATTTTTGAGTAAAATATCAATTGATGAATGATGGCAATTCAATTTCTTTGCAATATTGCAAACTGACAGTCCACAATCATTGTATGCCACAATTTAACCTTTTTCAAACTCAGACAATTGCTTACATTAACAAAGTGCTAATCACAACTTAGGATATCAAAGAAAATTCTTAGAAATTTCCTATTTTTTTTGTATTTTGGAGAATGTAATTTTTAGAAAACTATGAATTTTTGTTATAACTAAGTGAACTTTAACAATGATAATAAGAAGAAAAATAATCACTTCCTATGTTTGTCTACACCATTGTAGTTCCTTTAAAATTTGTGGCAAAAATAAAAAAATGTTTTATTTTTTTCGCATTAGTTTTGTCTGCTACTGTACATTGTAAAGCAGCTTCATTACTTTCTTTCTTGGAGGTTAGTTGTCCAATTTAAATAATCAGGCAAGAATGAACTCTGTCACAAACTTGTTTCTATTCATTATTTGACATGGCCTCACAGTGACGTGGCCTGCAAGTGTTTGGTGATAGTTTAACATCTTGACACCCAGAAGGAGACCCCGTGGTGTACTGGCCAACATACTCGACTGCCACATCAAAGTGAGTTAAAACTCCATTCCCTTACATTCAAATTAATACTCTTGGAAAAAATATGAACCTCCCCTTATCCTGCCAGTTTTTGGTTAAATAGTACCACTACTGTTCTTTTACAACTATGGCTTTGGCAGTAAATAAACTATGATGGGTTATATGCCATTAAACAAAGAATCCAAACTGATCTTGCTACCCAGAGACAGAAATTTAAAGTTAATAATCTTAATAACCAAACTTCCTGGAGGCAAAAAGAGACATAATTTTAATCATTAAGGGTTTTTGGACTATTGTCTTCATCTTTATTGTTATTTCCTCAACATTTCGGTCGATATGTCCTCCGGCCTTCTTTAGGTGTTTGTTGAACTCGGGAACCTTCATGGAACCAGCAGGACACATGGCATAATGGTTATAGGCATTGGTTCCCTAAGCTTCTAAGCAGACAATCATCTGGAGGTTGCAGATTCAATCCTGACTGCAGGTGAGTAACAATACAGGAATACTTAACACTTGTATCCGGTTATGGCTAATGGAATCAGAACAGGTAACCCCCGTGGATTCAATAAAGGACATAATTTGAAGTTTCTTGTAGGTTCCCGAGTTCGACAAACACCTGAAGAAGGCCAGAGAACATATCGGCCGAAACGTTGTGGAAATAACAATAAAGAGGAAGACAATAGTCCAAAAACCCTTAATGATAAAAATCATCAAGGTTCATTTCCGAAATTTAGACAACTAAGACAAGTTTAAGTTTTACTGAACATTCATCATTCCTCTTATATGCATTGTTTCTTGAATATTCCCCTCAAATAATTTTACCAAAATTATTTGAGAGGAATATATTTAACTTTTCTTTAATAATCAATGTTTAAAAAAAATTGTACACACAATTTAAGATCAGTACAATGGCCTAGTGGGTAGAGTGTTCGCCAATGGTCCGGAAGACCTGGGTTCAATCCCAGGTCACGTCATACCAAAGACTTTAAAAATGGTACTTGATACTTTCTTGCTTAACACTCAGCAATATAAGGTACGTATCGAGAGTAAATTGGATTAATCCAGGGAAAGGAGTAGCACCCTCCCCTACACCTCGGTGTAGTAGCTATTGAAAAGAGAGCCTTCTGTTCGCCCTCGACTAAAGGGAGACAACTTTACTTACTTTACAAATATTTATTATATGTAAAATGTTTGGTCTCATATTGCGCTGCCTTTTTCTTTTCTATTTAACCTTCGAGGTGTTTTTTCTTTTTTTAAACAAGCTCATTTTATTAATATGCTCTCTCACACCCTCTACTTATACAGTTTGATAATGAGGGAATAGATTTGAAAGTCTTTTTGCAAGCTTGACATTTTTTTCAATCAATTTAAAGATTGTTTATGGCTATTAACACAAGAAAAAAAAATAAGCAAATGCATTAAATTTATCTCTTTGTTTTAATCTGAATGAAATTACTTCTATCAGGTATAGCGATGATACTTTGATTTTTCTTATATTAACCCAATACCTGCCAAAATAATTCAAGGGGAAAATTTTGAACTTTTCTTTCATACTTAGCAAAAGAACTTACCAATCACAATTCGATGCTTTGTAGAAAGTGCTCTAATCTTAGAATCTACATCGCATCAATTTAGAGTGAGGTTTTTACAACATATCCCCTTTCTCCGCCCCCTACTTGTTGACAGGGCTTAGAATATACTGATTGTATCCCTTGTTGGGGGTAAGATCTCCCTCAAAAGCATGTCTTGAGTATGATACATAACTGCCTCCAGTTCTGGAGTATTGGAAAATGTGGAGTCACCCTTCATTGCCAGAGTGGTAGTTCTGTTTGGCAATTATTACTATTAGATAGAAATACTTGAAACCAGATAACTGTATGCAAACAAATTATTATTAAATCGGAAGTTACTTGAAACTGTATAACTTTAAATTATTAGTATCAAGAATAGTTATTTGTTAAAAAATTATCATCAGTATCATATATATATATATATATATATATATATATATATATATATATATATATAACACTCCATTATTTTCTTCCATATATATATATATATATATATATATATATATATATATATATTGTCATCCACAGGCAGACTGTTTCGTTGTATCACAACTCTTCAGTGTGGCTAGACACGTAGGACGTTTGAAGCTGGGATCGAAACCCGCCCAACTTTACGTTAGACTTAGTATTCATATTTACCAACCCCTCCGCTCGGGCAAGATATGACACAAGGTCAGTTTTTAAATGGAGTTTAACAGGTTGTAATTCAGAGTTTTCCTTCTCCTAGACTAGTTGCCTCACCAAGGCTGAAGAACCTAGTCTTCCCTACTATTTACCCATAGCTGGAGGGATAATAATTGGATTCATACCTTTCCCAAGGGTATTAGTGCTATGTGAAATGCAATCAGTCTCATCCAGGATTTGAACTTGTGTCGCCGTGTCTATTTCCTACGATGATAACCATTACACTTAGTATTAGACCGCTCAACCAAGTGTACCACGTCAGCTAGGGAATTATAAGGTATTAAGTAGTAGCATTCGTTTGTCTACATTTTATAGCTTACTGGATACCAGAGTGCTCAATTCGTTCAAAGAGCTTTGCATTATGCGAGCAGCAGCTGCAAATTCCTTTGCCAGTGTGCTCAACCCCCATGGAGGAGGTATATATTGTCACCCACAGACAAACTTTATATATATCATCATCATCATGTTGTGCCGCTAGAACGGATATCCCTGACCCTCTCTCGCCACTTCTCCCTGTCATTCATCGCCTCTGGCAGGTCTTCAGGGCTACATCCCATATCCTCATATAGCTGCTGTATGTATGTTCGAGCTGGTTGTCCTGCTTTTGCTTGGCCATATGCAGGGGTCCATAGGAGTACATCACTTATGAGCTTGTCCTTGCTTCTCCAGCAGTGTCCTGCATGTCTGGTTCATCTAACTTGGATAGTTTTCATGATGGAACGCAGGTGGCCGTATAGTTGGTGCCTTGTGGGGTGTTGCCGCCAAGGAGCAATATTGAACATATTTATATATATATATAGTCTTTCCATACGTCTCTCCCTTTTACATGTAGATATGGGATATGAGTACTGAGGTTGACCAAGTTCCTGTCTACAGCTGTATGAAAGGCATTGCCAACTCAGCACTAATGATTTCCTATAAATTAATTTTGAATATCATCACTGTTGGACTGGACTGTCAAAAGAAATGACAGTTTTTGATGTAAGATATTAATTTGTACAATACCTAATGATCTCATGTATCCTTACACTTCTCTTTGTATCTTTCTCAGTATCTCTTTTCTTCTCTAACTTTAACTTTTTTAATCTCTTCATTTATATCACAATCTCTCTCTCTCTTTATATATATATATATATATCTGAATCTATTCATACCTATTTACCTCAATCTGTTCATATCTATCCATCTATCTTTATAGAATAATAAATTTTGATGATGCTATGTCTTTAGCAAAATCTATCAAACTGATTTTCCATAATGTATTTCTGTATCTATATATGCATGCAGTAGATTTTCATTTTATATAATGTTCAGGCCACCTGGAAAATTTTCTGAATTGAATAGAATGTATTTCTTTTATATGAGTTAGAAAAACCAAACAAAATCCTGCCAAGAAAAAGAATTACATGTTAAAACCTTTGTTAATGCGTTAGATTCTTCTAAGCCATTTTTTATTATGAAGATAATTATTTTTCAACAGCTGTATCTGATTGAATAATTGTGAAACTTGTTTTTTTTTTTCTTTTTTTCTTTCCCTTAATTTCCAGTAATTCTTTCAATAAACACATCGCATAAGTTGGAAAAAAAACTTGGCTTTGGAGCTAACCTATTAATCTTGAAAAGAAAATGCATGTCTTTTACTTTTTTTCATATCTTGTGGCTCTTGTTGGAAAACATTGATTTACTCCATGTGAGCCAATTCTGGTACAAGAGCACATCACTAACATAGAGCCATTAAGAATTAATATTTTGCAAAATTAGCTATATTTCTATGAGTAGATATTCCCAAACGATAAAAGAATGAGTAATTTCAAGTGATTCATAAGTGACTATGATTTATTTGCATATTTTTAACACATGACAAATCAAATATATATATATATATATATATATATATATATATATATATATATATAAGCATGTTTGATTAAATGATAAAGACACATTTTATCAATATGATTTTCAAGTTCCCTGATAAGTGTCTTTGTTTTAGGTTGAAATTGGTAGATGAATTTACCAAAATTGTCCCAAGCATTTTTTGACCTTTCATAGGCCATCATCAGGGGTTGATTGCATGTGTAAAGAGTGTTTTTTTTAAAGTTATCTAAGTTTTTTTTATAACATTACAAAATTATGTAAACACAAAGTTGGATAAAACTGAGATGCTGATGACATCGAACGGATTTAAAACAGAACGCTATCAATGGAAATAGAATATTATCAAGAAAAATAGAATATTAAAAAAAAGACTAAAGGCATTTCAAAACATTGTTGCTATTTTCAAAATTAATTCTATTAATTCTAGGTTTTTTGTTTTTATATGTAGGACTTCTTGGATTTGTAGTCATAGCTTATTAATTCCATATGCTTTTATAGTGGTGTTTTCATCTAGAATTTTTTAAAATTTGGATTTGAGAATAGAGTGGGTTTTAAGATGTAGGAGCTAGAATCATTAAGATACATTGTAAGACATCTTGAAATATATATATATATATATATAAAACAAATGGGATTTCTTCCAATCTGAAGCCATGTACGTGCTGCTGTATGATTTTACTATATGGAATTTAACAAAACAAATGAAGCAAAAGCAAGATCAGAATTATGCAAGGATTCTGCATTCTGTTTTGAACAAATCCTAGAAGCAGCTCATGTGAAAACAGCATTTGTGAGGCGTCTCACAAACCATCCAAGTAAGATGAGCAAGATATGTTGGACACAAAATGATAAACTAATAAGTGATGGTCTCCTATGGACTCACACACATATTATACACACCATTGTTGGTTGATCAATAAAAATATCAGCTCTGTGTGGACATTGGTTGTTGTTCAGTGGACTTACCAAAAGCAGTGGCCAATGGGGACAGCTAGAAAGAGAGAGTTCAAGGAGTCGGCATGCTTTGATGATGATAATGGTGATGAATTTCACTCACCAGATGGAGACCCAGACTTCTTTGATATTGTTGCAGGTGTTCTACAAAAGGATACATTAGCCCCATGCCTGTTCATATTTTGCCTAGACTACATGCTTCGAACGTCAATAGACTTAATGAAAGAAAATGGCTTTACACTGGAAAAGGCAAGAAGCAGATGATACCCCACACAAACTATCATGGATGCAGACTATACTGATGACAGTGCTTCTGGCAAATACACCAACCCAGGCCGAACATCTGCTGCATAGTCAGGAGCAGGCAGCAGGTGGTATAGGCCTCCATGTCAATGCAGACAGTACATGTGCTTTAATTAAAATCAAAATCAAAGAGGCAACATCTCCACTCTAACAGGTGGTTCCTTGAAACTTGTGGACAAATTCACTTATCTAAGAAGCAGTGTATCATCTATGGAAAGTGACATCAATATGTGACTAACGAAGTCATGGTCAGCTATCGATAGGTTATCGGTCATATGGAAGTCAGACTTATCTGATAAATTAAAACGCAATTTTTCCAAGCAGCTGTCATGTCCATACTACTATATGGATGCACCACATGGACGTTGACTAAATACATAGAGAAAGAGCTTGACAGCAATTGCATGAGAATGCTATGAGCTATACTGAACAAATCCTGGAAGCAAGATACCATAAAACAGCAGCTGTACAGCCACCTACCTCCCATCTCTAAAACCATTCAAATCAGACAAACAAGACATACGAGACACTGCTGGAGAAGTAAAAACAAATTCATAAGTAATGTTCTCCTGTTGATCCCTTCACATGGATGAGCAGGTGTTGGACAATGGGCTTGAATTTATCGATAACAGCTCTGTATAAACACAAGATGTAGTCAAGAGGACCTGCCGAGTGTGATGGATGATAGAGACAAAAGGCGAGCGACAGCCAACGAAATCCGTGCTAGCGCCATGACATGAGAATGATGATATATATATATATATATATATACACTTGTATTTTAAGTATAATTTACATCTCTAATGAGAGAGTCAGAGAACTCTCTGCTATAAGCACAACTTAGTGATGATGACATATATACAACATGGTGATGATGATGATGATGACATATATGCAACTTGGTGATGTGGATGATAATGATGAAATATATACTGGTTTGCAGTAAGCCTTATATCTTAATACAATATTTGTACACTTAAGTAGTATATATATATATATATATATATATATATATCAAACCGGCTCATTGGCCTAGTGCGTAGAGTGTTTGCCAATGGTCTGGGAGACCTAAGTTCAATTCAAGGTCATGTCATACCAAAGACTTTAAAAAATGGTACTTGATACCTCCTTGCTTAACACTCAGCAATATAAGGTACATATCAAGGATAAAGTGAAGCAATCCAGAGAAAGGAGTAGCGCCCTCCCCTACACCTCGGTGTTGTAGCTATTGAAAAGGGAGCCTTCTGGTCTCCTTTGACTACGGTCTCCAACTTTAATTACTTATATATATGAACTGTGAATGAGCTGAATTAAATAATTAGTAATACAATATGTTAAAAACAAAGAACTCAGACTATATCTTTGATGTCAGTATATTTGAGTCAAACATTTTTATACCATTTATTTTACAAGGTGTGCTTAATGTAACAGTTATTGTTGTAGAAAATGGAATTGACAACTCAAATTCAAATTCTGGATGAAGCTCTTTGCATTTCACTTTGCAGTAATGCTTTTTGGGAAAGGCATGAACCCATCTCTTCTCCCTCCACTAATGGGAAAATAGTAAGGCAGACTGGGTCCTTTAGCTTTGGTAAGAGAAGAAAAACTGAATCAAAGCCAGCACTATTCCACTTAAAAATTGACCTTGTGTCACATCTTACCCATGGTAGAGGGGTTGGGTAAACACATACTTCACAAATAATCCTAGGGTTTGGTTTGGTTTGGTCTTATGGCATATTGGAGGTCATTTAATGCCAAATCCTTTTTATACATATATCAAATATGATTTCTAAACACATTTTGTAAATAACATTTTTAAACAAGCCTCATCATTTTGGCACACAGTTAAATGATTTCACTTAATTTGAAACAATTCAGTTTAGCATAAGTACACAGTTTCTTCTTTACATACAGTTAAATGTAAAAACAGTTCTATTTCAATCAATTTAATTTAACATGGTCTAGTTTTATTTGACCCATAGATAGGACCCTAGAGACAGACTTCTTTGACATTTTTGCAGGTGATTTACCAGAGGATACATTAGCCTCATACCTGTTCATAATCTGCTTAGACTACATGCTTCAAACGCCAATAGACTTAATGAAAGAAAATGGCTTTACACAGGAAAAGGCAAGAAGCAGATGATATTCCACAGGCCAGAGTGGACCTGGGAGCAATGGCAATGAAGGGATACTCTGCATTTCTCAAATCTCGTGCATTACCGAAGCCTCACCATCAGATTGTTTAGTGTCATATCCATTACACTCATTGGGGGTGTCTTACCCCTCTGCAGAGATGCAATTGGTGTATTCTGCAGCCCCAGCTTACTCGGCTAGCAAATAATCCCAATTGCTATTTCAAAAACAAGATATTTAAACTACTTAACTGTATGCTTGTTGGTGATGTTTGTAATGTTCTAATATTTTCTCAGTAAAGAATATTTTTTTTTAATCTACAGATATATTAACTGTATATTTTTTATCATTACATCATGCTACTACCCAGGCATTTGAATTGAATAAAGAAAATTTACTGTCCTATTTCTTGAATGAATATGCTCAGCCAAGCACTATTCTCTCTTGGCGGAGTCAGTGGCTCGACTGAAGTTTACCAAATAAACTCACCAGGGAGCTGTGATGACATTTAAAAATGGCTACCAATATTCTGCAGTCCCCAGCAAGTAAACTGCTTCAGTGCCAACCATTCATCCAAATAAATAGCCAGACCAATAAGCTGGAACTTTTCTTTATTTTGCTGTACACATTAAATTTGGCCTATTACCAATAATGCTGCCTTGGAACATTACAGCTTATTCGATTCGAAACATAAATCTAAGAAAGAACAAAATAATCCCAATTAAATCTTCACCTGAATGTAGATTTTCATTGGTATGTTCACATGTGAATACTCTGTTTGATTACTTGAGCCATAAATGAAGCTTTTTACAAATATGTGAGTGTATATATATATATATATATACTCACTTACATATATATGTATTTAACCAACCCCTCCACCTGAGCAAGATACAATACAGTCAATTTTTCAGGTGGAGTTTAACAGCTGGTTTAAAAGTCAGTGTTTTCATTCTCCTAGGTTGGTTGTCATACCAAGTTTAAAGAGCCCAGTCTGACCTATTTATCTATAGCTGGAAGAAAAATAGTTGGATGCATATCTTTCCCAAGAGTATTGGTATTATGTGAAATGCAAACAGCTTTGTCCAGGGTTTGAACTTGGGCTGCTGTGTCCATTTTCTATGATGATAATGATTACACTATATATATATATATATATATATATATATATATATACCAACCCCTCCGCTCGTGCAGGATATGACACAAGGTCAATTTTTTAAGTGGAGCTTAACAGGTTGTAATTCAGAGTTTTCCTTCTCCTAGACTAGTTGCCTCACCAAGGCTGAAGAACCTAGTCTGCCCTACGATTTTACCCATAGCTGGAGGGAGAATAATTGGATTCATACCTTTCCCAAGGGTATTAGTGCAATGTGAAATGCAGTCAGTCTTGTCCAGGATTTGAACTCATGTCGGCATGTCTATTTCCTACGACGATAACCATTACACCACTGGCATATCCCTAAGCGGAGTTTAACAAGTTTGAATTAAGAGTTTTCCTTCTCCTAGACTAGTTGCCTTATCAAGGCTGAAGAACCCAGTCTGCTCTAATATTTACCCATAGCTGGATGGAGAATAACTGGATTCATACCTTTCCCAAGGGTATTAGTGCTATGTGAAATACAATCAGTCTCGTCCAAGATTTGAACTCATGTCTCCATGTCCATTTCCTGCACCGATAACCATTACACCACGGGTACTTCCTTATATATATATATATATATATATATATATATATATATATATATAGTTACATTTTCAGAGTCAAGATGAAGGAATAAGTATTTGGATGCTTGTATATTTAGAAGACCTGCTGGGAGTGATGGATGATAGGGACAGATGGAGAGAGAGAGTCAGGAAAATCCCTGTAGTCAATGTCACTTGATGATAATGATAAAATTTACCTTAAATTCACATAGATAATATTTCTTTCTTTTCTTCCTTCTGACCCGAAATCTTTCTCGTTAAACATAAATTTTATACAATATTCCTAATAAGTCAAATGATGTAATTTAAAACATCAAATGCTGATTCGCCAGTTAAACAGCCAACTTTTTCTTATTATACACATTTTCTCCTAGGTTTTTTTGTATTTCACATTCCTAAACATCCATCGATAACTCAAAATTGTTAATATCACCCCTCATGGTCCTGATGATGGTTCAGCAGAACCGAAACGCTATAGTGTTGACCTCTCAATAAATCATTCCTTCCACTCTGATTGTTGTTATCAGTTTTTCTACATATTGTCGGATTACAATCCTTTATTTACTCTTCATAGATAATATTATATCAAATTAAAAATTACAAAGAAAAAATGATGTCCAAACCTATGAAGGTCATTTAATAAATAAGGGAAATATTCTTTTGACTGAGGAGGGATCTATTATATATACAGAAGTCATTTAGTGAATAATGGGAATTTTTTTTTTTTAAAGCAAAGTAGATGATCATTTTTTTTTCCCAGGATTTTTTCCATAAGTATAAACTCTGTATTATCTGGAATTGGTTTATAGCAAAAATTATTCTAATTTTGGGGAAATATTTCTTTTGAGACTATTCAAAATTGCAGCAAATCATGCAGAATTCTCCAGGCTCTTTCATCAAAATTTAGATGACTGAGAAGTGCAAACCTTGTGAAATTTACAGATGAATATGTGCTGTTCATAGAAATGCATATTTTAATCAAAAAATAATTTACAAATTAGCTAAACATGGGTTTTCTACTATGGCCCTGAGTTGAAAAGACAGTCCATTGAGTGGAAATATGCAGACTCTCCAGTAAAGAAAAAGTTCTGAGTGCAGTGGTCTGTAAAGAAGGTCATGCTGACAATCTTCTGGGGCATGAAAAAAACCATCACTATTGATTTCTTAAAAACAGCTGCAAGTGCAAATAGTGCTTTCTTGGCAAAATTTCCTTTATTTGATGAATGGCCCTCACACACACACACACACACAGTCGGCAGGTATAATTATTTATACATGTGCAAAGTATACTTCCTATATTTACATTTATTTCAAATTTATATAGATAATATTTTATAAAATTAAAAATTACAAAGAAAAAATACATATTTTCAAATATACATGGAAGAATAAAATTCAAACTAATATTATAGCTTTAAAAAAAGTTTTTGGATATAACAAAAGAATTAATTAATCTTAAGAACATTATTTAAGAAGGAATGCAGTTTGAGATCTTTCCAAACCTGTATGAATGTAACCATATTAAAACTTGTAATAAAAAGTAAAGTTGGTGACCGTAGTTGAGGGCGATCAGAAGGCTCCCTTTTCAATAGCTACTACACTGAGGTGTAGGGAGCTACTCCTTTCCCTGGATTGTTCCACTTTACCCTTGATGCATACCTTATATTGCTGAGTGTTATGCAAGGAGGTATCAAGTACCATTTTTAAAGTCTTTGGTACGACCCAACCTGTGATTGAACCCAGGTCTCCCAGATCATTGGTGAACATTCTACCCACTTGGCCAATGTGAGGATAGACTGAAAAGTTTATAGGCTAACATCATATCTGTTGTTGATGACTTTTTTGATCAATGGGATCCAAGCATTGCAATACCACTGGAAGAAGTATGTAGACTACAGGGAAGAATATGTTGAAAAATAAATCCCATTTGGTCACATTCTACTAGAGTATCTTGGTCAGCTTATGAACTTTTTATTAAACCCTTGTAGGTCTTCCTTTTAGCTAGAACCAAATTTAGAAATGTCTTATTTTATTTATAAAAAATTCAATGAAATTTTGAGAATTTTTAATATCAACAATATTTCTGTGCACTTCAGATTTAAAGTATAAAAAGTATTCACTAATTTTTATCTAGATTCATTTAAATGTTTTCAGTTTGGAGTATTTTCTTTTCCTACAAATAATTTACTTGGATAGTCTTATATAATTTAGTCTTATGATATAGATAGTCTTATATAATTTATACTTATATAACACTTTATCATATAGTAAAGTGGAGGTGTCCTCGTGGTGTAATGGTTAAGGCCATGGACTGCGGAATCATAGTACGCGAGTTCGTACTCCAGTCGTGCTATTACGTTCACTTTCGAGCAAATACCCTTGGGAAAGGTATGAACCCCCTTATCCTCCCAGCTATGGGTTAAATAGTACCACTACTGTTCTTCTCGGAGAATGGCTTTGGCATTAAATAACCTAAAAAGAGTTGATATGCCATTAAACAAAGAAACCAAACCAAACCAAACATAATAAAGTTTATTGCTTTGGTGTTATTTTGTTTGTTTCTTTTTTATTTCTTGTTTCTGTTTCATTTTGTAATTTTTATTTCTTGTGGAGTTGGATGGAAAGAGTACTTTTTAAGACCATGCAACTCCATAAGGTTGCTTGAGACATAAAAAAAATTAATGACTCTATAAGTTTCATATACTATTTTCCTTTGTTTTACTGATCGTATTAACAGTCCATAAAGTTTGCAATATTCTTTCTAACAGAAATGTGTTCAAACTTAGAATATTTATTATTCATGTTTTATTGATTTACTAGGGCGAGTCAAAAGTTTTGCAATATTTTGCTAATGTGCGGCACAATTTGGCCGCTGTGGATGTTTTTGTTGAGTTTGGGAAAAGGATAAACCACAATAGACTGTAAAATACCAAGCTCTCCTGATACTCTTGATACTTGCTAGATTTATCTCTATGGTGTGAAGCAGGGCCTCAGAATCCGTGGTTTTAGGCCTATCTAACCTTCCCTGATTTTTAGGTTCCTACAATATAAGTAAAATTTCTTTATCAATTACATCTTCACCTTTTGTACAACAAATGTTTTTGGTTGCTACTACATCATTATAGCCAAGTTTAAAATCAAAAAACATTACTTCCCATATTAGACTACATTGAATGTCCATCTGTATAGCTTTCAAATTACCCATGGAGTAAAGCAATGCAGGTATCAGTGCACCAACTATCACAATACTACTAATCACTGCAAGTACTTATGACAGCTTAAACTATTTTGATCATGTGATATACATCGTGCATTCAATAAGTTTCCAGACTTTTTTGTACAGGCATTTAAAATTGGCATAGACTCTTGAAAATTCAGTATGTTATTGCTATACATCTTATGAGATGACCAACCAATTTTTATGATTTCAGCTTCAAATGAACAGCTACAGCAGCAATTAGAATACACCCTACTAAAGCCTGATAGTCAAAACTGGTGAATTTCAAAAATGCAATCTGGACGTGAGGACATTTTGAAGAATGATATGCAATATAAATCTGTTTTAAACTTTGAAAAAATGCCACAGAAACATATAGAATGCTTCAGACTGCTTTTGGAGCATCTTGCATGAATCGAGCATCAGTTTTTGAGTGGCATAAGAGATTCAAGGAAGGCAGGCAGTCTGTGAGGGATGATGAGAGGTGTGGGAGTAGTAAGGAAGTCAATACACCAGAGTTGATTGGCCAAAGGGTTAGGGTTAGGGTTACTATGTTGAGGTTTTAAGAGAGTTCAGGAAGAGATTCCTAGGGAAAAGGCCAGCACTCTTCAAATCGGGTCAGTGGCATTTCCACCAGGACAATGCACCAGTCCACAACTCCATCCTTGTCACAGACTATTTGACCAAGATGGGCATCAAGACAGTTTGTCAGCCTCCCTAGAGTCCAAACCTTGCTCCCTGGGACTTTTGCTTATTCCCTATGCTCAGAGGCTATTATGAGACAATTGAGGAGATGAAAGAGGCTGTGAGGAAGGTCATAGACACACTCACACAAGAGGACTTGAATGGGGCCTTCCAGAAGTTGTTGGAACATTACAAGTGCATTGCAGCTGGAGGAGATTACTTTGAAGGGGACTAGAGTTTCATATGTGTACTATCAATAAAAATGCCCATATGAAAAAAGTCTGAAAACTTATTTAATGATCCTCGTATGCTCAGCAAACTAGCAGATACTAACAAAATATTGCAAAACTTTTGACTCACTCAAGTATTTGCCTAAGTTTTGAATTATATATTTACCTTATTGTTGGAAAGAATTTAATCACTACTAACATTGTTTTTTGTTTGTTTCTTTTGTTTGCCTTAGCTTATTCTCATGTTTTTTTTGTTTTTGTTTTTTCTGTTTTCTTTTTTTCAGGTAAGTAGCAAGGGGGATTTTAGAGACTTCATTGGCATGTTGTTGAAAAGAAGAAAATATCTGTATTATCATCATGGTTCTTGCGTGTAACACTCTTTTATGAGATGAGAAAACAATTGAACTCACTTGTCCCTTGCCAGACAGTAAAATCAATGTGATGGACTTAACCACAATGATGACAAAATAAAAGAAAAAAAAAGTAAGTTACTTTTTTTGCTGAAGTTTATTTGTCTTCAACAAGTCTGTGTGTATATATATATATATATATATATAATTTATATATATATATATAAACTCACACTTTTTTTTTTATATGTAAGGGTGTAAGGAACAGACAAGTATGTTGTATGTGTGTGTGTATATATGTATATAAAAAGAAATATATTTTTTATGTTTTATTTTGCAGGTGTGTATGTTTTTTAAATTTATCTTTCTAAAGTATTTAGGAGACAGTGTTTATATATTTTTGTGTTTGTGCTTGTCTGTGCATTTGAATTGAAAACCAAATTTTCCCTTCATCTCATACGGTGCTTTTTCATTAAAACCTATTGAATATGGCTGTTTACACATTTTAAAATGTGTTTTCCTCATTTAACACTCTTCATACAAACCAAATTAGTTTCTTACAAGAAGATCTGTGAACCTGTTATATGTATTTATCCATCTCCTCTGCTACAAGTTGTATGTGACACAATGTTAATATTTAAGTGGAGTAAAGCTATTATGAATTCAGAGTTTTCCTTCTCCTAGACAGGTTGCCTTACTAAGGCTAAAAATCCAGTCTGTCCTACTATTTTACCCATAACAGGAGTAGAAGAGATGGATTTGTGCTCGATGCCCCAACAGCAGAGCACGTATAGAACCCAGAAAAATAACGACGTTAAGATAAAAGTATATGTGATACTCATGAAAAATATCAAATTATGGACAATAAAGTTTGTTATTTTAAATTTCATGTGGTATACACAATTATCAGATGAAAATACAAAAGCACAAAGAGAATTTTAGTAATATACATGATGTAATTTAAGTGGATGGTTCATCTTGTCTCTGAGACTTTCTAGTTGACTCAGAAAGTAACTTGTTCTGTTGGATTGGGCTGTAGAATATATTGCTGCACCTCGGCAGAAGAGCAAAATAGCCTGGATATGACACTTCAGTCTTGGAGTTTTGGAGAATGTGGACTACCATTTCATTACCATTACTCCCAGGTCTACTCTCACCTGGAATAGTAGTACCTGATAGGGTTCCATCTATGCTTTAATTTTGAACTATTTAATCGTTTACTTGAAATCATTTGACTGTGTAAACAAATGAGCTCTGGCTCGTTTAGAAATAATATTAGCCACAAACTATTTGCTTACAAATCATATATATAATACTTAACACTTGTACCCGGTTATGGTTAACGGAATCAGAACAGGGCCCTGTGGATTCAATAAAGGACGTAGTTCGAAATTCTGTGAAGGTTCCCAAGTTCAACAAACGCCTGAAGAAGGCCGGAGGACATATCGACTGAAACATTGTGGAAATAACAATAAAGATGAAGACAATAGTCCGAAAACCCTTAATGATCAAAATCATATATAAATATATATATATATATATATATATATATATATGCAGCAAATCATTATTTAAGCATGTTCCGTTGAAGACTGCTGAGAATTTTTCTCTTTAGGATTTTTAAATGAAGACATTTGAGTTTGATAATTATTTTGGTGAAGAAAGTGCCTCATAGTAGCCCAAGCATTTTCAACCATTTCTATGATCGTCCTCAGCAGTTGTGTTTGATTGTTTGTTGCTGTAAGTTTTTATATTTATTTAAAATGCTTTTTTTTATATATATATAGTTGGCTCATTCTGTTAGGAGGGGTGCTAAGGTTAGTTTATTAGATATGTTTGATATGTTTATGCCTGTGTTGAAAGCTATGCTATTTATAGTAGGTTTTTTTTTATTTTTTATGCTTATTACTTTGAGGATTTGTAGGTAATTTTTATTGTTATTTTCATATATAATTTTTGTATTATTAATGAGGATCTTTCTTATAAGAGAGGATTTGAGTTTGTCAGTGTCTTTGTTATGCTTTCTCATTAAATGCTGTTTTATGGCCTTTATATCAGAGAGGTGGTACATAAGGCAACATGAAAGTGTAGTTGTAGTGTGGCCAATGTAGGTATTAACTTTTGTGTTATTTTCCAAGAGGAACATTTAAAATGTGCATGTAAATTAAAGATCCTAAAAAGAAAATACTCTATAGTCTTCAACAGAATATGCTTAAATAATATACATACATATATATAGTAAGTAAAGTTAGTGACCGTAGTCAAGGGTGACCAGAAGGCTCCTTTTTCAATAGCTACTACGCCTAGACATAGGGGAGGACACTATTCCTTTCCCTGGATTGCTCCACAGGATTTGGCATTAAATAACCATCAAGGGTTGTTATGTCATAACATACAACCAAACCAAACCAAATAAATCAAAAAGTAATCAGCACTTTTAGTTACTTTTCTAAGAAACTTCGGTCTGAAAAATGAAACTGACCTCCTATATCTGCCTTTTCATAGTGCATGTCAAGAGCTTTTTGATCAGCACTAAGAATCACTGGTATTCCCATCAATTTATTTTTTTCCGTTCTCTATAGAATACCAATCTCAGCTATGACTGCTAAAAGCTCTTGTTTAATTAAGTATATTGTTGCCAAGATTATCCTTGGCTATGCCATTCTAGACAATCTTTGTTTGTTCTTTCTTTCTTTCTTTCTTTCTTTCTTTCTTTCTTCAGCTCTCAAGACAATTGGCCTGGTTACTTTTTCTACTCTTTACTTTCATTGCAAGTAGTCCTAATTGCTCCAACTATTTTTATATGTGCATACTGGGCTGTGGCTACTCTAATACACAGGTGAAGAGCATAGACATTTTTATCGACCCACAGTCATGCACCCTCATCATCTTTCCTATGCATCACTAGATTATGGCATCATTTCTATGCATGATCAATTCCAAGATATTTATCAACCCTGTCAACATTATTAAGACCTTTTCACACTTATTCTCATCTTATGTTATCTAATACAGTTATTTAGAAAACTGAGAAATTATACCAAATGGATTTTAAAACCAAAGATTACTTCTTTTTTAGATAAACTAATATATATATATATATATATATATAGAGGGAGAGAGAGGGGGGAAATTGTTCTAGGTCTAACAAGAAAAAAGTAAATATTTTAAAAAGAAAAAGTCCACTAGTGATTTCAGTTTTTGTTTTATATATGTAAAAATAAAATACCAAAATTGAGATCACTAGCAGACTTTTTCATTAAAAAAAATTCCCCTCCTCATGAAAGCATACTGACAGCACAGATTCGTTTGATTTTTTCTCACCATCTGTCCCTATCAGTAAGTTCTCTAGACAGCATCTATTGTTCACACCGAGCTGATGAATGTAAGACTTTGCTGGTCAGCCAGCACTGGTGTGTCCATGTATTGGAGTTCATTGGTGAATGTTGCATATGAGTTTTCCAGGAATTTCCAGCATATCTTGTTCATCTTACTTGAATAGTTTGTGAGATGAGAGGTAAGTGGCCATATAGCAGCTGTTTTGTAGTGTGCACATGTTATATAATTATGGAATGATTTTTTTTATATTAATCATTTTTCGTTAATTATATTTTATCATTTAGTTTGGTTGGGCTTTGAACTATTCGGCTCTTAGTTCAAGTGCACAGACATTGGGTACAGTTTATGCTCGCGTGCAGAAGATATGACAATCACAATTGTCATAATAAACCCCAGATAGGAAATGGGACTGGAGTGTGAATGACGTCATGCCCGGAAGCGATGGGCTGAGAATTTGGGTATTTTGAAAAACATGTCAGTTGGGTACTCGACTGTAGGCGAATCGAGTTGGTAGTTCACTGGGGGCCAGTCCAGTTGAGTTTTACTGTAGGCCAGTCGAGTTGGATACTCGACTGGGGCCAGTCCAGTTGGGAGTTGACTTTGGCCATGTCGAGAGTTGAAGTTGAGTTAAGACCATGGTGTTGAGAAGTTGAAGTCTGACCATGGAGTTCTGCAGATCTCTACCGACAGAGATCTTAAAGACTACGTGATGTGCCGAGCATTCGAGTTTAGTTAGTATAGAATGATTAAGAATTGTGTGTCTCTCTCTCCTCGTGTCGAAGAAATAAACTCAGAAGTCAAGAAGTTAATAAACGTTCGTACTTGAACAACGGAGTCACTTGTGTATTTGAGTATTTGAATTTGTAGTACCGCTGGATGGAGATATCTTTATTGATGGTGTAGAAGTCAAATGACTCACCTTCTAACATGGCTGCCTTCTTAAATCTTCCTCGTAAAAGCAAGCTAGCTAAGCTTACCTCATTTTATAGGAGAGCACCTAATGCAGCAGGTGGGTTGTATCTGAGGTACCAGGATGACATGCCCAACACATTTGCATGAGTCGTGTCTATTCACCCATATATTCATCCAGTAAATGTAATGTGGATCTTTGGCTACTTGTGTGTCAGACCACTCTCAAGTCAACCAATATTCTTCAGATGGTTGGATTGATATAGATACGATTATGATTATCGTGATTTGCATACGTATACGAGTGACTATACAACAACTTTTAGTAGATGAGATATTGTTCACAAAGTATATGAACTGGTCTACTAATTTCAAAAGCTTTGCCTTTTAATGAGGAGATTACATCATCTTGATTAAAACAGTAGAACTCTGTCTTATCTGAGTTCATAGAGAAACCAATGCCTCTTGATGCCTGCTCCAGGCTATACAACAAAGATTCAGCTTTAGCAGGTGTATTTGCAAGAAGTGCTAGATCATCTGCATAGTCTAAATAATGTAATTTGCTATGAGTAAAGAGTGCACAATATCAGTGATGATATATATATCTAAGTGAGAATAGCACAGAATCAAAGTCTGTGCCACTTGGTGACTGTCAGTTTCTCACCTATGGGATTATTGGATCAAGCTGTTGACTCTGTTTCTATGCTATCCTAATATATATAAACACATAAATTTGTGTGTATGCATACATATTACATTGTCATCTAAATGAAAATAATTTATGTTTGTAAGTTATCATCTTTGAAACTAATTATGTTTTTTGTTAGAAATGGGCTTGATGAACTAAGTTCTATTTCTATATGCCACTATTTGCTCTTGATTTTGCATTAATGCTCTTGAGAAAGGCATGAATCCATCTCTCCTCTCTCTACCAGTTATGGGTTAATAGTTGGGCAGATTGGTTTCTTTAGCTTTGATGTAGCAACCAGCCTACAAAAAATAAAAATCTGAATACAAACCAACTGTGCTCCACCTAAAAATTGATCTTGTGTTGTGTCTTGCCTATGGTTGGTATGTTGGGAGAATACATACCTTTATTTAATCTTACCCATCAGTCCCAAGGTGCGACATATGGTTAGTTTAATGAAGGTCCCATGCACGTACACATAGGCAAGGCCAAAGATATTTCCAGCCTCTAAATTTACTTTCACTCTATGATACTTAAAATGCTCAGAGAATAAAACAATTTACAATCTGTGTACATGTGTATATTTACACACACACACACACACACACACACACACACACACACACACACACACACACACAGACATAATTATGATGAAAATTTTTGTATTATAATTTATTGTATCTTGGTAAGGAACCGATACACAGTGAAACTGTTAATTATTTATTAACTCAAGTGATACAGTTTGACTAGTATTATAAGTCTCTCGCTGTAGGTGTTACGTCCACAGTTAGTTTTCTATGACCGACATCCTTCAGAGCTCTTCTGCCTCTTCTTCTGCTTCTGTCTTGCTTCTCCCAGCTTCTCGAGACACAACATCTTTTATACTTCCACGATTCTGGAAGTAACATAGTATGAGCCACTGTTCAACATAATGATAATTATGACAAATTAATTTGTATATTTTCTATTAATTTATTTTTAGCTGTAGATTTGGCAGTAATGACAATGAAAGGATACTCTCCGTAGCTCTAGAACTGGAGCCCCACCATCAAATGCAATTTAGTGTCATACCCAGGACATTCCTTTTGAATATGTTGATTGTATCGTCTACTAGAGGATACAGTCAACATATTCAATGCCCTGCCAACAGGGCATTCTGTCTTTTGGGCAGAAGGCCAAAATTTTGCTGTTGATTGTTGAAATTAGCATTTCCTCCTTTAATTCCAGTAACTTGTTACTATTTGCAAAATATTTATCAAACTGTTATGTGATATAAATGTGATCAATAACTGCATTCATGATAAACCTTGTAAATGTACAAAAAATCATAAATGGAAAACAAGTCTGACTTATAGAACATAAAAGAGTTATGATCAAAAGAGAAAAGTCAGGTATAGCATATCAAATCTGGAAAGAGAAATTTGAAGACTACTCTCTCTGGAATGAAGTCAAAATCACAGGCAGGGAATATCACTGGATACAGAAGAAAAAAAAATCAAACAATCAGCATATGTCAAGATGTCAGAGAAATGTATAAGTTAAACTAACATGGAATTCAACTTGTAACTTCCAACTCAACAAAAACAATTGAAGCAAAATAGATTTCTTTGAAAAGACATGACATCGATAATTCCATATAAAAAATGCATTTTTTCTTGTATGCTACTGAAGAAAGAAACCTGTCTCTTTCCTTAGAGAGAGATGTATATTACAGCTAGAGAAGATTGATTCTTTGAACAGTTCTTTGAATGTCAGACGGTATGTTAAATTTGTATTGGACTGGGGAATAAACCTGTGATGATCTCAGAAGCTATTTGATGTGACCGAACCTAGTTTGTCCAATCTTAGAGTGTGTTAATGTACAATCTTATAATCTAGTACATTCTCATCTTATCCTAATACCCAGATTGAGTTCTTGTATTCTTTTTTCCTTTGTTTATTTGCCAGGTTGTATATTTATGTATATATGTATGTACCTACACTTCCACATGAGTGGGAAGAGTTTAATTGGTTTGAATTCAGAGTTTTTCTTCTTCTAGTCCATCTGCAATAATAAGGTTAAAGAGCCAAGTCTGCTCCATTCTTTGCCTATTGTTCGAGAGAGAATAGTTGGGTTCATACCTTTATCAAGGGTATTAGCACTATGTGAAATGCAAATAGCCTCAACCAGGATTTGAACTTGGTTCCAATGACGATAATCATTACACCATGGGCACCACTGGCAAGATGTGACACAAGGTCAATTTTTAAGCAGAGTTTAATAGGTTTGAATTCAGAGTTTTCCTTCTCCTAGACTGGTTGCCTAACCAATGCTAAAGATTTCAGTCTGCCCTACTATTTACCCATAGCTGGAGGGAGAATAATTGGATTCATAACTTTCCCAAGGGTTGCCATGCTCATTTCCTATGAGGATAACCATTACACCACAAATGCCTCCTGATGTATGTATATATGTATAACACCCTGCTTCTCTGTTGTATCAGACCAAGAGTTGGGAAAGTTCTTAGGAAAAATTAGTTCCTGGAAGAATCGATCCTTAACATCTCAGATTTTGACTCTTTGCTGAAGCCTCAGACTAGTATACACACAAAAACAAAAATCTCAAAACAACACATGGATGCAGGAATCTTGTATTCTTACAAAGAAATAGTCAACTGTCTATCTTCAGATATGAATTAATTTTCATTGTTCAGATCCTTCAATCTAAGAAACCTATAAATTACTAGTATTTTCTGTAAGTTTCTTTAATAAGATAAATACATGAGGTAAGAAACTGTCTATTGTACATGGCTTTATATAATAAACCTAGACATGATTACATTATTGTATTAAGCTGCATTGATTAGTAACGATATTACAGTCTGTTTGAATATAATTGTAACTCCTCTTATGTATAGGGATAAGACTATTTTAATGAATCTTTTATAAATGTCCCAGGGATAAAAGAAGTTGACAAACAGCATTTTATAACAACTTGGTTCCCACATTCATTACTTGATGTTTGAGTTTGATCAGGCCACCCTTTTTGGTTTTCATCATTGGAAATGGAATGGGTGATCCAAGTTGAAATTCAGCATGAAGCGGTTGACATTTCACTTCATGCTAATGCCCTTAGGAAAAGCATGAATCCATGTGTTCTCCCCCGCCAGCTGTTGGCAAATAGTAGAGCAGACTGGGTTCTCTAGCTTCATTTGGCAACCAGTCTTGGAGAAGGAAAAATTTGAATTCAAATAAGCATACACTTAAAAAGAATGGTTCAAATATGTAAATTATTTGTATAAGAGAGAAATACTTAAAACCATATAACAAATTGTGTGCAAATTATTTGTATTAAGAATAGTTACTTGAGGATTCAAGGGTTAATCCCCTTGGTATACTGGTTAAAGTGTTGGATTGTTGCCTCAAAGTAAGTGAGTTCAAACTCGATTCATGCTATTAAATTCGTTTTTTTTTAAAAAGGTATGAACCCCTATCTCTCAGCTATGTATCTATCACTGCTGTTCTATGAGAATGGATTTGGCATTAAATACCACCTGAAGGTTAATATGCCATTAAACAAAGAAACCAACTATTGAAGCTATAACTGATTATTATGGATATATATGATTTACTTGAAAACATATGACTGTACAAACAAATAATTATTATTAAAATGAAATACAAGGATCATTAAATAAGTTTCCAGACTTTTTTCGTATGGGTACTTTTATTGATAGTACCCACATGAAACTTTAGTCCTCTTCAAAGTAATCTCCTCCGGCTGCAATGTACTTGTTGTGCCATTCCAACAACTTCTGGAAGGCGCCATGGAAGTCCTCTTATGTGAGCATATCAATGACCTTCGTCACAGCCTCTTTCATCTCTTCAATTGTCTCATAACGCCAGCCTCTGATCTTAGGGAATAACCAAAAGTCTCAGGGACCAATGTCTGGACTATAGGGAGGCTGAGGAACTGTCTTGATGCCAATCTTGGTCAAATAGTCTGTGATAAGGATGGAGTTGTGGGCTGGTGCATTATCCTGGTGGAAATGCTACTGACCCAATTTGAAGAGTTCTGGCCTCTTCCAACGGAATCTCTTCCTGAACTCTCTTAAAACCTCAACATAGTAACCCCAATCCTTTGGCCAATCAACTCTGGTGTATTGACTTCCTTACTACTCCCACACCTCTCATCATCCCTCACAGACTGCCTGCCTTCCTTGAATTTCTTATGCCACTCAAAAACTGATGCTCGATTCATGCAAGATGCTCCAAAAGCAGTCTGAAGCATTCCATACGTTTCTGTGGCATTTTTTCAAAGTTTAAAACAGAATTTTATTGCATATCGTTCTTCTAAAGTGTCCTCATGTCCAGATTGCATTTTTGAAATTCACCAGCTGTGAGAATCAGGCTTTAGTAGGGTGTATTCTAATTGCTGCTGTAGCTATTCATTTGAACTTGAAATCATAAAAATTGGTCAGTCATCTCATAAGATGTATAGCAAGAAGATACTGAATTTTCAAGAGTCTATGCCAATTTTAAATGTCTGTACAAAAAAAGTCTGAAAACTTATTGAATGCACCATGTAGTTACTTGAAACTATAATATTGTGTATAAATTATTAGTATAAGATTGGAATACTTGAAATCATTTGACTGTGTACAAGTTATTTATATTAGATAGGAATACTTCATATCATATGTGTGCAAAATTTTTTAATAAACAACCTCACAAAAAATGTAGATATAACTCTACAATACACACAATTCTCTTACCTCTACAGAATACCTCTAGATGGATTGACATACGATTAGAATCAACCAATCCATCAATCATAATCATAGTTTAATGGTTAGCAAGATGACCTCACAGGTGATTGATACTGAGTTATCAGACCCACACATTAGTCAGTGGGGGGAATCCCCAAAGTGTAATGGCTAACATGTTAGACTGTGACTTCATAGTTAGCAAGTTCAAACTCCAATTGTGCTATTAGATTCACTTTCAGACTTATACCCTTGTGAAAGGTATTAACTCACTTACTCCACAGTTATGGATTAAATTATATCACTGGTGTTCTTTGATAAGGGAGGATTTGGCATTCAATAACCCATAAAGTTTGATATGAAAGAAAGAAAGAAAGTAATCCAAACATGATTAGTTTAAACTCTTTAAATGCCTATATACTGTGAAATATATTTCATTTATTTATAAATTTTATAGATCCTACAAAACCATATTCTATTCATATTTTATTGATATCATCTATTTATATGTAACTAAAATTCTCATCTAGAGATATATACTCCCCTACCCCCATATGGTTGAGTTCTCTGATGAAGAAGTAATCGTGTTGCCATTAGCGTCTATTGCAAGCCTCTTCGTATATGAATTGAGGTCTCGGCGGCCGTTGAACGGATGTATGTAAACAATTGTAATTGTGATTCATAGCCGTTTAAAATTTACTTCGCAGCTAATAGCTTCTCGTGGCTAAGTGTTTAGAAGCTTGGCTTGGCGTTTTAGTCAACCGGGTTTCGATCCCAGCTATGGGAAGCTAATATCTAGCCACACTGATGAGTTCTGATAGAACGAAACAGATCTGTCTGTGGATGACTATATATATATATATATATTTATTTATTTATGTTTTTTCTCTTTCTTGCTAATTCTATGTATCAGCGTCAAATTTATAGAAAAGTTGCCCTAGGTTCTGTTCCCATCTGCTTTTAATCATATTAATTGGTCATCAGGTTTTTTTTTAGGTATTGTTCGTTTTTGTTTAGTTTGGGTGCAAAATTTATTTTGTTGGAAGGGTTTATTATTGGTGTGGGGGTTTCAGTTTGCATGTTGTTGAAGATGTTGAGTATGCTATTTTATCTATGTTTGGTTGTTTTTTGGGTTTTTTTTTTAGTTTTTTTTATGGCTTTGAAGATTTTGTTGGCATTCTTTGTTATTTTTATATATTATTTTGGCTTTATTGATTAAAATTTTTCATACTTCAGCAGATGTAAATTTCATTGTTGTTACTATGTGTTGTAATTATATGTTGTTTGATAGCACTAGTATCAAAGATAGTAACATACTAAACATATAGAAAAAACCTAAAATCATAAAAAAAGGTAGCTCTTTGAGCATTGGTGGAAAAATAGGTGCACACAAATTTTCACACATGTACATCTCAGCTCTTCAAGACCAACTGTTTAGATTTTAAACTATTTTTCTAAATTCTAGGAGTTTTTGATCACTTGACTATGTCCATCCAATTCCTGCCAGTTCTCAAATTGATCCTGGGGTCATATGCTGTCACTCTCTCAAAGTTGGGCCAACGTCTTTGGATACAATTTCTAATTTATTTTTTCTAATTCTTCACTACCCCTCCACTACCACTATTCTATTATTCAACATTGCCAAAAATGGAGACACAAATATAAGAAAAAAAAAACATCTCAATGATTTTATGATACTAGCCCTCTGAAAGAATTGAATCTTATTACCGACATTGGCATAATGGTTAGAGTGTTCGCCAAAGGCCCGGGAGATCTGGGTTCAATCCCAGGTCAAGTCATACCAAAGACTAAAAAATGGTACTTGATGCTACCTTGCTTAACAATCAGCATTATAAGTTAGGATCAAGGGTAAATTGGAGCAATCCAGGAAAAGGAGTAGGACGCTCCCCTATAGCGTAGTAGCTATTGAATAGGGAGCCTTCGCGTTACCCTCGGCTACGGTTGCCAATTTTATTTACTTACTTACCTAGAATACATGTAAAGGGTCAATAATACCTCTTTCTGAGAAAAGTTATCCTATCACATTGCCATTGTTAATATGTCTGTTTCCATTGACATCTAAAACTCAACTCCTTACTTTTTGAATCTCTCTTTTAATCTTCATGTGACTGTTCAATAATTAGTTTCTACTAATTTTTATTGATTGTTTTTGCTTCTTTCCTTCATTCTTTCTTTTCTCTTTTTTCTTTCAAATGCTTTATGTTGCCATCTTTCCTTTCGTGTGTATTTATTTTTTAAATTTATTTTCTATCCGTCTTTCTTTTCATTTATTAATCTGTTCCAAACAACCGATAATTATTTTTCTCCTTCCATTCATAATTCATTTCTTTTTTTTTCCATTATGTTTCTTAATGTCATTACTCTCCTTTTTTGTCGTTCTTTACAGAAATCTCTCTAATAAGTTTTCTTTTAATCTTATTTTTGCTGCTTTTCTCTTGATGCACAACAGCCCCAAATAGACTATGGGTGTAACACTACCCCTTAGGTTACAGTCGGGCCCCGTGATAACTTTCTATGATGAGGAGTGACGAACACAAAACACTGCCTGTCGGTTTACTTGATATTAAAATGCAATTGCTTCAAACCTTACATAGTAGTCGCCGAAAAAAGAGAAATGGAGTAGGAAATCCATCAACTGATTTTCTATATTGCTGAATCATTTGAGCTTTGACTAACCATCTTTCAATCCCTCCTATGTAATTAGTTTGCTACATCCGCTAGCTTATTGGGGGAAGCTATTACATAACAGAAGAATAGACCTTTAAATGCAATAATATTTCATTCAGTAGGTTTTGTAACCTAACAAAAGGTTACTGAATGAGAAATAGCCAAAACAGAAGTTGGAAATGAAATGAAAATCTATAGCATTAATAAAATACAATACTCACCAGCGGCATGAAGAAGGTAACCCACTTCTTATAATGAACTACTTAGTCATACTTTACCCCATCTTACAATATTGTCCAACATATTTATGATGATTGCGATATACCCAATAATATTCATGGATTTGGTATTTACCAGTCGGTAAACAGTTTTATTCAAATTCCATATTTTATATCATGTAACAGTTGATGTAACCTGTGATATAATGAATAAATTTTACGGAACAAATACATGAAATCTTTCATTTGATACTGTCTGAAGACTGCCACTTTTACTTCCTCTCATTCTTGTGTTGAGTGTAAGGTTTGAGCCTATTCTCAACACTGATGAACCTAGTGCCCTTCTATTCAACTGTAACTGTCAAGAAGTCAATCATATGAACTATTAATGTAGGTGTGAAAAATGGTCACACACAACAGCTGAGAATTTTATAAAAGGATCAATTATTTATGAATTGGAAGAGGACAAAGAATGACCCAATTGTTTGGGCTATTGACCCCCCTCCCTTTTTTGGGGGGAAGGCTATAATTTAACTCAAAAATACTTCTTCCCATCTACCTGTTTTTTTAGATCAGTCCTGAGGGATGTCTTGCCCAGTCACCTAGGGCTGTAGGATACACCGACTGCACCTCTGCAGAGGGGTACCCCCCCCCCAACGAGTGTCCTAGATATGACACTAAACAATCTGATGATGAGGTTCCAGCAATGCTGGAACTTTGGGGAATGCGGAGCACCCCTTCATTGCCATTGCTCCCAGGTCCACTCTGGCCCAGTGTGGTAGCACCTGATAGGGCCCTATCTATGGGTTAAATAGAACTAATGGCATACTTATGCTAAACTGAATTGTTTGACTAAACTGAATAGCTTAAAATAGAACAGTTTTTGACAAACCATACTTACATTTAAACTGTGTGCTTATGCTAAATTGAATTATTTGAAATATAACTGTTTTTTGACATTGAAACTGTATTTACATTAAACTGAATTGTTTAACATAGGACTGTTTTGACATTTAATTGTGTGTAAAGAAAATCTGTACTTATACTAAACTGAGTAGCTAGAAATAGAAATGTTTTTCTCAAACTGTACTTACATTTGAACTGCGTGCTTATGCTAAACTGAATGGTTTGAAATAGAACTGTTTTTGGCAATTAAACTGTGTACTCATGCTAAACTGAATTGTTTTAAATAGAACTGATTATTTACATAAAAATGAATTTTTATGGTATATCAACCAACAAAGGTTGATATGCCATAAAACCCAACCAACCAAATCCAGAGGGATGTCAAATCCAGAGGGATGTCAAAACACGAAGGATTAAGATACTTTTTCTTTGATTATATGTTTGACTTATTCCTGATCTGGTTGTCATCTCTTCATTTTCATTTTCTCTCTGTCAACTTTCTTCAGCACACCACAACACTACAGTGGGTCTCAGTGGGACATTACAATAAGATGAACTTAATCTATGAATCCTGAAGGTATATTTTGATTATATCAATGATTAAAATCCAAGGGAAATTGCTAGAGGAGAAAATAAGGATGTCAATATTGACATCAATAGACAACCCAATGGACAAGCTAATCAAAAACCAAAGTTGCTGTAATGTTACCACAATACTGGAGAGGTTCACTTAGTGCAATATTTATCATTGTAGAAATTAGAATTTCTAACCTGAGTTAAAAACCTGGATGAAGCTGTTTGAATTTCCCTTCATACTAACGGAATTTGGAAAGGCATGAATTTATCTCTTCTTCTCTCTCAGCTTTGGGTAGATAGGAGAGCAGACTGGGTTAAGCAACTAATCTAGGAGAAAGCTTTACTCTGCTTAAAAATTGACCTTGTGTCACATCCTACCAATGGCAGAGGATTTGGATAAATACATACCATAATCTCATGTTAGTAATGATAATCATGTTGCTCTTGCATATCAATTAGTGATGAATAGAGAGCTTGATTCTCACTAGGTGCCCTATACTTGCAGCCTTGCAGCAACAAACTGACAGCACTGATAGACACCAGATCATCCAAGTTAAGCTGTGATAAGCTTGTTAAATATGTGACTACTTAGTAATAACAGACAACTTACAACCTGTGTGCCAGATGAAGCAATATTTTGTAAAAATAATGTTTTTTTTATCTGTTGCTTAAAATAACTAAAAAATACCCTCTATTAGTGTTGTACTCCCTACATAATGGACTCGCCTCCCTCCATAAATACATTTCAACGAGATCGTCAGATGGGACTTCACCAATCAGCATGATATCATTTGCATAGTGTAAGGATAGTCACTACCCCACAGGACTCTCAGCTTCCTATCAACTAACTACTGTTTAACCAGGTTCACTTGTATCTTGTTTCTGTTACTTGAATATATATATGTTTTTCTATCAACCGTTTTGTGTTCCCCATGTCTTTCTTTGGTCAGCATCACAACTCAGACAAAGCAAAATTTTGTAAAAATGTTTTTTTTGAATCTGTTGCTTAAAATAACTAAAAAATACCCTCCACTAGATGTTCTTAAGTAATAATATTGGTCATTGTTTGAATAGATGAGTCAAAATTTTGGTCACTTATTTTCTTTATTCTTTAAGTCATAATAAAAGCAGCCTAGCATTCAAAGTACCGGCCATCAGGTTGCACCATCTGAACCCACCTTTTTGTTAATTCTTTGATCTATGCTGATACCTCTTCATTAAAGGTTCCACCTCCTCTTGGTTCTTGAAGTATCACAAGTGAAGGAAGTGAATCTTAGATTGGAAAAAGTAATAACCTGTGGGAACTAGTTCTGGACTGTATGCTGGTTGTGGCATCAGAGAAAACCTTCAAATTCATGGTGTTTATTCCAGGTTACTCAACCGGTAATCTCGAAGTTCTGTTATATCTTGTACTTAAATGTAGTTCCCGTGTTGAATTACATGTCCAAGGGAATACACACTTGAGCATGAGGAAGGGAAGATTATATGCACATCGGGACGTTCCACAATGTGCGGGTGGTCTAGTCCATCCCATGTATGGTGATTGGCTGCCAGCCCAGGAGTGGCTATGCTAGCATGCATATATACTAGCCGGCTCATTGACATATTTTTGTCTGTTAGCTGGATGCCAGCTGGTGTTGTTTATTTTATCCTGCACATTAGGGCAGTAGCTTCTTCAGGTATGAAGTCTTGCATTGTCTTGCCGCAGAAGAGCTCACTTTCTGTTGATCAATGTTGGTTTTTTTTGCTGCACAATGGCATATATCTGCCCCAGCTGTTATCATTTGATTAAAATTGTTTATTTTATCTCTAAATCAACTTTCTTATTTATTTATTCTATAACTAATTTTAACTGACAACAACATTTTCATTTCAATTACTAAAAGTCTTGATTGAAACATGGGAGCCTTTTTAGTGATCATACTAGTGACCACTTAGTATCATTGATGTAATAGTCCTCATGTACTTCCAATAGGAAAGGTTGTCACTTGATCCCAATGGCAAGAAAATATAATAGACAAGCTGATCATCAAAACCACACACCCTAATTCAGATGCTACATGTTCTTTAAACTGGTCTCAAGAAGGAAGATATGAATTTACTTTGGTCATTCAATGGAGTTAAAGAAAACACGTTTTTATTCATAAGTCATTTTCTTCTTCCCCTCAAAATTGGGGATTAATTTAAACATAGTTCTGCAAGTCATATAGGGATAGCTTGTGATATAATTGCTGTTGTCAGAGGAGAAAAAAAAACTTGTTGACCTGAGCTTAAACTCTGGATGAGGCTTTTTGCACTTCACGCTGCAGTTATGCCCTTAGGAAAGGTATGAATCTATCTCTTCTTCCCCCAGCAAAGGATAAATAGTAAGGTAGACTTGGCTTTTATGCCTTGGTATGGCAACTAGATGAGGAGAAGGAAAATTCTGAATTCAAAACTAGCTGTAATTGACCTTGTGTTGCATTTTACCCATGATGGAGGGGTTGGGTAAATACATATGCTCATAAATTGGAGTTAACATCTTAAAGAAATTAAGTTGACAGTTTAGGAGTTCAAAAAGAAAATAAGAAAAATTCACTTGTTTTATCACATTCAACTTATTGCAACACCCTGGGGGAGAAAATGAAATTATCTATTCTTTCATGAATTAAACAAAGTAGAACTAACATCCTGTGTTTAGACAACCAAAATATTGTCTGCTGAAATGAACTAGGAAAAAAATTTATCCTGGTTGAAATTTTCTTGAAGAGGAAGGAATCAAGATAGTTGAAATGTTGGAGTTAATGAACAAATTCTTTGAAACACAAAATCAACATAGTTGTTTGATAATAATCAGTGTTTTTACCTAAAATAGACTAAAAAAAAATTGTAAAACCCTGAACATTTGCGTTTAATTTATTCAATATTAAATAGACAGGTACCATGTAATATTATTAAGGATGGTAATTAATTATATCATTTTATTTGTAGTGGTTAATAGTCAAAATAGGATAGAAAGATGGATGAAGGGATGCATCCTTCCTTTCCCTAAAAAAGGCGACCTCGGATTAGCCAAGAACTACCGAGGGATAACGCTTACATCCATAGCAGCCAAAATCTACAATGCCCTTCTACGAAACCGCATAGAACCCAAAATAGACAACATCCTTAGGAAAAACCAAAATGGCTTCCGGAGAAATAGCTCCACAACCTCACAAATATTGACCATCCGTAGAATCCTTGAAGGCGTCCGGGCAAAATACCTTCAGGCGACATTACTATTTGTCGACTTTACCAAGGCCTTCGATTCCATCCACAGAGGGAAAATGGAACTAATCCTACTAGCATACGGCCTACCAAAAGAAACCATAGCAGCAATAATGATCCTCTACAAAAACACAAAAGTAAAGGTACGTTCACCAGATGGAGACACGGAATACTTCAACATTGTTGCAGGAGTACTACAAGGAGATACGCTAGCCCCATACCTCTTTATCATTTGTCTCGACTATTTGCTTAGAACTTCGATCGACAAAATCAGAGAAAATGGCTTCGAGCTGACTAAGAAAAGAAGCAAAAGGTACCCCGCAAAAACAATCACAGACGCCGACTACGCTGATGACTTAGCGTTACTGGCGAATACGTCTAATCAAACAGAGACACTACTGCATAGCTTGGAACGAGCTGCAGCAGGCATTGGCCTCCATGTCAATGCGTACAAAACTGAATATATGTGTTACAACCAAACGGGCAACAATACCACTCTAGACGGAGCCTCTCTGAGGCTAGTGGACAAATTCACCTACCTAGGAAGTAGCGTCTCATCAACAGAAAACGACATAGACACACGGCTGACGAAAGCATGGACGGCTATAGATAGTCTCTCAATAATATGGAAATCAGACCTGACCGATGAAATGAAGCGCAGTTTCTTCCAGGCAGCAGTTGTATCGATACTGCTATATGGATGCACTACATGGACGCTAACCAAACGGCTGGAGAAGAAACTTGACGGCAACTACACAAGAATGTTGAGAGCAATACTGAACAAGTCCTGGCGACAACACCCCACGAGACGCCAACTGTACGGCCACCTACCTCCCATCATGAAAACTATACAGGTCAGACGAGCCAGACACGCCAGACACTGCTGGAGAAGCAAAGACGAGCTCGTTAGTGACGTACTACTATGGACCCCCACATATGGCCAAGCAAAAGCAGGACGACCAGCCCGAACTTACATACAGCAGCTATGTGAGGACACAAGATGTAACCCAGAAGACCTGCCGGAGGTGATGAACGATAGGGAAAAGTGGCGAGAGATGGTCAAGGATATCCGTGCTGGCGGCACGTCTTGATGATGATGATGAATTGTGAGTTAGCTAAAATCTTTAAGTTGAAGTGTAAGTCACATTCAAGAAAGGTCAGGTGGGTACACCCTGGGTCCATGGGACAACAATCAGCCAATCATAAAAAAAAGTTCTCTTTTGAAATCTACAGAGGGACAGGATATTAAAACAATGAACATTTTGAATGCAATATCGGCTGACTTAAAATGTTTATGACATGTGTTCTGAACGTCATTAGTTGGGGAGAATAATTAATATATTATATAAGCAGGATAATTTAGGAGTTAGTTCAGAGGCAGCCAGGTTGGAAGCAGGCAATTGATTTGAGAGAGTCGGGTTGGACAAAGAGGGTCACAATTGGTCGGACAGATTTAGATCCAATGAATAAGCCTGGTGGGAAGAAATGAAAGTCAGTGTTTCAATCATTCATCTCTAATGAATGAGACCTATTGCATTTCTATGTAACAACTAATATCTTTCACTCTATCTTGCTATCTCATTTTGGATGACAATGGCTATGAAATGTTACAGTCAGCTAATAAACTTTCATATTTGAAACAGCTTGGTCTGCTTTTTACTTTGCATGATGTAACACCTGCTGATATTCAAGATGGTGCTATGTTGGTGAGGTAACATTACAACCATAATCATTTGTGCATAAAATGCTTTATTTTTCTAGATTTTTCAGCCCAAAATTTAGGACTGCATATCATATACAAGGACTTTATAAGTAACTTTTTTTCCAGCCATGTACCTCACCATATTTGGAACAGGATGACCAAAAGTAAGACACAAGGTCAATTTTTAGTTGATGTAAAGCTGGTTTGAATGCAGAATTTTTCTTCTCCTAGACTGGTTGCTATACCAAGGTTATAAAATTCAAGCTGCCCAACTATTTACCCATAAATGGAGAGAGAATAATTGGATACCTTTCTCCAGGGTATTAATGCTATATAAAATGCAAACAATTTCATCCAGGATTTGAACTTGGGTTGCCTGTCCACCAACTACAATGATAACCATTACTCCATGTGGGCTCTCCGTGTGTGTGTGTCTTTATAAGCATGGCCCCTGTCTTCCTATAGATCCATTGATCTTTGGAAAAAATTCCCACCATTAATGATCTCATCAGTTCTCAGCAGAATAATCACAAAAAGACAAATGGTAGTTTAGCAAATCATCTTTCTAGTTCTTCTCATGACAAATGAAAGAATACTTCTGCCTATCTATGACTCACACATGCACATACACACACACCTACACAAATTATTTCTTTTTAACTGAAAAATCTGTTTTCCTGAAAATCTATTGGGCCACTTTGTCCAGGAAAGCAATAAACCATTTGTTATATTGACAGTCTAAAGATAACTGCCTCCATAGATGATACTTTACTAGACAAGCAGTCATGTATCTAGTAAGGTGTATAAAAACAGACAAAAATGCTTGTATTATTCAAAATAGAATTCTACAAATAACATTTAGCAGAGGCAGTTGAATAAATCTATTCATCCATTTTCTGTCTGTAAAATTTTTTTTATTACATTTAAATTCATAAACCCAATACCTGCTAAAATTATTTAGAGGGGAGAATTTTAAACATTCATCATTAATAATTAGCCCAGGAGCCTTCTAAAAATGATGTATTTACCCAACCCTTTCACGATGGATGAAGTCCTTGTGTTGTTGTGGCTAATGTTCTCGACTGTGAAATCATAGCAAGCAGGTTTCAACTCCAGTTATATTATCACATTCACTTTCTGGAAAAGGCATGAACGTTCTTATCACTCAGCACTATTGTTCTTCTAAAAGGATGTATTTGGCAACATATAACACATTAAGGTTGACATGCCATTAAAATGAGGAAACCAATCCATACCCTCTGCCATAGACAAGATGTGACTAAGGGTCAATTTGGTTGTTTGAATAAAGAGTTTTCCTTCTCTTAGATTGGTTGCCTAACCAAGGCTAAAAACCTGCCCTTCTATTTACCAATTTAATGTATGGACAATTTAAGATTGATATAGATATTTATTATCTTAAAAAGTTATTTCCATTTATCAGGTATTGTTGGGATCTACAATATAAATACAGTAATTTTCATAAATGTTCTATAAATGAGACATTAGTACTTATTGGGTTTGTAAAGTAAAGTTGGCGACTTTAGTTGAAGGTGACCAGAAGGCTCCCTTTTCAATAGCTACTACACTGAGGTATAGAGGAGGGTACTACTCCATTACCAGGATTGCTCCACTTTACCCTTGATCCTCACCTTATAATGCTGAATGCTAAGCAAGGTGGCACCAAGTACCATTTTTTGAGTCTTTGATATGACATGACCTGGGATTGAACTCAGGCTGTTGGTGAACACTCTACTCATTGGGCCAATGGCCTGGTAGTAAAATATAAGTTGGCGACCATAGTCAAGGGCGACCCGAAGGCTCTCTTTTCAATAGCTTCTACACCAAGGTGTAGAGAAGGGAGCTACTCCTTTCCCTGTATTGCTCCACTTTACCCTTGATTCATACCTTATATTGCTGAGTGTTAAGCAAGGAGGTATCAAGTACCATTTTTAAAGTCTTTGGTATGACATGACCTGGGATTGAACCCAGGTCTCCTGGACCATTGGCGAACATTCTACCCACTTGGCCAATGTGCCGGTGGGTTCATAATGAATATTATTTGTACTAAATCCACACTAAAAGAATACAGAGTCTACCATGATTTATTTTCTGAAGTTTTAAGCTATATACCTAATCTATCTGCAGGGATTAGAATATACTGATCCTATCTCCTGCAGATGAGTAAGATTTGCACTCCCCCCAAAAACGGATATCCTGGTTATGATGTTAAACTGCTTCTAATGATTAGTTTCCACTTCTGGAATTCTGAGAAGTGTGGAATGCCTCTTAATTGCCATTACTCCCAGGTCCACTCTGACTCAGAGTGGTAGTACTAGTTAGGGTCCTATTTATGGGTCTCATAGGTTTATTTGAAAATTTTTCATATTCAGTTGGACCATGTGTCAAAAAACCCTTTAAGAAGCAATGACACAAAAAATATAAATATGAATGCAATTCCATAACTACTAAGTATAAAATAACACTTGACAGCTTGACATGTCATTAAAATTTGTCAATTGATCATTTATGCAATATCTCTGCTATCTGGTAAATTTTTTATCTATCTCTACTATCTAGTAAAAATTTATTTTAAAAAAGTATCCATGACAGGCTATTCAAATATTGTTAATTATACTCCCATTATACTCCCTGTATATGCTGTAGTTTCCATGGAAATAAATTGATGGCATTACTTACAGAGCATTCCATGTAAAATAAAGATATGTTTCAAACTCGATAGGATAAAAAATGATTTTCAATTAGACCAAGAACTTCTTAATATAGTTTGTAAAATTTTTGACATTAATTTTGTAGAATGTCCACCTAAAATCCTACAATATCTTATTATAATGAAGATTGTGTGTCTTTGTGCAACTGAAACTATTTCACCACTGACATCACAATTCCCTTAGTAATGTACATTCTTTATGATTATATTAGATAATCACCATTTAATCTTAAAGAGCATCTTAATAACAATGTTTCGATTAAAGTCTAGCTTAGATTTGCCTCAAAATATCCCATGTTATCCTATTTACCAACCCCTCCACTCGGTCAGGATATGACACAAAGTCAATTTTTAAGCAAAATTTAACAGGTTTTAATTCAGAGTTTTCCTTCTCCTAGACTAGTTGCCTAACCAAGGCTGAAGAACCTAGTCTGTCCTACTATTTACCCATAGCTGGAAGGAGAATAATTGGATTCATACCTTTCCCATGTTATTGATATTCATCTGAGCCTCCACCAGATAGAATTTGACACAAGGTCATTTTATTTGGGAAGGATGGTACAAATCAAGACTTTTGTGTGGCAGTCACAAAAAATTTTTGATCCTATCAGTTACCTAATTTTGGGTTGCCTCAAATACCAAGTGATGAACTCTATGAGTTATGAGTCGTTCAAAGCAGTATTGCTTGAGGGAACAGCCCCCTCAGACCTGGCAATTTAGCTTAATAACACACACCAAGCATAAACTCCAGGTAGGCCTATTTTATTGATATTTATCCAACCTCCCACCAGGTAAGATTTGACATAAGGTCATTTTAATGAGAGGGGGGCGATACATGATCTATTAAATATATAATATGCCTCATTTTTTTATTGCAGTAGAATTAAAATATTGGATTACAAGTCAGCTGGGGTTGTAGAATACACTGACCACATCTCTGTAGAGGGGTAAGACCCCCCCCCCTTCCACCTCAATGAGTGTTTTGGATATGGCACAAAACCATCTGATAGTGAGGCTCCAGTCTTGGAGCTTTGGAGAATGTAGAGTACTCTTTCATTGCCATTATTCCCTGGCACACTTTGACTTGGAGTGGTAGCACATGATAGGGTTCTATCGATGGGTCAAATAGAACTGTTTGACGTATAAACTGTGAAAACAAATGACTTATACTAAATTGAATTGTTAGAAATAGAACTGTTTGATAATTTGACTGTGCATAAACAAATTACAAATGATTGATTCAATTATTAATGATACATAGCAATACTTGGAATCGTTTAACTGTGTTTAAACAAAATGAGTAATATTGAATTGAATTATTAGTGCTAAATAGGAATGCTTGAAACTCTTTAACTGTGTGTCTAAATTGAAATATTGGTATTACATAGCAATACTTAGAACTATTTGACTGTGTGTAAATGAATGAATTGTGTTCAATAGAACAATTAGTGTTAAATAGCAATCATCATCATCATCATCATGTCATACTGGTAGCACGGATATCCCCGACCCTCTCTCGCCACTTTTCCCTATCGTTCATCGCCTCAGGCAGGTCTTCTGGACAACATCCCATATCCTCACATAGTTGCTGAATGTATGTTCGTGCTGGTCGTCCTGCTTTTGCACGGCCATATGTGGGGGTCCATAAGAGTACATCACTTATTTGTTCGTCCTGGCTTCTCCAGCAGTGTCCTGTATGTCTGGTTCGTCTAACTTGAATAGTTTTCGTGATAGGAGGCAGGTGGCCGTACAGTTGGTGTCTTGTGGGGTGTTGCCGCCAGGACTTGTTCAAGATTGTTCGCAGCATTCTTGTGTAATTGCCGTCTAGCTTCTTCTCCAGCCGTTTTGTTAGAGTCCATGTAGTGCATCCATATAGCAGTATCGATGCGATTGCTGCCTGGAGAAACTGCATTTCATTTTATCGGTTAGGCCTGATTTCCATATAATCAATAGCCTATTGATAGCTGTCCATGCTTTCGTTAACCTCGTGTCGATGTCGTTTTCGGTTGATGCGATGCTGCTTCCTAGGTAAGTAAATTTGTCTACTAGTTTAAGAGGGGTTCCGTCTAGGGTGGAGATGTCGCCCGTTTGATTATAGCACATATATTCCGTTTTGTGTGCATTGACATAGAGGCCTATGCCTGCGGCTGCTCATTCCAAACTATGCAGTAGTGTTTCGGCTTGGTCGGGTGTATTTGCCAGTATCGCTATGTCATCGGCGTAGTCGGCGTCAGTAATTGTTTTTGCGGGGTACCTTCTTTTCTTTGTCACCTTGAAGCCGTTCTCTCTGATTTTGTCAATCGATGTTCTAAGTACGTAGTCTAGACAAATGATAAAGAGGTATGGAGCTAGCGTGTTGTAAATGAATCATCAATATTGAATAGAATTATAAGTGTTAAACAGTAATAATTGGAACCATTTAACTGTGTAAAAACAATAGCAATATTAGTTGTTGAATAGTTGAGTTTGGTAATTAATTTTTATTTATTGCGGACTTTTTGTCCTCATCTTGGTAGTTTTTTTTTTGTGTTGTTTCTTCTTTCACTACGTTTCGGCCAAATTTCACCTCTGGCCTTCTTCAGGTGATTTTACCGTGACCTCAGATAGGAATGATGAGTCTTGTAACCATATCCCCAGTAATTACTGCCTTCCATAGTTGTTGTCTATCGCACCACATTTTTTGACCAAGTAAACCTCTGGCCGGCTTGGGTAGGATTTGAAACTGCTATCTTCTGACAATGCTCACCTGGAACCGTAGAGACTCAACGCCTCTATCCGCTGCGCCACGGGCCCCAAAGGGCAATCAAGGATGGATTTTTTGGCCTTATAAATCCTTATCTGGTCTTCCATCGTCGGGTCCGTACCGAATTTTTGTAATTGTCTTTTAATTGGAATCATTAAATTAATTCTCAGATTAAGAAGCCTCATCTCAAAATGATTCCAATTAAAAGACATTTGAGTTTGGTAGTTATCAAAGTCAGCACTCTGTCATGACGACAAACTGAGTTAGATCTGAGATGCAATCTCCTGAACTCTGAAGAAGGAGGAATTTATCATATTTACCAACCCCTCCACTCGGGCAGGATATGACACACGGTCAATTTTTAAGCAGAGTTTAACAGGTTTGAATTCAGAGTTTTCCTTCTCCTAGACTAGTTGCCTCACCAAGGCTGAAGAACCCAGTGCTGAGGTATAGATGTTTTTGATTCTCCCTCCAGCTTCCTTTCCAAGCCCTCGAGAACCCTTTCAAGCATACCATCTATAATTAATATCTTGATCACATTCATGTTTCACAACTTTTTCAGCTCTCTTGCTAGGTCCTAGTATTTGTCTCATCTTTTGCCTTCCTTCACTTTCACTCTACTGTCCATACATATTTACCAATCCCTCCACTCGGCAAGGATATGACACAAGGTCAATTTTTAAGTGGAGTTTAACAGGTTTGAATTCAGAGTTTTCCTTCTCCTAGACTAGTTGCCTCACCAAGGCTGAAGAACCTAGTCTGCCCTACTATTTACCCATAGCTGGAGGGAGAATAATAGGATTCATACCTTTCCCGAGGGTATTAGTGCTATGTGAAATGCAATCAGTCTCATCCAGGATTTGAACTTGTGTCACTGTAGGAACAGCAAAACTGACTAGTTCTTTTCTTCTGGTTAATTAAATCTAGGTCTGCATTTATTTTTTAGGATAACTTCTGGTTTGTGCATGTACCATTTGTAAATATGTTGAACTTTCACTTTCAGTTTCCCAGTGGATCCCCTTCCCTACACAGTTGTTCCTGGGTGGGGAAATGATTCTCTGGAAATAATAACAATAATGATGATGATGATGATAATTATTATCATCATCATTAGTATTAATGGCAGCTTGTATTTCACTTTTATAAATTTTATTGATTATGCATAAACCAGCAGAAATATTGCCTATTTTTGCCTGTAATATATCTACAAGTGAAGAAATATTATGTGGTTATGTGTACATCTGCACATAGTTTTCTACAATGCCTTAGGTAATTTTAAGTAATCATTGTGCATTATCTAGACATTGTAAAAACATTCAATATTTGAATCCTGAAAGACAAAGCTGAGATTTGATGATTATAGGTTTTATCTTTCATAACTTCTTGTACGTTTTTTATTTTTTTTATTTTTCTGTTCATATTCTTCAGGATGGTTGAAAAATACAAAGATTATTCTCACAACTGGCTGAAATTAGTCTTAGTATCTTTCAGAGAATTTTTGTGCATGTGTGTCCAATATCTATCTACTTATCTATATATATATATATATATATATATATATATATATATATATATATATATATATATACGTGATGATGAAAATAAGTGGAAAAGTGGATAAATCAAATGCTTAAAACAGGTATAGTAGTAAGATTTTGTTCTTTATTCGAGGAAGAACTTCTTCAGACTTCCTTGAAAACAGAACGAAATATTACTGCTAAACCTATTGTCAGTGTTTGATTTATCTACTTTTCCACTTATGTCTCATTGGGTGCCCAGTTCATTTGGCCTTGTGTCATATCTAAGCAAAGCACTTAGTAAATTACTACTTTTCCACTTATTTTTATCATCTTGTCAGATTTATCAAAATCAACCATTTATATATATATATATATATATATATATATATATATATAGTTGATTTACTACTGTGAAACTATTAGTATGCTGAAAGGCTTGCAGTGACCATTCTGTTTTAAACATTTTTAAAAAGCAATTTTATCCACAGTCATCTCTATTCAGCTTTGTAGTCACTTTTTGCCATATCATGAGTTCTGTAAAAAAACACAATGTGAGTTATATTTATTTTATTTTGACAATTATGTCTATATATATATATATATATATATATATATATATATATATATATATATATATATATATACTCACTCACACACACACACACACACACACGCACATATATATATATATATATATATATATATATATGTCCGAGATATAAATCTAAGAAACAATTTAAGGATGACATCAAAAAGAACCTAAGGATGCTTAGAGTCAATCTTGGAGAATCAATCAGTTTCACAGCAACCTACAGGTAATTCCTGTTATTTCTACAAAAAAAAATGTGGGTTTGCAGCAGGTCTGAGAACTTATTTGAAAGTGTGTGGGGTTAATGTCAATGGCAATGCTATAAGAAACATTTTTGTCTAAAAAGAGTGCTCAGTGCCATTATGGCAGAGGGGGTATGAACTTATAAATAATAGAATCATGGCACACTATAAATCCGTTACTTTAAGTTTCATGTGTTTTACATAATCTTAGGATAGAAACCGGATGAGGTAAAGATGGTATTATATAGCAGAGGAGTGCGGAATGCCGTTTTCATTGACTGTTGACTAAAAGACAGATGTCTATAAGAACGGCCGAAGTCCGGCCTTATTATATTTTTTTCTTTGCTTTGGTAGAGGCACGAGCGTAGCACGTCACAATCACGGAGGCGGCTTGGCTCTTCCAGAGTCATGCCGGGGTTACTGTCGGAGCCGATATGATGCAGAAATAACCCGAAATCGGCAATGAAGACAGCGCATCACTGAAGACCTCCCTGATGATTGAAATGTGAAGAAAATTGCCTCGAAAAAATATTTCATGTGAATGTCATGTGTAATAATATCTCACCACAGTTGTTTTTTGTTTTTTTTCATGTAGATGTCACTATTATTAACGAACATCTTATCGCACTATGCAGATGCATAATAATGCCACTTTCATCATATTTGCATATAAAGATTGTGTAAAGCACAAAACTTAAGCCAGTAGAGTTGTAATGTCCATAATTATATATATTTATTCATTTATTTCAGGGGGTGTCCTCGTGGTGTAATGGTTAAAGTGATGGACTGCGGAATCATAGTAAGCGAGTTTGTACTCCAGTCGCGCTATTATGTTCACTTCCGTGCAAATACCCTTGGGAAAGATGTGAACCCCCTCATCCTCCCAGCTATGGGTTAAATAGTACCACTACTGTTCTTCTCGGAGAATGGCTTTGGCAGTAAATAACCTACAAAGGTTGATATGCCATTAAACAAAGAAACCAAACTAAACCATATATATCACATTAAAATTTGCATAGGATATAGCTCCAGACTGAAATATATTTTGTAAAAAAAATCATATGCCAGTACTTAGATTTTAGATAAAAGATTATGTAAAATTTTGGTCCAAAATATATTTTTGTTTGACAAACACTAAAGTACTTACGTATATCTAAATTCTTAAATATGTAAACATAGCCATTTTTCTGTTATTAACAATGAACAATAAATATTCAAAATCTTTTTTTTTTTCTTTATTTTTTGACATTGAACTTCTTAAAAATTTTGATAAAATATCTGGAGCCTTAGCTAGGTAATCCCAAGCTTTTATGGTGTCTTTATTGCCATTGATGTAAACTCTACTGAATACTATCAATACTTGATCATTTGTGCACCTAGAATAAAACTAAGCTTATATGACAAATCACAAAAAAATTGAAATAAAGAAAAAGACAATTATATACTTTTAAAGCCAGTAGAGTCAGTCCCAAAACAATTGCGAGTAACAATACAGGAATACTTAACACTTGTACCCGGTTATGGCTGATGGAATCAGAACAGGTGAACCCCGCGGATTCAATAAAGGACGTAGTTCCGTAAAGGTTTCCGAGTTCGACAAACACCTTTAGAAGGCCGGAGGACATACTGGCTGAAACATTGTGGAAAAAACAATAAAGATGAAGACAATAGTCCGAAAACCCTTAATGATAAAAATCATCAAGGTTCGTCTCAGAAATTTAGGCAACTAACATTCATTATTCATTTATACTTACATTTTTTTTGTGTGTAGCTGTCTGTATTTTTGACCAGAGTTTTATGATATCAAGTATTCTTATCTAACACAAATAAGTTGCATATAGTTGTATGGTTTCAAGCATTCTTATCTCATAATAATACTTATATGATTTTTCAAGTAATTATTTCTTTCGTTATAGTCATTGGTTTGCATACAGTTATATGGTTTTAAGTAACTAATAATAATCTTTAGTAAACAATTATACCTTCAAGTATCTATTCATAATACAAATAATTTATGGTTATATGGCATCAAGTGTTCTTATTGTATATAAATAATCCTTAAACAGATCTATTTGAGCCATAGATGGGTCTCTAACAGATATGGAGGAGTCTTCATGGTATAATAACTAACTTGTTGGACATTGACTTTGTCGTAAGCAAGTTTGAACTCCAGTTGGGCTATTAGATTCAATTTTGGATTTATACCTTTAGAAAAGGCATGAACCTCCTTATCCCTCCAGCTATGGGTTAAATAGTACCACTATTGTTCTTCTACAAGGATGGCTTTGACATAAATAATCCACAAAGGCTGATATGCCATTAAACAAAGAAATTAAATGAAATCACCTCACAGGTACTACCATTCTTGCTCAGAATGGATCTGATTGTATTTGTCTTTCTGGCCCAGCAACTGGATGAGTATGGCACAAGGCCTTTTTAAGGTGGGTCTGGGTTCAGGGCCACAGGCCACATGTGCCTGGCATTTTGAAAAATACCTCGGGCCCTGTCGGCATTCCCCTAAAGAGGGGCACCTCAGGACTCAGACTATTAACCTAACCCCTACAAAGAGGGTTAAAGCTTGGGGGGATGGCCCCCTGAAGCCAGAGGAATCTCCAGTGCTGAGGCACACCTGACTGGAAGCCACCTCAGCCGGCCGAAGTGCAACCCAACAACTGGAGAGGCGCACCAAACACGTGGGTCTGGTCAACTAACGGACCTGATTGTAATGAAAATGAAGCAGTATTCCACACTTTTAAGACCTTCAGAACTGGAGCCATACTATTAGAGGCAGTTCAATGTCAAACCCATGATACCCCTTTTTACAGTTGGTGTCTTCTATTTCCTTCCAATATGGCAAAAAGTTTGAAGTAGTAGTTATAAGCCATAATGAGATGTATTTGTGGAAGGACCTGTATAAAATCAGTATGCAATTGTTTGCTGTCATGAGATCTTATTTTCTTTCATTTTCTTTCTAATACATTGAGAATAACTTCCTTTAAGTTGGTATATTTTCTATATAACATCCATAAGGCATTGTATCTTGCCTAGACTTAAAATTTTCAAATAATGAATGATTCCTCTTTACTTTCTTGTGTGTTACTCCACATATTGTACAATTTTATGATATTTTCTTTATTATAACTCACACATTGGTCTCATCTTAATAGCCCCACCACCACCACCACCAATGTCTTTTATCAATTTGATTTTGGAAATTCTTGCTCTGCTCTGAATTATAAATCAGAGCATTGGAGCTAAAAAAAAAATGTTTAAAAAAATTAAAAACATGAGATATACTGAATCGGATTCCTGCTTCAGGGATTAAATGTTTATTTTTTTTTATTCATTGAAAGATTTCTAAGCATATTATCGTATTTTGTTCATATTTCCTGTCTATCTCATTCTGATCTATCTATCTATCTATCTATCTATCTATCTCAGTCTGTTCTTATTCTATCGATCTATCTATCTATCTAAGTTTGCTCATATCTACCTATCTAGATCAATGAATTGATAGAAAGAAAGATAACCAAATCTCTAATGAAAAAGAAAGATATTTGATCATATAATGTTAGTGATTATTTAGTGATCAATTGCACCTTCATTTTTCATACAACAAATGTTTTTAGTTGCTTCCATGGTCTTATAGCTCAGTTTGAACTCATAAAGCATAAGTTTGCATATTAGGCTATTTTACACATTCATCTGTGTGGCTTTCAAATTACACATAGTGTAAAGCAGTGCATAATATGTCCGTGCATCAACTATCATAGGGGGTGTCCTTGTGGGGTAATGGTTAAAGCGATGGACTGCGGAGTCGTAGTAAGCGAGTTTGTACTCCAGTTGCGCTATTACATTCACTTTCGAGCAAATACTCTTGGGAAAGGTTAAATAGTACCACTACTGTTCTTCTAGGAGAATGGCTTTGGCATTAAATAACATACAAAGGTTGATATGCCATTAACCAAAGAAACCAAACCAATCAACTATCATAACCATATATCATGTGATATACACACTGCAAACTGGTTTGTAGCAAAATATTGCAAAACCTTTGACTCACCTTAGTAAAACTATATATTTCAAGCATAAAATTAGATGATAGAAAAACAGGATGAAAACTCACAACTCAGAGTTTCACATTATCAATCCTCAGGTGAGCTAGTATTCAACATACCTAATTTTTTAGATTCAACTGAACTATGTACTATTTTTTGAGTCATATGACTGTTACATGGTTGACTGAAGTCACATGATTCAGTCAGGTACCAAATTGCAAAGTGAATATTTACTTTCATGGTAGAATTGATCTACCAACTCCAATCTTTTATTCAGCAAATTATCTAGAAAACTTATTGTATGGTATTTTTCTTCCAAGTACAATTTACAATTTTCTTGAATCCTCATTAGAAGCATACACTCTTTTTACAATAGAACACTTGACCTCTAGTTGTGATATTTTTCTGCATTTTCATGTGTAGAGCACTTTAGGGATGAAAGCCACTTTTAGTGTTAGATTTTAATCATGATTATATATAAGAGACGCTCTTATTGATGTTGACATATGAGGGCCCAGCAGTTCAGTTAAAAATGTATAAATCATTAGTCTACCTACATAGATAATTTGTTTATAGTCATGAACGCTTGTGTAGGATCAGCCACACTTTTTGGATGGGCTGACGACAGGAAAATGTTATACCAATATTGTACCGCACTCCTCAGATTTTGAATATAGAGTTTTCCCTTCTTCTGGACTAGTCACCTTACCAAACCTAAACAGTCCAGTCTGTCCAACTATTTACCCATAGCTGTAGGAGGAAAAAAGGATTCATACTTTTCTCAAGGGCATTAACACAAAGTGAAATGCAAACAATCTTGTCCAGGATTTGAATTTAACTTGTTTTATTCATTTTCATATAATGATGACCGTGGGCCATATCTATCAATCTCTGACAATCTCACACATTCTCTATCTAAAATTCTCATTATGTTTGTGTGCATGTAACTATAACCCTGCAAAAATGGCACATCGTAGCAAGTTTTCATCAGCGCAATGCACTTGAAGTTCTCCAACTTACAGAATAAAGCAATTACAGTACAATTTGATAATTTTGTAGGGTCTGGATTTGCACTGAATGTTACTTTTTAATCATCTAAGTTCTTCATAATATGGAGATAATTATGAAAGGATAATCTGAATTCTTCAGTCTATTCTAAATAGAAGCATCAGAATCATCATGGACAACTGCTACAACAGGAAATCAGTGTCTTATCTTATGTATGTATATGTGTGTGAGTGTGTGTGTGTATATATATATATATATATATATATATACACATATATATATATAAGTTTGTATATGCGTTTGGTTTGGATTGGTTTTATGGCATATCAACCATTGTAGGTTATATAATGCCAAATCCTTTTTATTCATATATATTAAATATATATAATTTTAACCCCCATTTTCAAATGAGCCTGACCTCTTTTCTTTGCACAGTTAAATATATTCAATATTTTCAATTATTTCTATTTATTATTAATCCTTTGTTTGACTAAAGTTTAATGTTTTCAAGTATTGCTATGTATCACTAACAATTCAAATCAGTCATTTGTTTACACACAGTTAAATGTACAAACAGTTCTATTTCAAACAATTCAGTTTAGCATAAGTACACAGTTTAAATATCAAACAGTTCTATTTGACTGATTATAGGACCCTATCAGGTACTACCACTCTGGGACTGAGTAGATTTGGAATCAATGGCAAGGAATGGATACTCTGCATCCCCAATGCTCCAGAATTACTGGAGCCCCACTATCAGATTGTTTTGTGTCATATCCAGAAAACTTGTTGTGGGAGTCTTAACCCTCTGCAGATATGTGCAACTGGGGCAGTGTATATGTATGTGTATGTGTATGTGAAGGCAGCATTTTCTCTCTTAAACATGTTTAATTAAACAGGACAGATAATTTGTTTCTGATTTGTTTTTTGTTTTTTATTGTTGATCCATTCAAGTCTTTGTATTAGTCGTTTAACTTCTGGATGGAATAAATTCAAGAAGAAGCCATATTTTCCCCAAGTACTTCCAGCCCAAGCTGAAGGGGAATGCTCTCTCAGGACCTCAAAACACATTTGTGCCACTCCTCTAAATACAGAAAAATTCAAACTGAAATCATCCCCATATTACACAAAGAAAAAAACCAAAAAAAAAACTCAAGATTCTTGAAGGTCTATAAATAAAGATTAAGCCTTCCTTAAACATGATCAACTTCAAATATAGCAGCCACATTCTAAAATGCTTTTAACACTTTTTCCATGAATTCTTTCTCTTATCTCTTCTAAAATTCTTTTCTTCCATAAATCCCCCTTTTATTTGTTCTTTATCCTACTCTTTATATAAATGTATGACTCATCATTGTTTGTCATTTTCATTATTCCTTCCTCTGAAGATAGCTCCAATTGTGGCCAAAAGTACTTGGGGAAAATGTAACATCTTCTTGAATTCATTCCATCTATAAACCTAAATGGATCAAAGATAAAATAGGTTGAAACAAAGTATATCTGTCTAATTTAATCAAATGCGTGTGTGTATATATATCATCATGAAGTCATATTAACAGCATGGAATTCCTTGACTCTTTGTAGCCATCGCTCCATTAAAAGAATATCATGACTGAGATAAGTACTGGACATTGGCATGATGGTTAGAGTGTTTGCCAATGGCCTTGGAGACCTGGGTTCAATCCCAGGTCGAGTCATACCAAAGACTCCAAAAATGATACTAAAAGTGGAGCAATCCAAGGAATGGAGTAGCACCCTCCCCTACATGGTGTAGTAGCTATCGAAAAGGGAGCCTTTGGGTCGCTCTTGACTAAGGTCACCAAATTTACTATATATATATATATATATATATTTGTGTGTGAGTGTATATATATATATATATATATTTGTGTTGGTTGGTTGGTTGGGTTTTATGGCATATCAACCTTTGTAGGTTATTTAACGCCAAATCCATTTTTATGTAAATAATCTGTTCTATTGAAAACAGTTCAGTTTAGCATAAGTACACAGTTTAATTGTCAAAAACATTTCCATTTCAAACTATTCAAGCAGTTATATGTAATAATTCAGTTAAGTGTAAATATAGTTTTAATGTTGAAAAAACAGTTCTATTAGAAAAAATTCAGTTAAGCATAAGCACGCAGTTTAAGTGTAAGTACGGTTTAATTGTCAAAAACGTTTCTATTTCAAGCTATTCGTTTACTCAATTCAGTTTAGCATAAGTATGCTGTTAGTTCTATTTAACCCATAGATAGGGCCCTATCAGGTGCTACCACTCCGGGCCAGAGTGGACCTGGGAGCAATGGCAATGAAGGGGTACTCCACATTCCCCAAAGCTCCAGCACTGCTGGAACCTCACCATCAGATTGTTTAGTGTCATATCCAGGACACTTGTTAGGGGGGATATTACCCCTCTGCAGAGGTGCAGTCAGTGTATTCTACAGCCCCAGCTGACTGGGCAATACACAGAGTTAAATGTCAAACAGTTTTATTTCAGATAATTCAGTTCAGCATAAGTACACAGTTTAAACGTCAAAAACAGTTCTATTTCGAGCAATTCAGTACAGCACAAGTAGGCAGTTCCAATGTCAAAATAGTTCTATTTTAAACAATTCAGTTTAGCATAAATACGCAGTTTAAATGCAAAAATCAGTATAGTGAAAGAAGCACGTAGTTCTGTTTAACCCATAGATAGGACCCTTATCAGGTGCTCCCACTCCAGGCCAGAGTGGACCTGGGAGCGATGGCAATGAAGGGGTACTCCACATTCCCCAAAGCTCCAGCATTGTTGGAACCTCACCATCAGATTGTTTAGAGTCATATCCAGGACACTCGTTGGGGGGTTCTTACCCCTCTGCAGAGAAGCAGCCGGTGTATTCTACAGCCCCAGTCGACTTGTGTGTGAATATATATATATATATATATATATATATATATATATATACTCACACACAAATATATATATAGATAGATGCATATGTGTGTGTCCACATTTCAATTTATTCTTAAATTCTCTCTGAACTATCCTTTTAGACCTGATCCATCAAGACTCTTTCTAACTGACCAATTCTCTATGGATCAGATCCTGTGAAAATATTTCATCATTCTAGGATGTCAGTTCTTTCCCTCTTATCTATAATGTCTTTTTCTCACTCTTTGATATTTGTTGGTAGAAATGATTAATCTATCAATCGTAAGAATTGTTTGGTTAAAATGGGTTTAGGCATCTAACCTGTTTACAAATATATGACTTACAATACACTTGAATCGGACGAAATCATTTCAAACAACTTACTATGTGACTTTAGATTAAATTTGTACATGGAAAACTAAAAGGATAAATCTCAATTTATTGTCAATAAATAATGTATGAAGAAGAAAAAATATATATTTTTATGTGTATCATCAAGATTGATATGTGCCAGTCCGTCAGAAGAGTGGAAGGCATGTTCATATAATAAAGTTTATTCTTTGCTATATTTAATTAAAGTTTTAATTGGATAACTTTCTATCATTTCAATCTTATCTTATAAATTGTCTTTTTTGAAGAGCGATCAAATCTAATGTTTTATTGACAATTATAGATGTAGATGCCAATTTGTCCATTTCCTTTTTCCGTTTATTTCTATATTTGTAGACACTTGCTTGAATCAATGAATGGTAATTTCTGAATAATTCTTTTTTATCTAGTTTAATTGTTTTACTTGATAAAATATATTTGGTTATTGAATTTGCTACCTCTGTTTGAGAAAATGAGTCAATGAAGTTAGCAATAGGATATATTTTACAACTAATCCCAATGAAAATCTATTAAAAGATGCAATTGAAATTTTTTTAATTAATATTCCAAAAGTCAAATGACTCAATTTTGGGGTGTGGAATTTTCAGCCTTAAGGCTACATTTGATCTTCTAAACTAGGTCATCTCAAATTGATTTGTATAGGTCCGTAGGGGGCGAATAAAATTTTGACTGGAGGAATAAAACCATTGTATCCACTGGAAATTAATTTACTAGTTTGCATCTATAAATATCTTTATAACTGGAGAAAAAAATCACTGGATCATGTTGACTAGTTGTCAGATATCACACACCTAACAGAATGCTTGATTGGGTGTGATGGTCACTAGTTATGTATCATGTGGGTCATTTAAACCAATGAACAATGTTCAAGTGGAAAGTGCAAATTTAGAATCTTTTCTTAAAAAAGAATTTATTGAAATGACCTTCAGTCTTGAAGCAAAGTCTATGGACACATTTAAAGGAATTGGATTTTAGTGGATGAACAAAAAAAAAAAACTGTAGCAAAATGTCCCAAACTTTGTGCAATAGTTGAGCCAAATTTGTATATGGTGGAATACAGATTTAGTCATGTGCATTATTTACAACACAAACAGAAAAATACTTTGAGCATAGAAGATGGTAATTTTTAGGTTAAACTCACAAATCTGCAATTTATATTTGTGATCTCCTCAGTGCCCACCAAACCCATCCTTTTTATTAAAAAATAATTTAAGAATTAAAAATGCATTTGCATTTATAGTTTACTGATTCTTTTCTCATTTAAATTATATTAAACACTGATGAATGAGTTATGTTTTGTAATTTGATATTCAATAAATTTATTTTGGGGTGAATGGAAATTAAATTTGGTTTCAGTGGGAGGGGAGCATCAAGTAAAAAGTTTGAGAAGCCCTGTTCTAAACTGTCAAGTTTGACCTTTTATGGCTTTGTTGATCAATTAGAATTCCACACTTCTGCTTTAAAACTTGATATAATGCTTTTTTTCCTTTTTACAAAAACTTTTTTAAAAAAAGTCATTAAAATGTTAATTAATAGAATTTTAATTTAGTCTTGAGGTTGGGAACCTTTTCATGTTGAAATGACATATTGAGATTTATTGTCTACTGAGGTCATGCTCCATAAGTTTTTAGTATGTTTTCACCAAAATCTAAAGTTTGGACTTTTAGTGTTTTAAATCCAAATTTAATTAATATCATCCTCATTACTCGTACTATATCCTGGTTGAGTTGTAGGGATGCCACTCATGTAGCATGTCTAGGGTAGTCCATTTCTCTCCAGGTCTACTACAGGTTTGAATTCAGTGTTTTCCTTCTCCTGAACTGGTTGCTATACCAAAGTTTAAGAGTCCAGTTTGCCCTATCAATAGCTACAAGGAGAATTGTTCAATTCATACCTTTCCCTAAAGGTATTGGTACAATTTAAAATGCAAATAGATTTGTTCAGGATTTGATCTCAAGTGTTATATAATCATGGAATGATTTTTTTAATATTAATCATTTTTCGTTAATAATATTTTATCATTTAGTTTGGTTGGGCTTTGAACCATTCGGCTGTTAGTTCAGGTGTACAGACATTAGGTACAGTTTATGCTCACACGCAGAGGATATGACAATCCCAATTGTCATAATAAACCCCAGATAGGGAATGGGACTGGAGTGTGAATGATGCCATGCCTGGAAGCAATGGGCTGAGAATTTGGGTATTTTGAAAAACATGTCAGTTGGGTCTCGATTGTGGGCCAGTCGAGTTGGTAGTTTACTGGGGACCAGTCCAGTTGGTTGTCAAATGGGGACCAGTCCAGTTAGAAAGTTGACTTGGGCCATGTCAAGAGTTGAAATTGAGTTTAGACCATGGTGTAGAGAAGTTGAAGTTCGACCATGGAGTTCTGCAGATCTCTACCGACAGAGATCTTAAAGACTACGGGATACACAGCACATTTGTGGGTTCTGATCAGGCATTTGGGAGTTTTGTTAGTATAGAATGATTACAAAAGACTTTCAAGAATTGTATCTCTCTCCTTGTGTCGAAGAACCGAACTCAGAAGTCAAGAAGTTAATAAACGTTCGTACCTGAACAACGGAGTCGCCCGTGTTTTATATTTCCCTGTATTTGCATTTGTTTATGAATATACAACATCAGGTATCCAATTCCACTTCCTATGATAAGTTATGCTATGAGCACCGTTCTTAAGTCTCAAAAGTCAATGTCATTCCACTTTGAATTGTTTATTTTGTATTAGTATAATTAATGTATACTACTTAAAACCAAAAAATTTTTCTAATCTTTTAAGGATTCTTTTTTAAAGATCTCTTATTGCTAGAAAGCATTGGGATATCAAGTTTTAAAGTGAAAGCATTCCATTTTAGTTGATCTTTTTACAAGGCAACTCTTGATGGATTAGAAGGCTGTTGATTTCCCAACCCTGATCTTATCTGATTACTACCACTGTATATCCTACATCACAAAAAATTCTGTATGGGTAGATGGTAGTATAGATCGAGGAACACACTGTGTTGTATATGAAATAAAATGTTATTCTATTGATAAACAGATTTTATCGACAGTTAATAATGACCCTAATGTTTCATGATAAATAGTGTTTGTGGGTAAGAAAATAAAAATGTGGGTTCTATAGCAAAGAAGAAATTGAATTTTTTTTTTTATTGAAAAATTGTTTTATTACACTGAAACATTTGTGAAACATTTTTTTTTTTATTTCATTGTTTTGTTATCTTTGTCTTGGCAATTTGGTTAGTTATTTTTTCAGTTCTATTTAATAATGAAATGTTCAAGAAGCAATTCTTAAATGTAATGGAAATTGTGTGTACATGTGTATTCGGGCAGCAATTTTTCATACAAACGAATCTTATTGAATGTGACAGAGAAAGAATGTTTTATTGATTTTTTAATTCAATTTTTCTTGTTTCCTTGCAAGGGAAAGTATACAAGGATTTAGGGAGTGTACAGAATTTCCATAGTTTTTTGGGTTTTTTTCTGGTCCAAGCACTTTTCTACAATTCTTTGGCCATTGTAAAGAACAAGAATGAAACATGGCTGTTGTTGTCTTCAGACAAATGGAAATGTTAAACTGTCTTTGGGACCTCTTTTCTAGGATACCAAGATTTTAATTACATTTTTAAATCAAAGAAATCTACAGATTTAACTATTTACATGACTATGTATGATGTTATAATTTTGAACAGAAATAGCTGCTTAAATTCTATTGTTAAAAATATTTAAAACATTACTTCTCAAAGTAAAAGGTCATCTGGGGGTGTAGAATACACTGACTGCATCTCTGCAGAGGGGTAAGACACCCAACAAGTGTCCTGGATGTGACAAAAAAACCATCTGATGTTGAGGTTTCAGTCTTGGAGCTTTAGGGAATGCGGAGTACCCCTCCATTACTTCCAGGTCCACTCTAACTTGGAGTGTTAGCACCTGATAGGGTCCTATCTAAGAACAAAAATAGAATGACTGACGTGTAAGCTGTGTGCAAACAAATTACTTATACTAAATTGAATTATTAGAAATAGAACTGTTTGATCATTTAACTGTATTTAAACAAATGATTGATCTTTAATTGAATTGAAATGATACATAGCAATACTTGGAACAATTTGACTGTGCAAATGAATGAGTAATATTGAATAGAATTAGTAATCTTAAATAGCAATGCTCAAAACTCTTTCATTGTCTGCCTAAATTGAAATATTGGAATAACTTAGCAATAGTTGGAACTATTTGACTGTGTGCAAATGAAGGAATAGTGTTTAATAGCAATACTTGAAAACACTTCACTGTTTGAAAACAAATGATTAATATTGAACAGAATTATACATGTTAGATAGCAATAATTGATTGGTTTGGTTTGGTTTGTTGGGTTTTATGGCATATCAACCTTTGTAGGTTATTTAATGCCAAATCCACTTTTATGTAAATAATCTGTTCTATTTAAAACAATTCAGTTTAGCATAAGTACACAGTTTAATTGTCAAAAACATTTCCATTTCAAACTATTCAAGCAGTTATATGTAACAATTCAGTTAAGTGTAAATATAGTTTTAATGTTGAAAAACAGTTCTATTTGAAATAATTCAGTTAAGCATAAGCCTGCAGTTTAAATGTAAGTACAATTCAATTTTCAAAAACATTTCTATTTCAAGCTATACAGTTTTGTCAAACAATTCAGTTTAGCATAAGTATGCTGTTAGTTCTATTTAACCCATAGATAGGGCCCTATCAGGTGCTACCACTCCGGGCCAGAGTGGACCTGGGAGCGATGGCAATGAAGAGGTACTCCGCATTCCCCAAAGCTCCAGCATTGCTGGAACCTCACCATCAGATTGTTTAGTGTCATATCCAGAACACTTGTTAGGGGGATATTACCCCTCTGCAGAGGTGCAGTCAGTGTATTCTACAGCCCCAGCCGACTGGGCAATACACAGAGTTAAATGTCAAACAGTTTTATTTCAAATAACTCCGTTCAGGCATAAGTACACAGTTTAGACGTCAAAAACAGTTCTATTTCGAGCAATTCAGTTCAGCACTAGTACGCAGTTCCAATGTCAAAACAGTTCTATTTTAAACAATTCAGTTTAGCATAAATACACAGTTTAAATGCAAAAATCAGTACAGTGAAAGAAGCATGGTTTAGTTCTATTTAACCCATAGATAGGACCCTATCAGGTGCTCCCACTCCAGGCCAGAGTGGACCTGGGAGCGATGGCAATGAAGGGGTACTCCGCATTTCCCAAAGCTCCAGCATTGCTGGAACCTCACCATCAGATTGTTTAGTCTCATATCCAGGACACTCGTTGGGGGGGGGGCTTACCCCTCTGCAGAGAAGCAGCCGGTGTATTCTACAGCCCCAGTCGACTGGGCAAAGCAATAATTGAAACCATTTAACTGTGTGAAAACAATAACGACACTAGTGTGAAAATAATCAGTTCTAACTTATTTAAAAAGGAAATTACTTATAAACAATGTGTGGAAACAAATCAGTAAGTAAAGTTGGCGACCTTAGTAGAGGGTGACCCAAAGGCTCCCTTTTCAATAGCTACTACACCGAGGTGTAGAGGAGGACGCTACTCCATTCCGTGGATTGCTCCACTTTACCCTTGATCCTTACCTTATAATGCTAAGTATTGAGCAAGGCGGCATCAAGTACTATTTTTGAGTCTCTTGTATGACTCGACATGGAATTGAACACCACTCTTCCGGACCACTGGCAAACACTCTACTCATTGGGTCAATGTGATGATTATGTAGCATTTCTTGAGACCATTTAACTGTGTGTCAAAAAAAAATGAGCTCAGGCTTATTTAAAAATATTAGCTACAAAATGTGTCTATAAATCATATATATCTAATATGTGTGTATAAACAGGATTTTGCATTAAATAACCTACAAGGGTTGATATGCCATAAGCCCCCTCTTCCTTACCAAACCAAAGTAAAAGAAATATTATGTAATGTAGTTTCTTATTTTTTAGGCCATCAGTATCTGTATTTATTGCTTGTACTACCCTCTGAAATAGGATTAGAATATGCTAACTATACCCTCTGCAGAAAGATAAGACTTCCCCTCATGTAATATAATGGCCAAGGGATTTCGGTTTATGCCTTTGGGTTTAGTTAGGCTGAGAACCTTTCAGCTCAGCTCATGGGTTACTTAGGTGCAACATTAACAACATTAACACAGGTGTTTACACGTGTGCGCGTGGAGCAAATGTGTCACTCAGAGATGTCACAATAGCCCACATTGGAAGCAGGGTTACGGAGTGCGGGTGATGTCACGCACCGGAAGAGCATGGAGGATTTTGGGAGATTTTGAAAAAGTCAGTTAGTTGAGTTGAGACCTGCCTTGGAAGAAGACAGTTGGCTTTTGTTTGCTTGCGGAGGCCTTGGGCAGGGGTCGCACGAGATGGGGGGGGGTGCAGATGAAAAAGCCAAGATAGAAAGATTGTACCTCTCTCTCCTTATGTCGAAGAACCTTTAAACTCAAAGGTAATAAAAAGTTTCGTACCTGAACAAAGAAGTCGTAAGTGTTTTTCGTGTTTCGAGATTCCTATGTTCTATCTTTATGGGCATTCGATGTACGTTTCACACATAGCCATATCACAGCTATGGTACACTCACACAAAAAAGGATATCCTAGGTATGACACTAAATTGCATCCAGTTCTGGAGCTTTGGGGAGTATGGAGTACTCCTTCATTGTCATTACTAGCAGATCTACTCTAACCCGGAATGCTAGTACCAGTTAGGGTCCAATCTATGGATGAAATAGATCTGTAAACAAATTATTTGGATTAGGTTGGATTACTTGATAACATACAGCTGTAAATTATTTATATCAAGAATAGCTACTTGAAGCTATAATTGTATACTGAATTATTATTAGTTACTTGAAACCATATAACTGTGTGCAAACAAATGACTACTATCAGATATAAATAATTACTTGAAACCATATAATTATTAGTATTAGATAGAAATACTTGAAACATACAACTTTGTGCAAATTATTTGTATTAGATAGGAATATTTAATATCATATAACTATGTGCAAAAAAAAAAACTTTAAAGAAACAACTACCCCAAAAATGTAAATATAAATATACAATGAACACAATTCCCTAACCTCTAAGCATAAAATAACCTTAGACGTGTTGTCATGCCATTATAATTAAGCTGTACAAATTTGGGAGTGTGGAGTACCCCTTCAATGCCATTACTTGCAAGTCCACTCTGACTGGGAGTGGTTGTATCTGTTGTGGTCCCATCTTTGGTCAAATAGATCAGTTTAAAAATTATTCATATTCAATTGGACAGTGTGCAAAAAAACTATTCAAATAGTGTAAATATGAATATATAATGACCATGATTCCCTAACCTCTTGATATAAAATAACCCTAGATGGACTGACATGCTGTTAAAATCAATCATTCAATCAATCATTGTTTACGGTTAATATTGCATAAGAAATCACTATTATTTTTTGTTATAGATCTAATATTGGTAGGGTTATTTTGATTTTTTTTATATATTGCTTAATGATCATTAAGATTATCTGATCAAAGAGCTATCTGAATGCACATTAATCACAATGGCAAGTGATTCATTGTCATTAGTCTCTTGCTGCAGCGTTTGAAGAGTCACCCTATCGGGCAGGTCATTCTCAGTGATTGTGTTGATCTAGTCCTTGCTGTTATCTTCTATTCCCAAGGTTTCTTTCTTATTTACTGTAAATTATTGGAGTGAAAATGGATAGTGGCTCTGGTAATCCTTGTTGTTTTACTGACTGGTGTCATATTTAACAATAAAGCTGAATTTTTGACACTTGACATGGAGATTGTTATATCTAATAGTAAGGATATCAATACTGATGATCTATGTATGTATATATGTAGGTATGTGTATGTGTAATATATATATATATATATATATATATATATATATATATATACGTGATGCATTCAGTAAGTTTCCAGACTTTTTTGTACAAGCATTTCAAATTGTCATAGACTCTTGAAAATTCAGTATTTTATTGCTATACATATTATGAGATGACTGACCAATCTTTATGATTTCAGGTTCAAATCAACAGCTACAGCAGCAATTGGAATACACCCTACTTAAGCCTGATTATCACAGCTGGTGAATTTCAAAAATGCAATCTGGACGTGAGGACACTTTAGAAGAATGATATGCAATAAATTCTGTTTTAAACTTGGAAAAAATGCCACAGAAACGTATGGAATGCTTCAGACTGTTTTTCGACCATCTTGCATGAATCGAGCATGAGTTTTTGAGTGGCAGAAGAGATTCAAGGAAGGCAGGGAGTCTGTGAGGGATGATGAGAGGTGTGGGAGGAGTAAGGAAGTCAATAGACCAGAGTTGATTGGCCAAAGGGTTAGGGTTACTATGTTGAGGTTTTAAGGGAGTTGAGGAAAAGATTCCCCGGGAAGAGGCCAGCACTCTTCAAATCGGGTCAGTGGCATTTCCACCAGGATAATGCACCAATCCACAACTCCATCCTTGTCACAGACTATTTGACCAAGATGGGCATCAAGACAGTTCCTCAGTCTCCCTATAGTCCAGACCTTACTCCCTGTGACTTTTACTTATTACCTAATCTCAGAGGCCGTCGTTATGAGACAATTGAGATGAAAGAGGCTGTGATGCAGGTCATTGACACGCTCACACAAGTGGACTTCCATGTTGGAACGGTACAACAAGTGCATTGCAGCCAGAGGAGATTACTTCGAAGGGGACTAGAGTTTTGTGTGTACTATCAATAAAAGTGCCCATACGAAAAAAGTCTGGAAACTTATTTAATGATCCTCGTATATGGCGAGGGGGGAATCAGCTGGTTTCCATTCTAAAATAAAGTGTTAATTTTTGTGCCAAAAAGACTGTATCTGTATCTTTGCATATATAGTTTATATCTCCTGGCTGGTCTCCTAGACTGCATCCTGTGTCCAAACTACTGTTGTATGTAAGTTCTCACAGTTCAACCAGCACTCTTGTATCCATGTTTAGGTATCCATTCAAGAATTTCACTCATGAGTTCATCCTAACTACTTAAGCAATGCATTGTTTATCTTACTTGGATGGTTTGTGCGATAGGAAGTAAGTGGCTGTTCAACAGTTATTTATGGACTATTGCTTCCAGTATTCTTCTCTAGTTCCTTTTTAGCCTTTTTCCCTGTGGTTTGTAAGTGACCAGGAGGTACATCCATACAGTTTTACTGACACACCCAAAACTTACTTGATGCCCCCTAACTTAACACTCCTCCTTATTAGGTACAGATCAAGGGTAAGTGGAGCAATAGCAGGAAAAGAGTAGTACTCTCCCCTACACATTAGTTTAGTAGCTATTGAAAAAGGAGGGGGGTGTCCTCATGGTGTAATGGTTAAAGCACTGGACTGCGGAATCATAGTAAGTGAGTTCAAACTCCAGTCGCGCTATTACGTTCACTTTCGGATAAATACCCTTGGGAAAGGTATGAACCCCCTTATCCTCCCAGCTATGGGTTAAATAGCATCACTGCTGTTCTTCTAAAAGGATAGCTTTGGCATTAAATAACCCATGATGGTTGGTATGCCATTAAACAAAAAAAAGCAACCTACAAACCATTGAAAAGGGAGCCTTTGGGTCGCTGTCAACTACAGTCGACCAACTTATATATATATATATATATATATATATATATATATATATATATATATATTAATTACTTATTACTTTAGATTGACAGACTGTTTTAATGCCATGTCAACTTGTCTGGGATTATTTTATTCCTAGTTATTAGGGAATCATGTGCATTGTATGTTTGTATTTACGTTTTTGTGTTGTTTCAGAGTTTGTTTGTTTTTTTATTAATATTTCATTTTTGCAATATGTCAAGATCCTCTGTGATTGTTTTATAATAATTACTTTTTATGGTATTGATTATGTTTACAATTATAATTTTTGGTATAATTTTATTCTTTTTCCGAAGGACAAAAGGTCATCTGTAGCGATATTTTCAAATAGGTCCTGCATATTGTTTGCATTAAAAAAACATTGTCTGATGAGAGCTAAATCTCTGCATTCTATGAGAAAATGTTTGGCATGCTATATACCCTGTGGTTGTTCCTCTTGTTTGACTATAAAGGAGTGAATAAGTCTTGTGTGACCAATGCTAAATCTCTGCATTCTATAAGAAAATGTTTAACAGTGCAAGGTTTTTGACATGCTATACACTGTGGTTGTTCATCTTGTTTCACTATAAAGGAGTGAATAAGTATTGTGTGACCAATACACAAGCAAAATTTAGTGACTTGTATGTTTCTGGATTTTCTTAAAGCTGTTTTCCATTCTCCAGATGTGAGTTTTATCAGGAAGAGTTTATTGTATATGTTTTCATTTCAACATATAAAGTTATATATATATTACTTTAATTCATATTATATATGTGTGTGTACACTAGCAAAAATAGCACATCATAGCAAGACTTTTATTAGAGCAATGTATTGAAAATTCTCTGAGTTATAGAATAAAGCTATTCCCAGTTACATTTTCATACTAAAAATAATTTTTTTAACCATCCAGGTTCTCAATAGATTTGTGGTAATTATAAAGTGCTAATCAGAATCCTCTCCTTACTAAAAAGCTTCAATATTATCATGGACTGCTTTCGGGTTTCAATCCCAGGTCGAGTTAAACCAAAGACTCAAAAAATGCTACTTGATGCCGCCTTGCTAAGCACTCAGCACTATAAGGTAAGGATCAAGAATAAAGTGGATCAATCCTGGGAATGGAATGGCGCCCTCCCCTACAACTTGGTGTAGCAGCGATTGAAAAGGGAGCCTTCGGGTTGCCCTCAACTAAGGTCGCCAAATTTACTTACTTTACTTTGCTGTTAACTATGAAATGCTCATTAGAATCCTTCCTCCTTCTTAAATAGAAATTACCTAGTCAGCTGGGGCTGCAGAATACACCGACTGTCCTGGACATAACATTAAACAATCTGATGGTGAGGCTCCAGTAAAGCTGGAGCTTTGGGGAATACGGAGTACCCCTTCATTTCCATCGCTCCCAGGTCCACTCTGGCCTTGAGTGGAAACACCTGATAGGGTCCTATCTATCTATCAAATAGAACTACAGGGTGGAACGATAAAATTGTCGTCCTAAAGAAAACAATACTACAGCTTTATTTTAAAACTTTTATTGAAAAAATCAATTCAGGTAACTTGATTATGTAGTAGAGCTGACATCTATTCAATGTAGCTGCCTTCAGCCTCAATCACCGCCTCGATACAGATTCGGAACTGGGAGCATGCCTTTTCCATAAGTGCTGGCGAGAGCTCGGCGAATACTTGGCGGATGTTGGTGATGTTCTCGACGTATGACCAAACGAAGTAGTCCAGCGGGTTCAGGTCGGGGGAGGAGGGAGTCCTGTGAGAGAAGGGTACAAAGTCGTAGCACTCCTTCTGAAGCCAAGCCTGGGTCTCTTTGAACTTGTGGGCTGGCGCCGAGTCCTGCTGCCACACTCAGGGTCTGCCACCGGCCACCTGATTACACCAGGGGATCATCACACTCTTCAACACATCTAGGTACATTTTGGTGTTGACTTTCAAGCCGACTTCGAAGATGTGAGGTGGCATGATGTGGCCCTCACTTGAAAGCACATCAAAGATTATAACCGTAGCTGGAAACTTTGTTTTCATCACCCTGGGCATGTCCCTGTTATTCGTGCCAATCCAGTGATGGTTCTGGCTGTCATAACTTGGATCGGTAGAGAGCATGAGTTGTACAGTGGTGAATCTCCGATCTCGCTCGTTGAACATTGTGTCACTTTCAGACATGATAGAAGGCTCCTATCACTCTTGGGATTTGTACACAACTGGCCAACTAGTTGATGGTCTGCAACAAAAAAAGAAAACCGATTTTCATTAAACTGAAATGGAATCATGTTGTCTTTTCTAGGGCGACAATTTTATTGTCCCACCCTGTAAACTGTGTTGCTTGAAATGGAACTGTTTTGACATTTAACTGTTTGTAAACAAAAACTATACTTGTACTAAACTGAATAGTTTGAAATTTAATTTGGCGTTAAATGACCTGAAAAGGGTTGATACGCCGTAAAAGAAAACAACCAATCAACCTAAACGGAAGCATCAATATCATCATGGATTGGTACCCAACATGTTTTGTGGTTTCTAGTATTTAAATAAAACTAATGTTTAAGAGAAAGCCAAGAAAGATTATGATTGAAAATATAACCAAACAGAAATATTTATCGATTTATTTGAAACTATAAAATTGTAGCACTTCTCAAACTGAATATAGTTGTAAATAGGATCATCAACTTATAATCAATATTGATTTGCATGACACTTGTGCCTATTAATATATGTTAATTTATGCTAATTGAATGTTCTCCTACTTTTTAATACATGGCTTTCTTCTTAAATTACTAGTGGCACCAAAGTGATTATTTTATTACTTTGTGATTTTTATTTACTCAAATTTTATTTGATTGAATAAAAATTTTGTGTCTTCTTAATTCTTGATTCATGACTGACATTGCTGATCAGATTCAATCATGAACTTTTTAATATTTATAGGTGGTTTGTGAGTAGAACTATTCATGGTTGGAATATTCCATTTTGTAGTCAATTTGAACAGATGTCTGAGAATCCATTTTTACTTGTTATACAAAAATCAAGCTTAAAAACACTGGCATCTTTTAATGTCATATGTTATATTTTTTCCAATTTGATGTTATTAGGAAATTTTTGGAATTTAATCTGGTTCTTTGTCGTTTAGGTCATGTCGCTTCTGAATCTAAGTCACATTTTCTTGTATTATACAAATGAGAAAAAAATGGAAGACACAGTTTCAGATTTTACTGAGATTTACATATGAATATAATCTTTTTTTTTCAACGTGGGGTTTCAATTTGCAGTCTTGCTGCTACCCCCTCCAAAAAAAACCCCACCCTGATTGATTTCAATTTCTGACTTTTGTATAGAAAATTACTCAGTTGCCTGATTCAGTTACAGATGTAAACTGCTAGACTTCTTACATGATTTTGTTTATTGTGGTGAAGATTTGTCTCGAATCAACCACAGCTGATAACAAGAATAGAGTATCATTATGCCACAGATTATCCAAACAATACTCCTTAGGTTTTGAATTCTAAGATCTTCCTTCTCATAGATGGGTTGCCTTACAAAGAGCTCATTTTACCCTAATATTTACCCATAGTTGAAAGGGGTCGGAAGAAAGGATTCAGATCTTTTCAAAGGGTATTAGCTCAAAAGAGGAACACAAACATTCTTGTCCAGAATTTGAACCATCAGTTTAATAAGACTTTCTATAATCACTCAGTTTTTGTTCTCTTTCTCAAAATCTTTTAGAACTTGACTTATTGATGTTATAATTCTTCATAGAAAGCTTAAAGATGAGTTTGCCCTGATAGCAGGTCTTTAGATATGCTGACTGTATCCTTTGCAGAAGGGATAAGGCCCTGCAAAAAGAGATGTTTTAAGTATAACAGTAAATTGTATCTGATAGTGTAACTCTGGAGATTATGGAATACTCCCTCATTGACATTACTCCTAGATCCACTCTGACCTTGAGTGGTAGTACCTTTCAGACTCTCAATCATAGTTCAAATTGATCTATTTAAAAATTATCTTAGATATGAATACTTTATATCATATCACTGTGAATTCCTTGTATCAATAATAGTTACTAAGGATTATTATTAGTATTATTAGGATTATCATTTGTTATCTTAAACCATGTGTGCAAACAAATGATTGCATTTCACATAGCACTAATACCCTTGGGAAAGGTATGAATCCAATTATTCTCCCTCCAGCTCTGGGTAAAATAGTAGGGCAGACTAGGTTCTTCAGCCTTGGTGAGGCAACTAGTCTAGGAGAAGGAAAACTCTGAATTCAAACCTGTTAAACTCCGCTTAAAAATTGACCTTGTGTCATATCCTGCCTGAGTGGAGGGGTTGGTAAATATGATTATCAAATAAAAATAATTACTTGAAACCATAAAAATGAGTATAAATTGTTGATATTAAATGGGAATACTTGAAACCATACAACTGTATTATTTGTATTTGATAGAAATATTTTATATCTTATAACTACCAAAAACTTAAGAAACGACTATGCAAAAAATGTAGATGTACAATGCATATAATTCCCTAACTTCTAGGCATTAAATAACCCCAGATGAGTTGATACAATGTTAAAATCAATTGATACATGCTGAAAATTAAATAGTTATAAAGTATATTTACTTTTCATACCTTAAATAATTTATTGCATAACTTCCTCTAAAAAAAAATGATTGTTCTCCACAAGCACTGCTATCACTTAATAATATTTTCAGTTATTTTTTTAAAAATTGCCTTCATCTTCACTTTTATTTTCATTTTCATAACATTTTGATTGAGTTGTTTTCCATTGTGACATGATGCGACTGACTTAGCAATTACATTAGGATTTGGTTCACTAAAGTAATCCTGATTTTTTTGTTTATTTTTTATTCTATATAATATTTGGTTTAAAATATATGCTTTTCAAAACAAACTTAGAAAAGGAGTGAGAATGGTAATTTTGAAAATTACAGAGAAAAAAAAAATTAGTCACCAAAAATAGCCAGACAACAAATTCAGAATTCTGAAATTAACAGTACTTCACTGATAAATCTTTACAAGTGAATATTTTTTTTTTCAAAAAATAGCTACATTGATAGAAATTTGTATGAAAAATATATATTGACATTGCTCATCAAGTCTTATTCATGTTCAGGGCAAATTTTGAAGATGTAATTTTTAGGTTAACAAATCGGTGTTGACCTTATACATGATTAATAAATTTGTAAGGTTTGATATGAAAACATATACGTGAAGGACTTGAAGCAACCATTAGCTTGAAAACTTAATTCCAAATGTCATTGATTTTATGACCATAAGTCAAGAATCAGTCAATACTTTATTTTTTACACTAGTAAGGTGATTATGTATGCATACACCGAAACCCTCCACCATGAGTAGAATATGACACAAGGTCAATTTTTGAGAGGGATAAAGCTGATTTGACTTCTGAGTTTTCCATCTTCTAGATTAGTAGCTATAGAAACCAGTCTACCCTACTATTTATCCATAGCTGGGGAGGAGATGATGTATGTATGTATGTATGTATGTGTATGTATGTATGTATGTATGCATGCATGTGTGTATGTATGTGTGTACATATGTATGCATGCATGCATGTGTATGTATGCATGCATGTGTGTATGTATGTGTGTACATATGTATGCATGCATGCATGCATGTATACATATGTATGCATGCATGCATGTGTGTATGTATATATTCATGCATATAAGTATGCTTGTATGTATGTATGTATGTATGTATGCATGTGTGTGTATATATTCATGCATATATGTATGCATGTGTGTATGTATGTATGCATGCATGCATGCATATGTATGTATTTGTGTATATGTGAATGCATGCATATATGTATGCATGTGTGCATGTATGTATGTATGTATGTATGCATGCATGTATGTATGCATGTATGCTTGTATGTATGTATGTATGTATGTATGTATAAATGCATGTATGTATGCATGTATGCATGCATGCATGTATGTATGTATGTATGTATGTATGCATGTATGTATGTATGTATGCATGTGTGTATGTATGCATGTATGCATGTATGTATGCATGTATGCGTGTGTGTACATATGTATGTATGCATGCATGTATGTATGTATGTATGCATGTATGTATGCATGCATGTGATTATGTATATATTCATGCATATATGTATGTATGTATGTATGTATGTATGCATGCATGCAAATGTATGTATTTGTGTATATATGTATGCATGTGTGCATCCATGTATGTATGTATGTATCTATGTATAGTCCTGGTTCCAATTATTGGCACTTATGAAATTTCAGTACATAATGTAAAATATCTCCTAAAAAAATCCCACAAAAACAAATCTAATGAAACAATTGAGGTCAACTCATAGTTGATAAAGAATAGCAAATGATAAAACGACAAATTCATATAAATTTGGTCATTCCTTATTCATTTTTAAAGATATAGCAAGAAAAATGAAAAGTTGCCAATAATGATGACTAGAACTGTTTGTATATATGTATAAGTAACATCAAAAATGAGATATTAGAGCAATATAATTAAAATGTTATAATTTAGGGAATAAAGAAATTTCCAGCTCAATTTGCAACTGAATGTTAGTTTGATTCATTGAGTGGGGGGTGCCTTTGTGGTGAATGGAATTTTGAGTCTATTTTTATATGTTTCATAGATTTCCTGATTAAGCTCATCTAAAAGTATCCTGAATTTTTATCTTAATGTTAAAAAAAAATAGATATTGAGTCTCTCATTGAAGAAATTTTTATAAAAGCTCTCAGACTATTTGGCTTCGGACTTACATCATCTAAAATTGCAGTTAATTTTTTTCTTTTTTTTGTACCACATTAGGAATTGAAATAAATGAAAGTACCTTGGTGATTCTTAGTCACTGAAAGGTGCTGTGTATTGGCAATCATGCTGACTGTAAAGTGATTTTAAAAAATTCTTTACAAATGACAGTAGATGCTGCAATAATAATTATTATTCTCTCATTAATAAGCCATTCTTCCGATAGAAAATTTCTTGCTTCTACTTGTAAACATCTTATAGGGAAAAAGGATAATATGTAATGGAAAAATGCATTGCTTTATTCATGCGAAAGAAATATTATGTCAGAATAAGTATAAAAAAAAAGTGTACTTTTTCTGTTGTGATATTAATGGGATAATGCATTTGCTCTCGTCAGAATATCTAAATGACTAAAAATCTTTCTTTTTTTCACTCTTTAAAAATCCATTATCAAATTTATCATTTTGTTACATGAACTCTTATACTTACGTGAGAATGGCATATCAAAAAATATACCCAGTTACTGGTGAGCTGTTTTGATTAAATGGAAGGCACAGGTATATATTCATGCAATGAAGACATTTTAAGACCAATTTTTCACATCAAGAACAAGGTCCTTCATTATATGAGATATATTTTTGAAACATCGATGCTTATCTTGTTTCTAGGTCTAACCTTGCCATTACTTCAATCTGAAGTGTCCCTGGATTGACTATACCTAAACATAGGCTTTTCTTGAGGATAATAAAGTTTTTATTCAACATTGTTTACTAGTATTATGTACAAATATTATAAAATGTAAACAAGGTTATGTAAAAACTTCATTATCTTAATTCCTTTTTGTTTATAAAAAAAGGAAATAACATCTCCTAATCAATTACTTACATAATTATTATATTATCAGTGCTATAGTATATAAGTGGTGGGGGTTTTAGTATGCTTGGAATATCCAAGTAAACATGGTAGGCTACATGAAGGTCTAGACTACATTGTTTATTATATTGCATTGATCTTGATTGTATTACAGTAGTTTTGAAAGTATAAATAAGTGTTTGGATTTTGAAGAAGTGTTTTTTTAGGCTAGCATAGCCAAAAGTTAGAGGTTGTAATTACATGCAGTATATAATGAAAATACCTTTTTGTGCCTAAAAATTAGTGATAGTTCATTACATCAGTATATATGGTACTATTTTATGATCTGCAATTTATTGCTTCAGTTTAAAATCATAACTTGGTGCAAGTGCTCCTGAACCTAATAATAAGTACTGGAATTGTTTGCGAAGAAAATCTTAAAACTTTTCTTTAATAATTAGTTTGATGGTCTTCCACGAATAATTTGTGCAGATTTTAAGATTGGAACAAATATTCATTGGTAAAAGTACTTAGCATTTCCAAGATTTTTAAAATTTTATTCTACAAGAGCTTTGGAAAATAATTTTTCCCAAGCAGGCACATTTTTTAAAAATTGTTGACTTGAGTTCAAACCCTGGATGAGGCTGTTTGCATTTCTATATCCTGCTAATGCACTTAGAAAAAAAGAAATAGAAAGAAAAAGAAAGAAATAAGAATAAGAAGAGAGAACTAAAAAAAAAAACAACAAAAAATTAAAGATATAAGATGGTAAAAAAAAAAAAGAAAAACACATAAAAGAAAAAGAAGAAAGGAGGGATGCATTAATCAGTCTGTTTTTTCTCCACTTGCTAGCTATGGATAAATAGTACAGCTGACTGGGTTCTTTAGTTTTGATTTGGCAACTTGGCTAGGAGAAGGAAAACTCTGAATTCAAATCAGCTTTCATCATCTTGTCGTGCCCTCAACATGGATATCCCTGACCCTTTCTCGCCACCTCTCACAATCGTTCATCGTTTCCGGCAGGTCCTCAGGGCTACACCCCGTATCCTCACAGAGCTGCTGTATGTAAGTTCGAGCTGGTCGCCCTGCTTTTGCTTGGCCATGTGAAGGGGTCCATAGGAGTAGATCACTTATGAGCTCATCCCTACTTCTCCAGCAGTGTCCTGCATGTCTGGTTCGTCTAACTAGGATAGTTTTCGTGATGGGTGGTAGGTGGCCGTACAGCTGCTGCTTTGTGGGGTGTTGCCTCCAGGACCTGTTCAATATTGCTCGCAGCATTCTTGTGTAGTTGCTGTCAAGATTTTCTCCAGCCATTTAGTTAGCGTCCATGTAGTGCATCCATATAGCAGTATCGGCATGATCACTGCTTGGGGAAAACTGCGTTTCATTTTATCGGTCACGTCTGACTTCCGTATGACCGAAAACCAGCTTTACTCTACATAAAAATGAACCTTGTGACTCATACTGCCTGTAGTAGAGAAGCTTGGTAAATACATAGATTTTTTGAGAGACATACTGAACTAAAACTTGGAAATTTTTCTTGTAAAAGAGAGTTATCTAAAATTATCTCAAAATTTAAACATAAAAATTAAAAACGTCTAATTCATCAATCATCATGCATTTAGGTATCAATCTTGCATTCATACAATGTTTGAGTAATGACAGACAAATGAGAAAATATTATTTTTTATCAATTACGACGACTATGTTCATCAGAGAAGGATTTATGATTAAGAGATTTCATTTATCTATCTATCTTTGGGATATAAAGGCCACTAAAGATTTGGTGTGGACTCTATAGCATTGGGCAGTCTATTTGGTATGGACTCTATAGCATTGGGCAGTCTATTTGGTATGGACTCTATAGCATTGGGCAGTCTATTTGGTGTGGACTCTATAGCATTGGGCAGTCTATTTGGTATGGACTCTATAGCATTGGGCAGTCTATTTGGTGTGGACTCTATAGCATTGGGCAGTCTATTTGGTGTGGACTCTATAGCATTGGGCAGTCTATTTGGTGTGGACTCTATAGCATTGGGCAGTTTATTTGGTGTGGACTCTATAGCATTGGGCAGTCTATTTGGTGTGGACTCTATAGCTTTGGGCAGTCTATTTGGTGTGGACTCTATAGCATTGGGCAGTCTATTTGGTGTGGACTCTATAGCATTGGGCAGTCTATCTTGAGGTGCTTTTTAATTTGCTTTCTGTACAAATTAAACCTTTCTGATTTACTCCACTCTAAAAACAAATTACTCGCCCTAGTATAAATCTTAACAACCTGTGGTTCCTACCATCAACAAGGATTGGCTAATAACCTAGCATACAAATATATAATTTGTGACAACTTCCACTTACCTGAAGTAAAAAAGAACCACTTTTGTGTAAGCAGCTATTTGTAATGTGATTCTTGTGCATGTTCCAGATTTGAGTCCTTAATATTGTTATAGCTTATGAATATGCAGAAGTTATCATGTACATAAAAGACTTGTCCAAATTGTGACTGTGACAAATTCATGAAGAACAGTTAGGAGAATCAAAACAAGAGAGACAGATAATTGGAGCATACTGAGTGGACCTTTTTTTATGAGAGAGAAAAAGAAAATGAGTATTGTCTGACTTTGTCGATGAATGAAAAATGAAAGCAAGCTCTGCTTTGAAAGGGTTGTTTTGACAACAGTCAAAAGGACGTGACTTGCACTAGGAGAAATAACGAATCTTTTAGCATTTTTTGCTACAAGCTCTGGTGATCAATCTCTCTCTTTCTGCCTCTCTCTCTCTCTCTAAATATTCAGATTACAAAAGGGACACAACTCTTATCTAAAGAAGAGTATTGATCAAGTCAAAGGAATAACATTATAGACAAACTTGTTTACCATTAGACCACACAAGGTGCCGACAACGGCCTTTAGTAAATGTAAAATATGTGTGTGTATAACCTCCTGTCATTTTAAAAATTAATTATAAAGACAATTTCAATAGGAGAAGCAAGATCAAAGAATAATCTGAACTTTCTTTTCTAATAGCATCAGTCAAAAATGAACAAAATATCACTCAAGTAAATCTGAAAGAAAACATTAAATTCTATTTTTTTTAATTAAATTAACTAATAAAATTTTCTTTGATGAAAGTTTTAGTTTTAAGTATTTTGATGCTTTTTTTATTAGAAATATTTATAAATCTGTAATTTTTTTCTTTCTTTAAAAATATGATAAATTGTAGGAAACAAACAAATGTATTTAGTCTAAAAATAAAGTTTATTGCATGAATTTTTCTTTCATATTTACTGGAAAAATTCAGATACAAATTATTTCCTTAAAATATGCTTTTTCTTAAATAAAGATACTCTTAATCTTTAAATTGTAGATAAAACAAAGTTTCTATTAATTTAGTGAAAAGAACTGACTTGTGCATTCACCTGTATTTATACATATATTCAAGGGTGGATCAATAAGTTTGTACCTAAATTTTGTACTGAAATCTGTATAATATTAATCAAGTACATTATTATTATTTATTTATTTATGCTTCTTTGGGCATCTCCCTCTTTTTTCTATATTTTCGCATCAATTTTAGAAAAAAAAATCTTTGTACAGAACATATACATTATTAATAAAATATTTGTATACAAACCAAATTCTGTTCAGTTATTCATCCAATAGTTCCCAAAAATACCCTTTTTAATTCTTTTTCTTACTGTTATTTCTGAAATCATCCAATTTAATCATCATTTTTTAAAAATACTTTTGCTGTTTTTGATTTGGTTAGGCAATTTGTTCCAAAAAGTGTCTTAATCAATGAGCAAAAAAATTCACTTGTTTAATTGACTTACTTTTTGAAATCTACCTTGACAGTAAATTTCCAGTTCAAGGAAAAATATTAAAAAATGTCAGTCATAATTAGAAATTCCATAAATTATTTTGAAAGTTTCAATTAGATCACCTCTCATTCATCTTTCAAGTAGGTAATCCTAATTTCTCCAATCTGTCAGCAATTGTAATCTTTTTGTGATTGCAAGTTTTTTTCATTTGTATAAAGGAGACTATGTTGACAATTTATCATATGAAAGAAATGCATTTTTCATCATGAAGCTACAGACCTTTTGATAATAACTAGATATACATGACACATACAGATTTTATATTTATATATATATATATATATATATATATATATATAGAGAGAGAGAGAGAGAGAGAGAGAGAGAGGTTTTATCTAAGTTGTTTATAGTTTTATGCCTGCAGCACAGAATTCCTTGACTCTCTTTCACCATTTCCCTATCAGCCATCACTCTTGATAGGTCCTCCAAACAGCGTCCAGTGTCCACACAGAGCTGATTATTTTAAGTTATATATATATATATAAGTTGGCGACCTTAATCGAGGGTGACCCGAAGGCTCCCTTTTTGATTGGTACTACACGAAAGTGTAAGGGAGGGCGCTACTCCTTTCCCTGGATTTCTCCACTTTACCCTTGATCCGTACCTTATAATGCTGAGTGTTAAGCAAGGAGGTATCAAGTACCATTTTAAAAGTCTTTGGTATGACTCGACCTGGGATTGAACCCAGGTCTCCCAGGCCATTGGCGAACACTCTAACCATTATGCCAATGTCCGGTGATTATATATATATATATATATGTATAAGTTTATGACTAAATTATATACTTATGTAATCGAGAGTGGATGCTTTTTTTATGTTCATTTCTTTACTCATCTATCAATATATTCTCCTGGGATCAGAATATCGTGTCTATGCAGTCTGCCTATGATCAAGGTTTTACATTTTTGCCTAGGATCAGATTGTAGTATCTGTACAGAGAAAATCTAAATATATTAAAAAACATTAAAGTTAAAATATTCAGTTTTTTTTTCTTGTTAGCATTTTTAACTTAGAAAAAGGCCGATGAGACAAGATGGTAGATAGGATATATATTAGCAAAAATATTCACAGTGTTCACATATTGTTTATTGATTTCCTTGTTACTGAATGAATAGGTTACTGAATAAAAAGAAGAAAAGATAATTGAAAACTAAACTTTATTTTTCAAAAATTTATTTCTTACATTGTTGCTTTATGTCACTTTTGCAACTTTCTGGAGAAAAACTAATTCACTCGGAACATTAATAATCGATATTATCTTTGAATTCTTATTAGTGACAAAAGATTTTCCCTCATATTCACATTGATTATTCTCATGGTCTACTTGTAAATTCTCAGGAATTGTAGATATCACTTATTTTCTTTCTTGGTACTTTTTTCTATCTGTTCGCACCATATAGAGAACGGAAAATTTATTAAAATATGTAAATTTATGTCTTCTTGTAAAAGTTAGATCTTTTCACCATGAATACATCCCTTTTGGCTGGACTTAGAATATACTCACTTAATGCTCTGTAGAGAGGTAAGACCCTCCCCCTCAAAAATGGGTGACCTGTATATGGTGCTGAACTGCATTTGATAATGATACTCTAGTTCTCATTTTCTCAGAGGGATTCTTGTTCGTACATATACCATTTGTAAGTATGGTCAAATCTTAATCTTTTACACAATTCCAAGTTGATCACCTTTCCTACCCAGTCATGTCTACTCTTATATTCTTTTGTGCTAGCCTGCTGCATTCACTTATATGATTAACTGTTTCATCTCTCTTACCACATAGCTTGCTCTTGCTACTTATCTGCGTATTATCAATTTAAAGCAAGTAAAAATAAAATTAAAGAAAATATTAGAGAAACTTAATAATAATAATAATGAGGAACGATTGCATCTAGAAAGAAAAAAATGCTATCAACACTACATGTTTAAAGACAAAATCAACATAGTGACAAGCAGATGGACAGATATTTTAAGGGATGGGTTATAGGTTAAATTTGAGCTCCTGAAAAACCAATGGCTCTGGTCGCTTAGTTGGTAAAGCAGCTGGTATGGATGTTTCCTTGATGCAAAAGACATGAGCTCTCACTGAGACTTTCTCTTTAATAAGTGTTGTTTCTCACTGTCAGAGAAATGAAAACTCCAATTAGCTACAATATAAATAAAACTGGTGAAAATAAAAAAGAACTGAGTCAATGATAATGATTAACCATGTTTTGTTATTATTCTCTTATCAACCTCAAAACTGGTAATCCTATTTACCAACCCCTCCGCTCGGGCAGGATATGACACAAGGTCAATTTTTTAAGCGGAGTTTAACAGGTTTGAATTCAGAGTTTTCCTTCTCCTAGACTAGTTGCCTCACTAAGGCTAAAGAACCTAGTCTGCCCTACTATTTTACCCATAGCTGGAGGGAGAATAATTGGATTCATACCTTTCCCAAGGGTATTCGTGCTATGTGAAATGCAATCAGTCCAGGATTTGAACTCGTGTTGCCGTGTCCAATTCCTGCGACAATAACCATTACACCTTGGCCTTTTGGATCACTTGGGTTTAGATAAAAGGAAGTCAGTAACTTTGAGATTTTTTTTGATATTGTCCTCATACTATATATGGTTTGCTAGGTTGTCACTATCAAAAATTTAGTAGATTTAGCCACATTTATTAAAGCTTCAGAAAATTATTCATATTTAAAAGATATTTTTTTATTATTTATTTATTACAGGTTACTTCCTTGATTGTTCTGAGAGTTTTATTAAGTAGTAATTTATAAATCTTTTTGCTTAGATGTGGCACAGGGGTTTATGAATGGAGCACTCAATGAGAATCACACTCATTCATGAAGGTTTGCTTGTCTTGCTTGCTAACCCTTACATCACCTGAAGTGCTCCAAGTGTTGCATTTACTAAGCTTTTTGCTTAGCTATGACACAAGGCCATATGAATAAAGCACCTGATGAGAATTGAACTCACTCGTGAAGGTTTGCTAGTTTCTCTGGCTAACCATTACACCAGCCAACAACATGGGGAGGGAGTCACTCCACTTTCCACAATGTTGCAGCCTAGCATGTTAGCCATAACAACTTGCGAGGGAGGGGCTTACCCCACTTTCTATGATATTGCAGTGCAGCATATTAGCCACAACAACTTGCAAGGGAGGGGCTTACCCCACTTTCTATGATATTGCAGTGCAGCATATTAGCCACAACAACATGGGAGTTGGGGGCTTTCCCCACTTACAATGAAGTTGCAGTCCAGCATGTTAGCCTCTATGCCACGAGGACTCCTCTTGACTGAGTTTGGCAAAAGACTAGAGGTAAGGTACTCAGTTAGAAGCAATCTCCCTAATATTGGCCTGCTAACTTTGGCTGCTCTACATCAGTGTAGAAGTAAAAACGGTTTCTATCAATGATACATAAATTCTCGAGTGAATCCAAAATTTTGCAATATTTCATTATGTGTTAGTTTGTGGAATGTGTATCACATGATCAAAAGCAGTTCAAGCTATGGAACATTCCTGCTGTGGTTGGTATCATGGTAGTTGGTGCACTAACATGTGTGTTGCTTCACTCTGTGTATGGTTGAAAGTCACACAGATGAATGTGCAGCATAGTCTAATTCAGGAAGTTATGCTTTACAAGTTCAAACAGGGCCATAACACCACTGAAGCAACAAAAAACATTTACTGTGTGAAAGGTGAAGGCATATTTAATCACAGTACAATAACCTAATTGTTAAAAACATTTTGCTTGAATTGCAAGTACCTCAATGATCCAGCAAGGTCAGGTAGGACTAAAAAAGTGGATTCTAAGGATGTACTCCAAACCATAAAGACAAATCCAGAGAATAGTACTGAGAGAGTAATCAGGTAAGCTTACAGTTTAGTGTGGTTTGTCATCTTCCCGACTTTGGTAAAAAAGTGTCTGGAACTCCTGAATTGTGCTTCACATTACTAAAATATTGCAAAACTTTTGATTCACTCGAGTGGTAATAAAATGTTACATAATTATATATGGCATGATTGATGGTACACATTTAAAATATATCATGATATGTTATTTTAAGATATTTTTTCTTTGATGAATGTGAGCATTAAGCATCATTAAGTGATTTTAAACTTCCATTTATTAATTCTCATTATAAAAACATATGGAAAGAAATGATGATAGAGTTTTAAATTTTTAAGTAGCATAGATTCATCTTGATGAGCTACAAATGATTGTTTAAATCATCATTGGCTCAAGTTTTTCTTTAAATTAATTCAAATTTATGAAAGAAATTTTTATATCATTGAATCTTATTTCCTACTCACATTGCTGTGATCTTGTTTATCAGTCAATACTAACCATTTTGATTCTCATTATTTCAACCTCCAATAAAGTTGAATACATGAATAATTATTCAATTATAATTTCTGTTTAATGATTTCAATCTCATTTTTTGCCGAAGATAATGTACTTATTATCACTTTTTTCTTCTTAGCACAATTGTTTTGCCTATTGCCACTTGATGTCCTTTGGCAAACTCTTTTCGTTAGTAGAATTAGGTTCTTGTCTCGTCGCTTGTTGTATTACTCATTTTAAAGTCATTATTAGTAGCGAGAGCTGTAACACCGCCAAGTGAGGATAGGCTTTGTAGTAATGTTGTCTTCTAAACCAGTGTTTCTCATACTATCTGATGTGCGATTCTGGCAGGATATTTTTTCAGTGTGCCAAATATCACTACCATATTTGTGCCATATCATTATTCATGATCCAAGAAAATATTGTTTGTTTATCTGTAGTTATGTTAATCTATACCAGAAAAATATAATTTGATATAATAAAAGTTAAAACAATTTTTACATGACAGTCTGTATATATTATGAAAATGTGAAACTGGAAACTCACAATGACTTGCATACCAGCACTGATACAAGTACTATCAGTTTGAGTTGAGTACATCATCACTTGTACCAACTGAAAAAGAGTGAGAAATAACACAACAATGAAGACATGTTTGAAATAAAAAGAAAGATTTTATCATATTTACCAACCCCTCCGCTCGGGATACAAGGTCAATTTTTTAAGCGGAGTTTAACAGGTTTGAAATCAGAGTTTTCCTTCTCCTAGACTAGTTGCCTCACCAAGGCTGAAGAACCTAGTCTGCCCTACTATTTACCCATAGCTGGAGGGAGAATAATTGAATTCATACCTTTCCCAAGGGTATTAGTGCTATGTGAAATGCAATCAGTCTCGTCCAGGATTTGAACTCGTGTCGCTGTGTCCATTTCCTGCGACGATACCCATTACACCACGGGCACCTCCATAAAGAAAAGAAAGATTTTGTAGTTATTCAGGATCTTGTTTGGATGTTCATTTGGGAATATGTCATTTACTAGTGTTGTAGTTGGAAAGATTTTGCGGGAAATCCATGTATGAGGTGAGGCTACTGCCCGCCATCATGGATAGTTAATTGCTGAACAGATTCTGTCATTGTTGCTTTGATCCTTTCTGTCTCCTTGGATCAAATCAGATTTTCTTTATATAGTGCACATGAGGCCCTGTAGTTTGTTTTCTGATTGGTTGAAAAATATTTTCATGACCTTTCATTTTTTTTCTCACATTCATCTCAGAAGTAGAAACAAGGAATCTGTTGAATTTTGGCTTGTCTTTGCCCTATAATCAGGCAGTTGTTGAGGTAAACTTTTGGTTTGCTTTATTGATGAGAATTTTGACTGGTTATGACAATGGCTTCTTATTGTGAACTGTTTGTTATATTTTGTCATATTTTAATAAAACCAGTTTTTGTTTTATATAATTTCGGTAACTGGGATGGTTTTATCAATTCTAAAATATTGAAATCCAAATTAGCAGTCCACATTTTTTCTCAGAATTTAAAAAAGAATTTTTTTTTCTCACAAATTTTATTAAACTGATTTTTACATGATGCATTTGCATATGTTAAATAGTAAATGTTTTAAAAACTTTTAGTTGCAGATTTTAGTTTTACTAGTCTTTTAACTGCAGACTTTATTTTTACTAGTAAAATTGGCGTTCTCTGTCTGTAGGCTTTAGAATATGCTGACTGTATTCCCCACAGGGAGAGTAAAACTGCCCCCACCAAAAAAATGGGTGTCCTGGGTATGACTCTAAACTGCATCTGATGGTATGGCTCCATTTCTGGAGATATGGGGAGTGTGAAGTATTGTTTCATAGCTATTTCTCCCAAGTCTTCTCTGATTTGGGATGGGAACTACCTATAAGAGCCCCAATTATGGGGCAAAGAGATCTCTTTAAAAATTATTATATTTGATAGGACAAAAAAATTTTAAGAAACAACCATACAAAAAAATGTAGATATTAATGTACAATGAACACGATTCTCTAACCTCAAGGCATAAAATAACCCTAGACAAGTTGATAAGCTATTTTGATCAATTAACCAATTACAAGTAAAAATGGGGGTGTCCTCATGGTGTAATGGTTAAAGCGATGAACTACGGAATCGTAGTAAGCAAGTTCGTACTCCAGTCGCACTATTATGTTCACTTTCGGGCAAATACCCTTAGGAAAGATATGAACCCCCTTATCCTCTCAGCTATGGGTTGAATAGTACCAATACTGTTCTTCTAGGAGAATGACTTTAGCATTAAATAACCTACAAAGGTTGATATGCCATTAAACAAAGAAACCAGAAACTACTACAAGTAAAATTGGCAAATAAGATGTACATATCAAAAAGCAAATTTTTGTTTTAGTAGTAAAATTGACTAATAAAATGCATTAACTTAAATTCCATCTGAGATTTCTTTTCAGTTTGTTTAAGGTTTTTATATTGAATTGAACATGAAGCACTTTTTTGTTTTTTACTAAATCTGGTGTTTTAACAAAGATCTACTTCTTCAAATGATTAACATCCAATGTAGTTTGTCTTCAAGATTGGAGCTACTCAGAATGATAATAGTTTCCATTTTTGAAATTTGTAAATCATTCCTGGCAGTTACATGCATCATAATACATGATACAAATTTTCTTAAATGTCTGTGTTGAATTATGGCTGTTATGAGATTGATACGGTATGCAATGTTTTTTGTCTATCACGGAATTAAATGTTGCTATAAACCATAGCTTAACTGAACAGGTATTAAACTAAATATAGATCTTTTTATTTACTAACTTGGATTTTACAGTAAGCATTTACTTAGCTTGGTCAGAAGTTTGAGAAACCCAAGGAGAATCAGACTTTGTCCTAATGGTTTGCTAGCCTAGTGTAATATTAGTGCCTATCTCCAAATATCAGTGAACCTAGTGCCTACCAGCAAGGGGTCAATCATGGAAACTCTTATTATCATCATCATCATGTCGCGCCGCCGGCGCGGATATCCCTGACCGTCTCTCGCCATTTCTCCCTATCATTCATCGCCTCCGGCAGGTCCTCCGGGTTACATCCCGTGTCCTCACACAGCTGCTGTATGTAGGTTCGTGCTGGTCGTCCCACTCTTGCACATCCATGTGTGGGGGTCCACAGGAGTACATCGCTTATGAGCTCGTCCTTGCTTCTCCAGCAGTGTCCTGCGTGTCTGGTTCGTCGGACTTGTATAGTTTTTGTGATGGGGGGCAAGTGTCCGTATAGTTGGAGTCTCGTGGGGTGTTGTCGCCAGGACTTGTTTAATACTGCTCTCAACATTCTTGTATAATTTCCGTCCAGCCTCCTTTCCAGCCGCTTCGTAAGCGTCCATGTGGTGCATCCATATAGCAGTATCGACACAACCGCTGCCTGGAAGAAACTGCGTTTCATTTTATCAGTTAGGTCCGACTTCCATATGATCGAGAGCCTATCGATAGCTGTCCATGCCTTCGTCAGTCGTGTGTCGATGTCTTTCTCGGTTGATGAGACGCTGCTTCCTAGGTAGGTGAATTTGTTGACTAGTTTCAGAGAGGCTCCGTCTAGTGTGGCAATGTTGCCCGTTTGGTTGTAACACATATATTCGGTTTTGTTTGCATTGACATGGAGGCCAATGCCAGCTGCGGCTCGTTCCAGACTATGCAGTAGTGTCTCTGCTTGATTAGGCGTATTCGCTAGTAACGCCAAGTCATCAGCGTAGTCGGCGTCCGTGATTGTTTTTGCGGGGTACCTTTTGCTTCTTCTCTTAGTCAGCTGGAAGCCATTTTCTCTGATTTTGTCGATCGAAGTCCTAAGCACATAGTCTAGACAGATGATAAAGAGGTACGGGGCTAGTGTGTCTCCTTGTAGTACTCCTGCAACTATGTCGAAGTATTCCGTGTCTCCATCTGGTGAACGTACTTTCTTATTATAAGTGTAACAAACATTCACACATGAAAGTTGTGGATTTTTGAATTGAGTCAGGCAAGTAGTAAACTACTGGCCAGGTGAAAAAGAATAACTTCAATTTTGGTACTAGCAAAACTGCCCTTTCTCCCATTTGTGGGTGGGCTACAATAAAACAGTAGATCTTTTCTTTATCAACTTGATAATAATTCGTCACATCTTCCTGATTTTGAGATTGGTCCAGATGATGGTTGCAACACTGATTATAAAGAGAGTGGTATTTTTCTGTGACCACCTGTCAGACTTTTTCTGATGTAAAGTCGTTATCATCTCTTTATCTTGTCTTTGTCTCCACCAACATTCCTTGAGATCCAGCAATGTCGCACTAGTTGAATGACCATTATACTATGCAGGGAGCTCATCCTTAATTTTTACAATAAGTAAAGAAAGTAAGTAAAGCTGGTGATCATAGTTGAGGGAGACACGAAGGCTCCCTTTTCAGTAGCTTCTACACCCAGGTGTAAAGGAAGGTACTTCTCTTTTCCCTGGATTGCTCCACTTTACCCTTGATCCATACCTTATAATTCTGGGTGTTAAGCAAGGAGGCAGCAAGTACGATTTTTTGAGTCTTTGGTATGACTCATTGGCCTAGTGGGTAGAGTGTTTGCCAATGGTCTGGGAAACCTGGGTTCAATCCCAGGTCGTGTCATACCAAAGACTTTAAAAATGGTACTTGATACCTCCTTGCTTAACACTCAGCAATATAAGGTACGTATCAAGGGTAAAGTGGAGCAATCCTGGGAAAGGAGTAGCGCCCTCCCCTACACCTTCATGTAGTAGCTATTGAAAAGGGGCCTTCTGGTCGCCCTTGACTACGAGGCTACCTAATTGTCTGAGGACTGTACTACTGCTTATTGTTTGGACTAGTTCTACAACACATGCTTAAAGTCTGTTTTTATTGCCTAAAATTACAGGGACCCTTAAGAATTTTTAGCAGGATTGGGTCCAAAATGACTTACTAGTTTGGCAACTCTTTCAGATAGCAATGTCATTTTACCTTTTAAATATGCTTGAATGATTCTGAACAATATTTTTAAAGAGTAATTTGTTGTTTTTTGCATTTGTGTTTTCCTAGTTGCTTGAATACTGGCCTGTGCATCTTTTAGTAAACATAAGATATGATTGTTATGTAATTGTAAATGTATTGTCCGAGATGTCCATGCCTTCCTTTTTATAAGTCTTGGTTAACTATCTTGTTGTGCTAGGAATAGTCTGATTAAGTAAAGAGAGAAAAGAAAACCTTTTTTTTTTCATTCAACAGCTTCATTTCATAAAAACTAACTACTAGAAATTTAACATTCAGGATAACAAAACATGACTAAATGCCTCATTATGTTGATTGTAATAAAATTTGCTTCTTCTAGTTCAATGTTCCTATTTTTTATCTCTAAAAATCCAAGCAATTAGAAAAAAAAACTGTGTTCAATTATCTATGATCAGTGCTATATATTTCTTTTCTCATGTGGAAAGTTCAAAATTAGTCTGGTACAGGGTTTGATCAAAAAGGTCTGTTGCTTGATTTACAGTCAAGTCAACTTTTTAATCTGCTTGATTGATTTTAAAGAAGGAGAGAAAAGAAAATTTTTTTCTCATTTTTTTTTTTCTTTTTTTAATTTAAGTATTTAATTGCATAAAAAATAACTCCAGCAATGTAGCATTCTAACCCTCAAAACATGATTAAATGTTTTCTTAGGTTGATTGCAATAAAATTTTGTTCTTCTTATGGAATACTCCTGTTTTCTAACTCTCAGAACCAAGGAATTAGGAGAAAAATGTCTATTCAAATACTTATTTGTATGTATTAATATGTATACTATGTATTAAGTTAGGACTTTAAATAGAGTAAACCAATTACCTGAGCTTAAAGTGTCTGCAGCAGAGCATAATATAGGCATCATATGCATACAAGAACAAGGATACTACCATAGCAAACAAGAAATAAAATACCATGGTACTGGTAATGGATGGACATTTGTCTCGGTATCTGCATGGAAAAACTTTGTCAATGCCATCATAGAAATGCTTCTCAGTCTTCATGCCTTAAAATCACTTAATAGCATAGAGAAAATCAGATTGAAAATGATTTGTGCTACATTTAATGGCAACCCCTGCATAATAATCATCTCTTGCTGCAGTCTCACCAATGGCAGTGATGGAATGGACATGATCACCTTCTACAACAAGCTATCTTCCCTTATTCGACACATTCCCAAACACAATGTTCTAATCATCGGTGGAGATATGAATATTTAAATAGAGAAACACAAAAATTATAAATTCTGCTTATACAATTCATTACTTGAAAATAGACTAGCATGTCTTAATACTAAATTTTAAAAAAAGGAGGGAAAACCACGGACCTACAGCTACCCAAATAATATTAGAACATATCAAGATTATATACTTATAAACAAGAAGTAGATAAATAACACTCCAAACTGTATGGTATACTCCTTTTTTGAAGGAGTATCTTCCGGTCAGAGAATTATCACAGCAAAGATACACCTGAGTCTATGAAGAAATAAGAAACAGTCAAAAACCATGCATTATAAATGGTCCTCACTTACTGTTGGGTATCACCCACCTTTTTCCACACAATGAACTAGTCCATCTGTCATATATAGCAGTAGCTACTAATACCAGGGCAGACTAGAAGGTTGTATCAACCCATACCGCGCCCGACCCCTTTTTTCTTTTACCCCTGTAGATTAGGATCCCTGCCCCATCTAGGGTAGGTCTGGCTTGTTTTCGGTTCTTTCGCCCCGGAAAACAGTCGTCCTCCAATTTTATAGACGGGGGGGATGGGAGGGCAACCAAACGGGGGATTTTTCCTTTGTTTTTGTATATATTTTGGGGTCTTTCTCCCATTCCCATCACATTCATTGTAAATAGATCATACTTGTAAATAAAATCATTCATTAATCTCGGGATTTTAAGTAGGACTTCTTCATAGAGTAAAAGTGGTATTTTGGTGATTGCTGCGCATATGGTGATGGATGAATGGTTATATATTGTACTGCTGAATGGGTTGGCGAATGTGGCTAGCTAGGTCTCCTTAGAATATATAGAAAAGAATGACCGCTCCCTTCTCCTCCCCTAAAACTTCAAGGCCTTGTGCCTTCTGTGTACCATACACAGAAATAAAGCAGACTAGAAGGTGAAGAGCAACTTCTTATAGGAATAGTATTAGATCGTTGGAGACTGGAGATCACACTAGATCACCTTACTTGCTACCGTAATAACGGAAGCTAATACTATCGTTGGACTATATCTTTATTCTGTATTCACTAATCCTATGTTCTTGTCAACTAATAGCCTCTCTATTGTATATACTTTTTCCTGAGAATATATCTCTATTTCCTCTCATATCGTAGTTTGTCCTTTATTCAATATTACAAGCGTTCACTAATCCTATGTTCTTGTCTACTAATAGTCTCTCTATTGTATATACTTTTTCCTGAGAATATATCTCTATTTCCTCTCATATTGTAGTTTGTCCTTTATTTAATATTACAAGCGTTCACTAATCCTATGTTCTTGTCTACTAATAGTCTCTCTATTGTATATACTTTTTCCTGAGAATATATCTCTATTTCCTCTCATATTGTAGTTTGTCCTTTATTTAATATTACAAGCGTTCACTAATCCTATGTTCTTGTCTACTAATAGTCTCTCTATTGTATATACTTTTTCCTGAGAATATATCTCTATTTCCTCTCATATTGTAGTTTGTCCTTTATTTAATATTACAAGCGTTCACTAATCCTATGTTCTTGTCTACTAATAGTCTCTCTATTGTATATACTTTTTCCTGAGAATATATCTCTATTTCCTCTCATATTGTAGTTTGTCCTTTATTTAATATTACAAGCGTTCACTAATCCTATGTCCTTGTCTACTAATAGTCTCTCTATTGTATATACTTTTTCCTGAGAATATATCTCTATTTCCTCTCATATTGTAGTTTGTCCTTTATTCAATATTACAAGCGTTCACTAACCAGAACACAACACTTACCAAAAGAGATATAAACAATAAATATACTGTAACTGTAAGAAACAAATTCAATATTCTTCATACACAGAATGATGAATATGAAAATGTTGTCAATGTCCACATGGAAGCAGCAGCAGAGTGCATAGCAACCAAACCAAGAGCCAAATATAAAATGTCATGGGAGTCACTATCAGGAATAAACAAGATAACATGAAAATAGAATCCTTATTCAATAAAGATACCCAACAAATGCCAATATGTCAAAACTTCAGAAAGCCCAAAGAAAACTAACACATACCAAAAAGAACAACCAGAATACATTCAAGATCAAATCAATAAAATAAGTGAATATTTAAAAGGAAATAGTTATTTACTAAGCTAAACTTAGTTGTGACACAAGACCAGAGGTATTGGGCACTTAGTGAGAATCAAACTCACTAACAATGATCTGCTAATATAGGCTGCTAACCATATTACCATGTGAGGTACTATTTACAAGGAAACATTTGTCTTTTATCACTGCCTTGACTCTGTTAAGCTTTGGCTAGAAGACACAAATTTTCATTGAGTTTTACTAAGATTTGTAGATTTTTAGTTGCTTTCTTAATTGTTACTTTGAAAATATTTTGTTGCTTAGTGAATTTTGAGTTGCTTTGAAAAAAATTAATTTCTTTCTTAACAATTCCTTTGGAGAAATGTAGTTGCTATCATAATAGTAGCTTAATAAAGGGTTAAGTTATTAAATTTCTACAAAGCAACCCAAACTCTACAAAATAACTATTAAATAGCAACTAAATTCTTCCAAAGCAACTATTAAGAAATCAACTAAATTTCTTTTTAGCAAAATCTACAAATCAACTAAATATTTTTAAAGCAGCTTTGAGAAAAGTAATTAAACCTCGACAAGGCAACTGAAAATCTACAAAGACAACCAAATATTTTCAAGGTAGCTATGAGGTGACCAACTGAATCTCTATGGACCAACTATCAAGAAAGCAACTAAATTTCTAAATATCTTCAAAGTAACTAAACCTTTACAAAGCAATTAAATCTTTACAATGCAACTAATAACAAATATCTATAAACAAAAAGAGTCTCATATTGAGGTATTTTGTGAAATGAATATATAATTTTTATATCATTTTTTAAGACAGATTTTGGGAAAAAATTTTTATTACAGTAGTTGACTGAGTTCATTATTGATGTTAACAATATTTCTTTTGATGTTACTGTTTGTTTTCTTCTGTTCTTCATCATCAATATTTTTTCCTTTCATATGTTTCTTCATATCTAACAACATCTTAATTCCGATCTATCATTCAATGTTTCGATGTGACCTTCATCTGCCGAAGGTCAAAACTAAATATTGACATTTCTTGGACACCATGTTAACGTTGCAAATTGTGATTTCATCTGAATGCTCATCTATTTGTTTTTACAAGTGAAAACATTGATTTTTATAAGCCAAGTTTTAAACATCTTGATGAAGTATCATTAACAATATTTGTGTATGAGTTAGTGTGTGTCCATGGGGAGTAAATTTTGTCTCCAGGTTTATGTATCTTAAGCATTATTTATGAATATATTGATCAAAAAGTAAGCAGAGGATCCTATTTATATGCATGTGCAGTTTTTCTTCTTCAATAAATTTATTAGCAGTTTTAACTTTCAGAATTTATTTGTTTATTTCTTTTTACTTGAAGGAAAAAAATCAAAACAAAAAAAAAATATAGTTCGAAGAAAGGGATGAAAAAGTAGAAAAATGTTGATTAAGCGAATTCATGCATACAGTCGGGTTGTATGTGTAAATAAGCATTGAGAACCTTACATAAAAAGAACACGTATAAATAAATGTATAAATACATCTTTATATATATATATATATATATATATGCTATTATAGGTATATATATTGGATATACTCAGATTGCTGATTCAATTTTCTATGACAATAATCATTACAATAAGCTCGCTTCCATTTGTTGAGAATTTATATTCAAGAAAAAAAAAATTGTTTTAACCATTTCTAATGCCATCTTGCTGGCTAAGGTGAGCAGGTCTTTGTTACCTCTTCAGTTTAGTAATCTTCAACCTCTAGGGAATAAGATCACATGATTGTGTTTGTGAATCAGTCTTTCCATCGAATTGGTAGTTTGGTACCTTTGTAACTTGGACCAACCTGGGCATATGCCTGGCTACCATAGCTACCAGACAGCCTTTGCCACTGCTAACCAACAATATAGTTCTCAAGTAGGATGTATGTGTGTGTGTGTATATATATAGCCCAGTCGGCTGGGACTGTAGAATACACCAACTGCTTTTCTGTAGAGGGGTAAGACCCCCACCAACGAGTGTCCTGGGTATGTCACTAAATCTTATGGTGAGGTTCCAGTAATGCTGGAGCTTTGGGGAATGTGGAGTACCCCTTTATTGCCATCGCACCCAGGTCGACTCTGGCCAGGAGTGGTAGCACCTGATATGAGTTAAATAGAACTAAACCATGCTTGACAAAATAGAAATGTCTTTGACAAACTGTGTACTTAGATTTGAACTGCGTGCTTATGCTAAACTGAATGGTTTGAAATGGAACTGTTTTTGACATTGAAACTGTACTTACACTAAACTGAATTGTTTAATATAGAACTGTTTTTGACATTTAACTATGTGTTAACAAAATCTGTACTTATACTAAGCTGAATTAGAACTGTTTGAATAAACTGAATAGCTTGAAATAGAAACGTTTTTGACAATTAAACTATGTACTCATGCTAAAATGAATTGTTTGAAATAGAACTGTTTATTTGTATAAAAATGGATTTGGCATTAAATAACCTACAAAGGTTGATATGTCATAAAACCCAACCAACCAACTATATATATGTGTGTGTGTGTGTATGTTTGTACGTGCACAAAGGTCTATTTATAATCATGCATATCTCTATGTGTGCATTATACTGTGTTTATGTTTATATGTATATTGTCCATGTATATATATATATATATATATGTCTTTTTATATTCTTCAAATAAAAAGAAAAAATTGAAAAAATGAATTAACTTATTGAAAAAAAAACCCACAGAATATGAGAAAGCATTTTATTTAGCCTTTGTTTACAATGAAAAGGCATTTAGCTTGGTGGAACACATCATTTTTCTATTCAATATGACATCAAATGTTAAAGGAACATTATTTATAAAAAATGGTACTGCAATAATCCAATTACACAGAAACAAATAAGATAAAACTTAGAAAAGGTGTGAGACAGGAAGATCCAGTTTCATCTAAATTATTTATTGTATATGTTAAAAACATATTTCAGAAAATGAACTGAGGAAAGAATGTGCAATAGAAATACCCGCCCCCAACATCTTAAATTTTCTCTTGTATCATGCTGGTGAACTTGCACAAGTTGCAATGGTTGCTCCATCTTGCAGAATAACAATAACACATACCTCCATAAAGTGTCCAGTTGGCCGAGAAAAATAAAGCAGGTCATAGCTCAGTGCAGTCCTCCTTACAATGCTAAACTGAAGCTGGTTTATATAATAGAATACTTTCACTTACTTACAAGCAGCCAATAATGATCTATGCAATGGAATAGCCCACTTGTGCACAATGAGATGCCCCAAGGAACAATAAATAGGTCCTGTTCCTCAATCGGGAATTGAGTTTCCTATCTTCATGACTGATTACTCTTAGCTAACATGATTATTTACTCTCGGCTATTGCAACTAATTGCCTTACACAACCTGACAAATCCTACACATCTAACTTATATCTTATTATTTTTGTCAGTTACAATGATTTCTCAGACCATCAATATTTTTAAAGGTTAACAGAAAGTCAGGTGGCTTTCTTTTTATCATTGAACCTGTGGTTTGGAAATTTTCAATCTATAGCAATATCAATTTCTATCTGGAACAGCATCATTTCAACATCACATGAAATGAGCATGAAAAGTTCCCTGTGTATCAATTACAGATTTACCAGTTTTAAAAACATTTCAATAGCAAATGCACAGTGTGAACCAGTCCAAGCCATGATTATAACTGATCATATCTTATATCACACAGGGGACAGTTTTAAATTCAAAAGGTATTTCTGTTGCACCTTGTATCGTCATCATGATGATCATGTGCTGCCATCACAGATTTCTGTGACTCTCTCTTGCGATTCATCTCTCTCATCTATCGCTTCTGGCAGGTCTTCTAGACTACATCCTGTGTCCATACGGAGCTGTTGTAGATAAGCTCTAGTTGGTTGTTTAACTCTTGCACGTCCATGTGAAGGGGTCCATTGGAGAACATCACTTATGAGCTCGTCCTCTCTACTCCAACAGTGTCATGCATGTCTAATTTGGATGGATTTAGAGATGGGAGGTAGGTGGCCGTAGAGCTGCTGTTTTAGATGTAGAATATTTGACCTAGCTTAGATTTACTGATAATATCGTACTAATATTAGAATCGTCACACAAGCTAAAAGAAATGCTAAATGGCTGGAATAGAGACCATATCAAGATAGGGTTAAATATGAACAGAAGTAATACAAAATTATCGTTCAACTGTAAGAGTCATAAAATCAATCCTAAAAATAAATGAATGGAACAATGATGAACTTTGAGAAAAATCCAAAGAATAAAATAAATCAATGAATGACAATATTTTTTATTTTATCTTTTGTCTCACCATGGCAAATATGAAAACATTTTTTGCCCCTTTCCAAATAGGTAACCAATGTTATTTTTTTCAATTAAAAAAAAATGTTATGGAAATCAGTCCTAACCGATAAAATGAAACGCAGTTTCTTCCAGGCAGCGGTCACATCGATACTGCTATATGGATGCACTACATGGACGCTAACAAAACGGCTGGAGAAGAAACTAGATGGCAATTACACAAGAATGCTGCGTGCAATCCTGAACAAGTCCTGGCAGCAACACCCCACAAGACACCAACTGTACGGCCACCTGCCCCCTATCACGAAAACTATTCAAGTTAGGCGAACCAGACATGCAGGACACTGCTGGAGAAGCAGAGATGAACTCATAAGAGATGTACTCTTATGGATCCCCACACATGGCCGCACAAAAGCAGGACGACCAGCTCGAACGTACATTCAGCAGCTATGTGAGGATACAGGATGTTGTCCTGAAGACCTACCTAGGGCGATGAACGATAGGGAGGAGTGGCGAGAGAGGGTCAGGGATATCCGTGCTACCAGCACGATATGATGATGATGATAAGCACACACCTACTTATATATAACTAATATTGAGCCAGCTTTCTTTATGAATATAGCAAATTATATATATATATATATATATATATATATATTTGTTTATTTCTTTTATATATATATTTTAAATTTTGGATTTAAAATTTTGATTTTAAATTTTGAATTTAATTTAAGTATTACTGTAAGTTTTTTCGTAAGGTTAAAAAGAAATGTTGTAATTCCCTAAAATATTATTAAATCTGGAGATTTATGTTAAAATGTATTTAGAATTTAAGTTTTAAAAATTTTTAAATTTAATTTGCTGTAGAAAGTGAGTTTAGAATATACGTCTACTTACTTTATTGTGATTCCAATCGGTAATAAAAAGAAAAACCGGGAGTAGACAAATGGGGATGAAACTCTTCCCCGCTCTTCTACCACCTCCCACCCTTCATTCCTGTGTCTATTCTGACTGTAATTATTTTATCCATTAGATCTGAAGAAGTCCAGTTATTTTTGGTGTGATTGATTCATATCAATACCCATAACAGGATGGAAATAAATTTATAATCCTAATGTGACTGGTTTTTGTTTTTCTTAGAGGAATTATTGCTCTGTGATGTCAGTTACATTGAGCTCTTTAGGAAAATTTAAATGTTCAAAGTTAAATGATTTTTTTGTCCTGACAGAATTATTCCCGACTCCAGTTTAATTGGACTGAATAATACATATATATATATATATATATATATAAGAAATAAATAAAGTGATAAGACAAATAAGAATATCTTTTTTTAGTTATTTACTTAATTTTATAGTTTTCTCTTCTCGCTTTTAGCCAAGTCAGCTGGGGCTGTAGAATACATCGACTGCATGTATCCTGGATATGATACTAAACAATCTGATGATGAGGCTTCTATAATGCTAGAGCTTTGGGAAATGCAGAGTACCCTTTCATTGCCATTTCTCCCTGCCCCACTCTGGCTTAGATTAGTGACTCCTGATAGGGTCCTATCTGTTGGTCAAATAAAACTGTTTGACATTTAAACTGAGTGCAAACTAATGAACTATGTTTAATTCAGTTGTTAGAAATAGAACTGTTTGATCATTTAACTGTGTGTAAACAAATGACTGATGTTTAATTGAATTGTTAGTGATATATAACAATATTTGGAACCATTTAACTATGTGCAAACAAATAAGTAATGTTAAATAGAATAATTAGTTGTGAATTGAATTACCATGACCAGAAAATCTGACAAACACTTATGTACGATATACAGAAACACTGGACAACCATTTCAATCTTATTAGGTCTCATAGCAGTGTATACCATGATCACCACCACTGGAGATTGAACCAGTGACCATAGATTGCAGTGCCAAAACTCTACAATTGAGCCATCAGTTCATATCGCACACAAGTGATGCCAAATAAACTAGTCATGGTAATTGCACGGCCAATTAACCTAAATGTGTCTTGCAAGTTACATCCATACTCTTTACAGAGGACACAGTCACCTCCAGGGCCATGTCTTCCCAAGAGGATTAGAAATATGCATCCACATAATTATTATACCTCAGGGGCAAGGGAATAGATATACATATTTTTATTTTTTAAGTAGAGGAATTAATATTGTGAATTGAATTATCATGACTAGTTGATTTGGCGTCACTTGTGTGCAATATGAACTGGTGGTTCTGTTGTAGAGTTTTGGCACTACAATTTGTTGTCGCTGGTTTGATCTCCAGTGGTGAAGATTACAGTATACACTGCTGATGAGACCTAATAAGGTCGAAACAGCTGTCCAGTGTTCCCATATATCGTGCGTCGGTGTTTGGCGGATTTTCTGGTCGTGGTAATTCAATTCCCAATTGATGTATATTAAATTATTAGAAATAGAACTCTTCAACCATTTAACTGTGTATAAACAAATGATAAATGTTTCATTGAATTGTCAGTATTACATAGCAATACTTGCAACCATTTAACTGTACGTAAAATAGAATTATTGGTTTTATATAGCAATACTTGGAATGGTTTTACTGTGTATAAATGAATGACTTATATTCAGTTGAATAATTAGTGCCAAATAGCAATACTTGTTACCACTTCATTGTGTACAAACGAATGATTTATATCAAATAGAATAATTAGTGTTAGATAGCAATAATTCAAATCATTTTTTGTGTAAAAACAATAGTAATAATTATGTGCTAACAAATTAGTTCTAACTCATTTAAAAATGAAATTACTTGCAAATCATTTCACTGCATGCAAACAAATGACTGATCTTAAGTGAAATTGTTACTCTTACATAGCAACACTTGAAACCATTTAACTGTGTGCAAACAAATAAGCTCAGGCTTGTTTAAAAATGTTATCTACAAAATGTTTACAAATCATATGTATTAGATATATATCTATAAACAAGATTTGGCATGAAATAACCTACAAGGGTTAATATACCATAAAACCCAACCAACCAACCAATGATATGAATAAAACTGATATAGATATTTATTGATACTCAAATACTCATATATATGCATGAGTTTGAGTGTGTGTAATGAGTTAATTTTTCCAATTTGAAAATATTTTAAAACAATAACCAATCTTCTTATTACCAAATGAAATGTCATAAGAAATGTTTAATTTTACTAAATGTGAATACTCACCACTAATGTTTATGAGCCTTTGTCTTGAAATATGGATAATCTTAAAATAAATGCAGCAGCCGTGTTGACAGAGTTTATCATATGCTGACTACCATGTGGTAGTACACAGTGTAGAGAATACAAACAGGTTTATGCATGCATCGCTATGTCTTAAGTGGTAGCTGGACTCTGTTGTAAGCTCGCCATGAAAAAATTGATGAACAGAAAAAGACTCCATCTTGATTTACTAACACAAAAGTTTATTCACTATTACACTTTTAACATAGTCATTTTGAGAAGGAAACAGAGTATGAAAACTGAGTCATCACTGTTAACTGTTAGGGAAACATGTCATGAGAAGAGAAAGAGACCAGACACAGACCTTTCTGGTTTTCTGTTGTAATACTTCTAACACACTTGTTTAATGGTTTCATCTCCACAGCTGCACGTCTAGTGTGAGACCCCTTTTCGAAGCTCACCCCAAAATGGGGGACTAAAATCCTCGACTGTTTTCACATTGCCATATCTAGTCTTTGACTGACAGTCTTTACTTCAATGTGTTTGGCTGCCAACTAACTTTTAAACCTGAGTCGTTCCCTTACTTTCACCTGGTGTCAGAAGTAGCAATGCAACACCTGTGCAGATTTGGGACCTCTGGTTGTTTTTCCTTGTCATTTTTGATTACCATAGTCTTTCACCTGTAACTGACTGACCTACAATGAATGCTTTGGCTTGATTCCTCAGAGGTCAGCTGGTCATTCTGTAGACTCTGTCTGCTTTTTCTTCTTATTTTTTTCTTCTCTCTTCTCTAAATTAGCTACCCATTCTCCTTATAAATTGGACCTACCATAAGCTGCTCAATCATGTTACAAGGTGGGATAACATATACATAAAAAAAAGTGGTGTCCTGGGTGTGACACTAAACTGCATCTGAGAGTGATGTTCTAGGTCTGGAGATCAAGGCAATGTGGAGGACCTCTTCATTGCCATTACTCCTAGGTCCACTCTGACTCAGATTAGTAGTACCTGTTTCAATCCTATCTATTTATCAAATAGATCTGTTTTAAATTATTTGTATAAGACAGAACCATGTTCAAATAAAAACCTCCTAAGAAACAGCTATATAAGAAAATACAAGTATGAACGTACAGTGAATGTGCTTCCCTAATCACTCGGTCTAAATGCTTTTAAAATCAATCAATTAAAAAAGCCATTCAGGATTAATAACTCACTGATAAAATTTATTTCCTAATGTTTATTTTATCATCATCATCATCAAAAAAAAAAATCTGAATATGATCACAGGTAAAAAATCATGTGTGTGTGTGTGTGTGTGTGTGTGTGAAAGAGACCGAGCAGGTTAAAATTTTTTTTCAAAATATGGTTGTTATAAGCTGTATTAAGATTAGTTAATGTTGTGTTGTGGTTTGTGAACACAAGTAGTAGTAATAATAAGACAAACCACGATATGTGAGGAAAATAGTTATATTTACAGGAAAGAGTATTTACAAGAGAGAGACTGTTAATAATAAGAACATAAGATTAGTGATAGAGTAATGATATACTTCAACAATAGGAACGGCTCTTCTGGTCTGACTCATAGGCTTATTTGCAGACTGATCACTGCTACTGCCATATATGGCAGATGGAACAGCTCATTATGCTGAAAAGGTAGGTGATACCCAACAGTTAAGATTACAGATTATTCAAATTTTGCTAAAATGATTTTCTAAGTTGTCTGAAACATGGATATAAAGATATATAGCAATGAAAATACTTTCTACATTCCAGTTGCTTATTTGGCAGTAAAATTGTGAAATTTATGTGATTAATTGATTGCCTGATGGATTTTAACAGCTGTCTATCCGTCAAGTTATCTTATGCCAAGAGTTTAGGAAATCTCATTCATTGTGCATATATATTTATATGTTTTGCATATTTGTATCTTGAGATTTTTCTTTTTTGCACACAGTCCTATCAAATATGAATAAGTTTTAAACAGATTAATTTGACTCATAGATGTGTCTCCAATGGGTACTACCACTACAGAATCAGAGTGGACCTAGGAGTAATGTCAATAAAGGGGTACTCTTCACTGTTGAATCAACAGAAGTAGGGCCTCATCATAAGATACTGTTTAGTGTTACATCCTGGAAACCCATTTTGCAGGGAGATACAATTATTGTTTTCTAAGTCTCACTGACAGGGTTTTAAACTTATGTGCATTTACTGTTTCATATCGTAAATTATAAGGGGGTGTCCACGTGGTCTAATGGTTAAAGCGATGGACTGCGGAATCGTAATAAATGAGTTCGAATTCCAGTCGCATTATTACGTTCACTTTCAGGTAAATACCCTTGGGAAAGGTATGAACCCCCTTATCCTCCCATCTATGGTTAATTAGTCCCAATACTGTTCTTCTAGGAGAATGGCTTTGGCATTAAATAACCTACAAAGGTTGATATGCCATTAAACAAAGAAACCGAAACCGAAACCATAAATTATAGATAGTTGCTATTTTTACAGTTATATGTTTTTACAAAATGAGAACTTAAATTTACAATAAATTAAAAAAATGAAATTTACAAATTGTTTTATCAAAATTCTTTGTAAAATTATACTTGAAATTTGAGGAACATCGTTCGACCAATTGCACTAGCAGCCTCAAACTCAAAAACTCAAAAATGCCATTATATCTTGGAGAAGAGGCACAGCAAGTTAAAAGTCAGATAAAGAGTTGAGGCATGATATCAACTATTCATAATGCTTATCTGTAATACAGCAGACTGGCTACTTTTTTTTTTGTCAAAATGAATATTTATATGATAATTCGTACAAAATGAAGGGGGACAAATTTTTCGTTTCAAATTTTCCTTAATTCTTTTTTTTTACTTTTCTTATATTCTTTTTTTTTACTTTTGATAAATTCTTTTTTTTTTTTTCTATTTCATGGTTAAATTGCAATAAATTTGTGACTGTAGTTGAGGGTAACCCAAAGGCTCCCTTTTCAGTAGCTACTACACTGAGGTGTAGGGGAGGGCACTACTCCTTTTCCTGGATTGCTCCACTTTACCCTTGATACGTATCTAACAACCCGCTCTCAAACATTTTCTATGATTTTCAATTTGTGTGTGTTGTCTGTCACCTCAGGTACACTTTCCCCATGAAATATGTGTTGAAAATTCTATTTCTTCTTAAGTTATGAAACAAACCAAATTTCCTCATGTCCTGTTGTGTGTGTTAGTTGTCTGTCATCTCAAGTACACACTCTATGTTAGTAGAAATTGTCAAATATACCTCATCTCACATTACGAAACAAAAAATTTCCACATATTCTGTGCGAGTTAATTTTCTAAAATCTCAGTCACGCCTCCGCTGCAGTAGATCTTTGAAACAAGTTGATATAGATTTCCATAACGTTCTTGTTAAGAATATTTTTTAAATGTCTATAGAATTGGTTTATTTTTACTTTTCAGCTTTTGATCTTCAAGTGAAAGCGACTGAAATATTAAAGTTCATTTTACTCTTCTCTGAGGAGAAACAAGGTCAGAGACAAGGACAAATTACCAAATTTTAGAAAATATTAGTCAAAGAAATTGTTCTACCACATATCATACAAAAGTAGTTTGTGGGTCGAATGCTGCCCAAGAGCCACATGTTTGAAACCCCTGAGTTATACTATGATTTTTTAGTTTTTAATAAATTTTCAATTAAGAAAGTGTTCTACATTCTAAAATCTACAATTAATTCATGAATTTGTTCATTCAAGAGTTTGAGATTTGATAAAAAATGAAATTTGTACAATTAATCGTTTCACCAAAGTCCAAATGGTGCATCAGTACTACTTTGACGTTAACGAAACATCTAGAGAAAAGGCTGAATGGAAACTACACAAGGATTCTGCAGGCTGTTTTGAATAAATTCCGGAAGGTGACAGTTACAAAATATGGGAGATATTTCTGCTGCACGCTGTAATAGTAATGTGTATGTGTGGGTAAATACTGACTGTTTGATCTTAAATGTTTCTCACTTAAAAAGACGAATATAGGAGGTGCTCTTAATGTAACAGTTATTGTAATAAGAAGTGGAATTGGAAATCCGAGATCAAAACCTAGATGAACTTGTTTGCATTTTCCTTCATGCTAATGCTCTTGGGAAAAGAATGAATTCATCTCTTCTCTCCCTAGCTATAGATAAATAGTAAGGCAGATTGGGTTTTTTAGCCTTAGACAATCTATTTCAGAGAAGGTAAACTCAAAATTCAAACTAGCTGTAATCTGCTTAAAAAGACTGTCCTTGTGCCACATCCTGCCCATTATGAAGGGGTTGGGCAAATATGTAAAAAGACAAATGTAGATGAATCTCTTTTTTTTTCTTTCTTTTTTATCAATTTTTCTCTAAACTGCTATTTTTTTCTTTCTTTTTCAGAATTATGCATTTTCATAAAAATGGATGGCTACAGTTTCAATGGTATGTTTTAATTTTTATATGATTTTCTCATTTGTCTTAATATGTTAGAAAAAATCAGTTTTTATCTTTGATTATATTTCATATTTAAATCAAGTTTCTAAGCCTTGGGGATGAAATGAACTGGATACAATTGCTTTCTCTGTTATATCATGCCCTCCTACTATCAAAATCCACTCCCAGCAGAAGTGTATAGGCGTTTGATAGATGAGAGGCCAGAGATTACCTCAACTGAAACTGGTCTAAGAAAGTTTATACCCTGTCTACAGGGGTTTAGAATATACTGACTGTATCCCCCACAAAATGGGATGTCCTGGATATGACACTAAACTGCATCTGATGGTGAAGCTCCAGTTCCAGATATCAGGAGAGTGTTAAGAATTTCTTCATTGCCATTACTTCCAGGTCCACTCTGACATGGATTGGTAGTACCTGTTCATCATCATCATCATGACGTGCGGCTAGCACGGATATCCCTGACCCTCTTTCTCCACGTCTCCCTATCATTCATCGCCTCCGGCAGGTCTTCAGAATTACATCCCATATCATCACATAGCTGCTGTATGAATGTTCGAGCTGGTCGTCCTGCTTTTGATTGGCCATATGCGGGGGTCCACAGGAACACATCACTTACGATCTCGTCCTTGCTTCTCCAGCATGTCTGGTTCGTCTAGTTTGTATAGTTTTTGTGATGGGTGGTAGGTGTCCGTACAGTTGGTGCCTTGTAGGGTGTTGCTGCCAGGACCTGTTCAATATTGCTCGCAACATTCTTGTATAATTGCCGTCAAGCTTCTTCTCCAACCGTTTAGTCAGTGTCCAAGTAGTGCATCCATACAGCAGTATCGACACGACCGCAGCCTGGAAGAAACTGCATTTCATTTTATCGGTCAGGTTTGATTTCCATATGATCGAAAGCCTATCGATAGCTGTCCATGCCTTCGTTAGCCGTGTGTTGATGTCTTTTTCGGTTGATGAGACGCTGCTTCCAAGGTAGGTGAATTTGTTAACCAGTCTCAGGGAGGTTCCACCTAGTGTGGAGATGTCACCTTAAATAGAACTGTTCAATCATTTACTAAGTTTTCTTATTAGTTATTTGAAACCATACAACAAATTATGTTAGATAGGAATACTTGATATCACATAACTGTATGAAAAAAAAACATGTTAAAAAACAACTAAAAAAATGTAAATATGAACATGCAAGGAATGTGATTTCCAAACTCTTGGTCTAAAATATCCCCAGATGAGTTGAAATGCCTTTGTGTTTTGAAGTTAAGTAATCTCAGTTCAGTCAAGCTACTGAGTGGACCTGTTTTTTTGGATTTATTGTTTTAGAATCCCCTTTCTTACCATTTATTAAGCTTAGCATGGTACAAGGTCAGAAATATGTAGCACTTGCAGTGGTAATTTACTAAGCATTTTGCTTAGATGTGGCACAAGGCCATATGAAAGGGGCACCCAATGAAACTTGAACTCACTCGTGTAGGTTTGCTAGTCGAGCTTGCTAACCATTACACCACCAGAGGCGCCTTCTAATGCCAAAGCCATTCTCCTAGAAGAACAGTAGTGGTACTATTTAACCCATAGCTGGGAAGATAAGGGGGTTCATACCTTTCCCAAGGGTATTTGCCCGAAAGTGAACGTAATAGTGCGACTAGAGTACGAACTCGCGTACTACGATTCCGCAGTCCATCGCTTTAACCGTTACACCACGAGGACACCCCCCTCTGTAGCACTTGCAGTGTATCAAATTCATTGATAATAGTTTGCTATCCATGTGAGGTATCCACCAACTACTTGTTTTTTTATACATAAGTTGAACGGAAAGCTAGAATCAGTTAAAAACCAAAAACATTATAAGTCTAGTTGCTTATGTAACAACTATGGATTGAAAGTGAGGTTGTTTTACTCCTCGACAGGGAATACTGTCAGTGTATTCTAAACCCTGCTAATAGAACAGACCAGACTACCATCAGATTGCTAGTAGCATACAGTAAACTTGGTACAGGTAAACCACCCAGGTTATCTCTGTCTGGGAATAAACTAACTAGCTCAACTCCAAGAGATCATTCCCCGAGGCAACACCAACATCATAGGTCAGGTGTCCTCAATCTTTTCAGCCCAAGGACCACAAAGCTTGAGAGTCTAGGGCTTCAATCTTAAAAGAACCGAGCCCCCACTCCAAAAAAACCCAGCTCAATTCACAAGGTAACAATCATAATTTATTAATGAGACCTCTGATATTTTTTGCAATTGCAAAAAGATATAATGTTAGGATTAAATGAAGAGGTTCTGAATAAACAATACTCTTGGCATGCTTCATTTTCGAGAAAAACTGTTCACAGCAGTATATAGTGCCAAAAATGCTCACGACTTGCTGGGTGCAGGTGATAAGGTTGGGGAATCATTTAGATAAAAGTTCTTATAAGAATTGAGAATGTGGAACCTTCAAATCTTCTGAACACAGAAGACCAATGAATTGCATCTGCAATTGTGATGGGACTTCTTTACAGTCAACAACAAAAGCTAAGAGTATATTTTGAAAGTTAGGTGTTGGGATGCATGAACGAACCTCAGAGTTTTCAGGTTGGGGACCACTGAAGTAATAGTATTAAAGCAAAATGTCTAGTAGTGACTACCCCACCCCACCCCCCAAAAGAAAAGAAAGAAAGAAAGAAAGAAAGAAATTACATGGTGCTGTATTGTTGTTTGTGCCTGAGCTTCTTGAAAGTCTTCATGTTTTCATCTAAAATCTTTCGCCAAGATTTAAATGAGTTTATATCTCTTTCTTTATATAACCTAAATCCAATTTATAAGAAATAGTTATGTTAGAATTATAGAGTAGACAAAAATATTTTTCTATAGTTGGCAAAGTAATATCATCTACAAATATATCATATTAAAAAGGAACATGCATTGCACAATGATTTTTTTTTTTATCCCTTTTCAATGTTCAAATTTATTAAATATCAATCCTAAGCAATGTTTGTTTGTCTTTATTCATGAGCAGCCATGTATAGAAATCAAAAATTTACTTGTAGTTATTGAAGATTTTTGATTTGAAATTTATCAAATATTATGAATGCACAAATATAAAACAGTTAATGTGTTCAATTTTGATATAGTTAGTTGACTTTCTAAGGTGTATTTGTCAGTGATTATTGTTAGAAATATATTAGATATTGAGAATATAAAAATTTTTGCAATGAAGAAAGGTAAAATTTTTATGGGAGAACTAGGCAACCCAAAAACCTGTGGAGTTCACATTGTAACAGCAGTCCATAATGATATTGATGTGTCTAGTTTGTAATGAGGGGAGTATTCTAATTAGAATTTTATTGTAACCTTTGTCAGATAAGAAATTTGAATGATTTAAAAAAAATGATATTAATTATGAATACAGATCTCTTAAAATTATCATTCAATTGCAAATTGGACTGAAAATGACTTTATTCTTTAAATTAGAACATGTAAAGGGTACTCCTCTACTAAAAATCTTACTATGATGTGCTGTTTTCACTAGGTTATGTTTATACAAATATGAGAATTTTCATAATGTATTGATGTAAAGGAGTAGAAACTGAAAAGCTTTTTTTTAATTAGATTAGATTAAATTGGTTGATTTTAATGGCATGTCAACCCATCTAGGGTTATTTTATGACTGGGGTTAGGAAAACATATACATTGTACAAATATATTTACATTTTTTGTGTAGTTGTTTCTTAAGTGTTTTCTGCAAATAGTCAAATATCAAGTATTCCTATCTCATACAAATAATCTGCACACAGATATATGATTTCAAGTATTCCTAACTAATACGTACTAATATTTACATACAAAATTATATGGTTTCAAGTAACTATTTCTATTCAATAATAATCATTTGTTTGCACACAATTGTATGGTTTTAAGTAACTAATGATAATAATCCTTAGTAAACAATTATTGATTTAATTAACTATTGATAGAAATGATTCATATAGTTATATGGCATCAAGTATTCCTGTTGTATATTGACCTTCACCCGGCCAAAAATGCCATTCCAAGGTGATGCACCGGAAGGAAGTGACACATTCTAATGGCAGTTATGAGAGGAAATCGTGTGGGCGGAAATTGGCTGATGAAATGGGACGAGGTAAAAAATTCCCATGGTACACTCATAGACTGATGCACTTGAAGAGGGTGACCTGTGAACTGCATGACAGTTATTTCTGCTTAATGACAATCAAACATGCGATTCCAAAAATCAAGTAGGCGACTGAGTGGGCGTTGGACTATTATGTAACTCAGTCAAGACAGAAGTTGCAGTTACAGTTAGAGATCAGACAGAGTTATAGACGAGATGTAGTAGGGAAAGCCATACCCAGCTAAAGGGGCCCTCGGGAACCCCGATGGAGTTTGGGGATCAGAGAAGTTGCTGATAAGATGCAGTAAAGAAAGCTATAACCCAGTAGAGTGGGCCTCTGGGCCTCTGGTTGAGCAGCCCTGGAGAACAAGAAAGACTCAACGTTGATGGCCATAAGAGTGGGGGTCAAAATATTGCAGTTCTGTTCGGTCTCCAGCTCCCTCTCACATACAAACGTTACAATAAAGTGAGAGGTACATATTTTTAAAGAAGTCTTCACTCGTCCTTTATCATTGTGTCGTTGTGAATTATTCTGCATGTATATGCATGTGAGTATATAACATTCCTACCTAATACAAATAATTTTCACTAATAGGTGGGACTCTAACAAGCACTACCACTTGAAGACAAAATGGACCTCGGGAGTAATAGCAATGAAGGGATAATCCACACTCTTTTGATTTCTAAAACTGGAACCTCACCATTGTGCAGGACACTTTTTATGGGTAGGGTGGGATTTACCCCTTTAAAATTGAAGTTTTTGTAAAGACACTTAGGATAAATTTAATGATTGATATCTGTCCACTCATTAACTTCAGATGATGAAAATTTAATCAGTTACACATATTTTATTTAGAATGACAAAAATTACCATTTTATTATGATTGATGGCAACTTGGTTTTATCTGTGAATCAGAGCATCAAATAGGCACTACTTACTCTAAGCAGTCAGTGACTAAAACATAATCCAACAGGGTCATTTTCATTTTTTTTCTCTTTTCATTCACAATGGGAAAACAGGTTATTTTTGATATATAGTTTTGTTGTTATCTTTATCAATCAAGCTTAGATTTATTATCTGATAATGAAATAGAATTTATTAATAAAATCACGATTGTTGATATATCAGATAACAGATGAACAAGTAAATATACCAAGTGCTTCATTGATAATCCTGCAATTCATTTTTGCTTGAAAATTTCATTAGCATCTACATTAGTTTCCAATACGATTTTCTTAATTATTTTAGGACTGGATACAAAAATTTCTAAAATGTTATCAGAATTGGTTTCTTTTATTTTGACACCAAAAGTTCCAATAAAAGTAAAATTCTTTAACTTGTGAAGTATGAGTTTGCCCAATCCGTTCACCATTAGGAGAATGTGACAAAAGGTCAGTTTTTAAAGTGGATTATAGCTGTTTTGGATTCAGTTTTCCTTCTCCTAGACTAGTTGCCTAACCAAGGCTAAAGAACACAATCTGCCCTACTAATTACCCATAGCTGGTTGAGAACAGATGATTCTGGCTTTTCCTAAGCTTTATTCTCTCATTCAGTTTCTCAGGCGTTAGGACCTCTATTGCTTTATTCTCTCATTCAGTTTCTCAGGTGTTAGGACCTCTGTTGCTTTATTCTCTCATTCAGTTTCTCAGACATTAGGACCTCTGTTGCTTTATTCTCTCATTCAGTTTCTCAGGCGTTAGGACCTCTGTTGCTTTATTCTCTCATTCAGTTTCTCAGGCGTTAGGACCTCTATTGCTTTATTCTCTCATTCAGTTTCTCAGGCGTTAGAACCTCTGTTGCTGTAGAAGTCACTGCTCTATCTTGAAGAATAAACAGCAATAATAACAGCACTTACTGGTCAAGCAGTCCCAGCTAGCATTCAGCTAGCAGACAAAAATAAAATGGGCTGTAACTCAATACAGACCCTGCAACATTACTGAAACAGGCTGATATATATATATATATATATATATATAAACACTAATATATCCATTCCTGGGCCAGCAACCAATCACTCTCCAGGTATTGGACTTAACCACATGTGCATAATAAAATTCCTCAATGACCATAAAATCTCTCTTTCCTCAGAGTTCTGGAGCTCACTTGTGTTGAAACGTTGAATTTGGTTGATATCAGTCAGCACTCGATTACATAACAAGTTGAGTTACAAATTGAAGTGAACTCTCCAGAACTCTGAGGAAGGAGAGATTTTATGGTCATGGGGTTATTCTATTATGCACATGTGGTTAGGCACCATTCTGTGGACAGTTTTTCTGGCATTAGGACCTTTGTTGATTTATTCTCTCATTCAGTTTTTCAGGCATTAGGACCTCCCAAATATGGGTCCAGGCACATATGCTGAGTTATGGCTTGAACTAGACAGCAAGGTCTAATGCCATACATAGATTTTGAGAAAGTCCGCGATTTCATCCCAGTTTGCTGGAGTTGTAGAATTTACCAACTGCCTTTCTGCAATAAGTAGAATTTACCAACTGCCTTTCCCAATAAGTGTTCTGGATATGACACTAAATCATCTGATGGTTAGACTCCAGTCCTAGAGCTTTGAGGAATGTGGAGTACTCTTTCATTGCCAGTGATAGGACCTTTTGGGAGTCCTTTCTATGAGAAAAATAGAAATATTTACTAACCTGGAAACCATTTAACTTTAAGTAACCATTCTTAATACAAATCATTTACACACAGTTATATGGCATCAAATATTCCTAATACAAATAATTTTCAAACAGATCTATATTTGACCCATCAATGGGACTCAAACAGGCCCTACCACTCCAAGTCAGAGTGGACCTGGGAGTAGTGTTAATGAAGAGGTACTTCACAATTCTTAAATCTCTGAAACTGGAGCCTCACAACTGTTTGGTCTCATACCAAGATCACCTCTTTTTGTGGTGGTGTCACTTCTCTGCAGGGGATACAATGTAGTCTAATCCCCACTGACTGGGTTCCTAAATTTTAGGCTATATTTAGTTGTGATGTGTTGAATATAAATGATCATATTTACCAACCCCTCCGCTCGGGCAGGATATGACACAAGGTCAGTTTTTAAGCGGAGTTTAACAGGTTTGAATTCAGAGTTTTCCTTCTCCTAGACTAGTTGCCTCACCAAGGCTGAAGAACCTAGTCTGTCCTACTATTTACCCATAGCTGGAGGGAGAATAATTGGATTCATACCTTTCCCAAGGGTATTAGTGCTATGTGAAATGCAGTCAGTCAGGTCCAGGATTTGAACTCGTGTCGCTGTGTCCATATCCTGCGACGCTAACCATTACACCACGGGCACCTCCAAAATATTGAATATAATATTTATATAAATGTTGAATATAAATGATACTACTTTGTATTTGAACTTCATTATAAGTGTTTTGATGTTGAATTTATTGCTAAAGTCGTCATTATATCCACTTTGAATTTGTCATTGGCAGAGGCGTTATTCATGAAATTGTTTGTTCTAAACGAAGATCTGTTGATAGATAACAAAATAATGTAAGAAAAGCTTTCATGATTGTTGAGACACATTTTTATTGATATTCTAAATCATTTTTTAAAGTAATTTGCCAACGACCATTTTGGATAATATTTCAGCTAGATTCTTTGTGCAAGTTTTATGGTTGAGTAGGTGACAAGTGATAGGGTGATTCAACATTGTGTCTGGAGTTGTACTTATAGTTTTCATGTCTTTGAATAGATTTGAAATTAATGCAGTTAGTTATTTTTATCAAAAGAGTGCTGATTAATTCTAATGAAGTATTGGTGTTTTGGGTTTTTTTTCCCTAAACCAAAGCAAGTTGTCAATAATTATTGCATATTTGAGTCTCGATCAAAGTTGCCCAAGACAAAAGCAAGATGAAGAGATGAGGACAAGTTCATGTGAAAGGAAAAAGTTTGACAGGTGGTCAAAGAAAAAATACTACTCACTTTATTATTGTATTTCAACCTACTTCTGGAACCAATCTTAAACCAGGCAAATGTGAAGTGGAATTTTGAAGTGATAGAGAAATTGCTAAACTATCATCAAATAGAATGGAGGAGGGGCTTACCAGCTCTGAAATTTAAGTTGTTGCTTGTTGAACCTAGTATCGTTAAATAAGTTTGCAGAGTTTTTTTCATATGGGCACTTTTATTGATAGTACATACATGAAACTCTAGTCTCCTTCGAAGTAATCTCCTCCAGCTGCAATGCACTTGTTGTACCGTTCCAACAACTTCTGGAAGGCCCCATGGAAGTCCTCTTGTGTGAGCGTGTCAGTGACCTTCGTCACAGCCTCTTTCATCTCCTCAATTGTCTCATAACTACAGCCTCTGAGCTTAGGGAATAACCAAAAGTCACAGGGAGCAAGGTCTGGATTATAGGGACAGTGAGGAACTGTCTTGATGCCCATCTTGGTCAAATAGTCTGTAACAAGGATGGAGTTGCATTGTCCTGGTGGAAATGTCACTGTCCTGCTTTGAAAAGTTCTGGTCTCTTCCAACTGAATCTCTTCCTGAACTCCTTTAAAACCTCAACATAGTAACCCTAACCCTTTGGCTAATCAACTCTGGTGTATTGACTTTCTTACTCCTCCCACACCTCTCATCATCCCTCTCAGACTCCCTGGCTTCCTTGAATCTCTTATGCCACTCAAAAACTGATGGTCGATTCATGCAAGATGGTCTAAAAGCAGTCTGAAGCATTCCACATGTTTCTGTGGCATTTTTTCCAAGTTTAAAACAGAATTTTATTGCATATCGTTCTTCTATAGTGTCCTCACGTCCAGATTGCATTTTTGAAAAAATTCATGAGCTGTGACAATCAGGCTTTATTAGGGTGTATTCTAATTGCTGGTGTAGCTGTTCATTTGAACCTGAAATCATAAAAATTGGTCCGTCATCTCATAAGATGTATAGCAATAACATAGTGAATTTTCAAGAGTCTACGACAATTTTAAATGCCTGTACAAAAAAGTCTGAAAACTTATTGAATGCACCACGTAACTGATTGCATCTTTTCAAAAACCTCAACTCTCATATCATTTTGAGAATTCTTATGAATGACCCTTTTTTATTAGTCGGTCCCTAGGTTTACTGGTAATGGGAAGGAGGCCTCTTGATTAGATAATCCTGCTTCTTAATAGATGTTGCTGTGTTGGATGTAGATTAATGAAGGGACCATATTTGGCTCAGAGATCAACACACTTATTGAAAAGTGCAAAGTAAATAGTCTTGTATTGTAACGAAAATTCACCAGATCCTATTTATATATATTGAATATATGATTATAAACACATTTTGTTTATTACATTTTTAAACTAGCCAAGCTTCTTTTGTTCTCACACAGTTAAATGGTTTCAAGTATTGCTTTGTAACAGTTACAATTTCACATCAGTCATTAATTTACACACAGTTAAATGATCAAACAGCTCTATTTGACTCATAGGTAGGACCCTATCAGGTGCTACCATTCGGGGTCAGAAGTAACCTGGGAGCAATGGTAATGAAGCTCACCATCAGATTGTTTAGTGTCATAAACAGGACACTCGTTCGGGGGAGTCTTACCCCTCTGCAAAAATGAAGTCAGTGTATTCTACAGCCCCAGTCGACTGGGCTGGCACTATCTTTGATTTGTATAGTAATAAACATCTTACATTAATGAATGGTTTTACCTTACTTTTAAGACATCACTTGTATGTCATTTATGAACCTTAAGGAAGGAAATAAAAAGAAGAATGAAAAAAAAGTATCTGTAAAGTAAAGAATGATAAAGAAAGGAAAAAAGGAAGACAGTTGAAAAATAAGGAAAGAAAAGAAAAGAAAAAAAGAAGAAAGGAAAAAAGGAAGATGATGGGAAAAAAAGGGAAGGAAAAAAAAGAAAAAAGAAAGATAGTAGCAAAGTAAGGAAAGAAAAGGAGAATATATTCCCTATAAATCATCAATCATTATTTAAATGCTTTTACTTTTCATTTCTTGATGTCAAAAAAAAAATCATTTTCGTATAAGATAGACACAGGTGATTACTGACTATAAATGAATTTATAAATAAGTTGCTTCCTTAACAGCAAACATGTTATCAATAAAAAAAAAAAAACATTGCCTTATATCACAATTTGTTTGTGATGATCACCTTCTTTAAAGCCATAATAAATGTTGTTTTCTTAAAAATGGTAATTAACCCTTTCAGTGCCACATTTTCTAATTTCCTGTCACTCCCAGTATGGCATTTTCTAGAAAAACAAAAACAAAAAAAAATGTTTTAATCATGACTATAAGCTGGAGAAAATGTTATAATAATTAGTAGAAATGTTAAGAAACTTTTGTTAGAAGAATAAAAAGAACATTTTCTATAGAAAATCAATAGATTTATTCTTTTTTGTTTCTTTTTTTTTCTCTGTAATTAATGTCTGTAACGCTTAACTCTGTATCTAATAAAATTGCCAAGATGACAATCCAGTCTTACAATCTCTGTATAGAATTCCATTATTTACTGATATTGTTTAATTCTTTGAGCTTCCACGGTAACAATTTGGATGAAAAATTTATAAAAAAACAACAGAATTTGATGTCAAAGTAAAAAGAGAAAGTTCTCTGCAAAATTTCCCTTTAAGTAGAAAATGAAACATTGTATGAAATTCAATTTTAATTGCATATGGCGCAAGGCTGAAAATTTGACTATAGTTGCATTTAGCTCAGTGTTAAAAATTTGATTATAGTTTCAGATAACACAATACTAGAAATTTGATTCTGGCTGCAGATAGTACAGAGCTAGAAATTTGATTCTAGTTGAAGATAGCACAGGGCTAGAAATTTGATTCATTGAAGATAGCACTGGTCTGGAAATTTGATTCATTGAAGATAGCACAGGGCAAGAAATTTGATTCTAGTTGCAGATAGCACTGGGTCAGAAATTTGATTCATTTGAAGATAGCACTGGGCTAGAAATTTTATTTGTTGAAGATAGCACAGGGCTAGAAATTTGATTCTAGTTGCAGATAGCACTGGGCTAGAAATTTTATTTGTTGAAGATAGCACAGGGCTGGAAATTTGATTCTAGTTGCAGATAGCACTGGGCTAGAAATTTTATTTGTTGAAGATAGCACAGGGCTGGAAATTTGATTCTAGTTGCAGATAGCACAGGGCTAGAAATTTTATTTGTTGAAGATAGCACAGGGCTGGAAATTTGATTCTAGTTGCAGATAGCACTGGGCTAGAAATTTTATTTGTTGAAGATAGCACAGGGCTGGAAATTTGATTCTAGTTGCAGATAGCACTGGGCTAGAAATTTTATTTGTTGAAGATAGCACAGGGCTGGAAATTTGATTCTAGTTGCAGATAGCACTGGGCTAGAAATTTTATTTGTTGAAGATAGCACAGGGCTGGAAATTTGATTCTAGTTGCAGATAGCACTGGGCTAGAAATTTTATTTGTTGAAGATAGCACAGGGCTGGAAATTTGATTCTAGTTGCAGATAGCACAGGGCTAGAAATTTTATTTGTTGAAGATAGCACAGGGCTGGAAATTTGATTCTAGTTGCAGATAGCACTGGGCTAGAAATTTTATTTGTTGAAGATAGCACAGGGCTGGAAATTTGATTCTAGTTGCAGATAGCACTGGGCTAGAAATTTTATTTGTTGAAGATAGCACAGGGCTGGAAATTTGATTCTAGTTGCAGATAGCACTGGGCTAGAAATTTTATTTGTTGAAGATAGCACAGGGCTGGAAATTTGATTCTAGTTGCAGATAGCACTGGGCTAGAAATTTTATTTGTTGAAGATAGCACAGGGCTGGAAATTTGATTCTAGTTGCAGATAGCACTGGGCTAGAAATTCTATTTGTTGAAGATAGCACAGGGCTGGAAATTTGATTCTATTTGAAGATGACATTCTTTAGAAATATGATTATAGTCACCTCTGACTGTGAAAGCTTTAATTTTTTTCTGTTCTGGCTTGACATTTTTTTTTAATTGACTGAAAAATTAAAATCACTAAATTGTATTAATGCTATGTATGGGTTTATTCACACCCACCCACAGAAAAGGGAAAAAGATCTACGAATGCTTTTGTTGTTGCATCGTATTTATTCTTGATTTTTGCCTCTTGGCATGGCTGAGATTATGCTGATTGCAATCCTTGCAGAGAGGTAAGATCCCCCACAAAAAGAGCTGTTCTGGGTATGATACGAAACTGCATTGAGTGGTAAGGCTCCAGTTTTTGTTATAATTACACCCAGGTTTACTGTGACGTAGAATCTGACCCCCTAAGGTCATGTCTATAAGTTAAATAGACGTTTGAAAATTATTTGCATTAAATAGGAATATTTGAAACCATATAAGTAAAAAGTAATGTTGGCAACCATAGTCAAGAGTGACCCGAAGGCTCCCTTTTCAATAGCTACTACACCAAGGTGTAGGAGAGGATGCTACTCCTTTCCCTGGATTGCTCCACTTTACTCTTGATCCTTACCATAAAATGCTGAGTATTAAGCTAGACGGAATCAAGTACCATTTTTTGAGTCTTTGGTATGACTCGACCTGGGATTGAACCCAGTCTTCCGGACTATTGGCGAACACTTTACTCATTAGACCAATGGCCCGGTTGAAACCATAAACCATATAATTGTGCAACTTATTTGTAATTGAATGTATTAATATGCCTGATGCCATATAACTATGTGTAGATAAATGATTGTTATTATTATTAGAAATAGTTACTTGAAATCATATAATTGTGTATAAATTATTAGTATTTAGTATAGTTACTTGAAATTATGTTTATCATCAGTTACTTGAAACCACATAATTGTTTGCAGAAAAAGAAATACTTAGTGATAATACCTGTTAGGGTTTCATGGGTCAGATAGAACTGTTTGAAAATTGTTTATATTAGGCAGGAATATTTTATACCATATTCAAATTATTTGTATTAAGAATAGTTACTTGAAGCTCTAATTGTTTACTATGGATAGTTACTGTTGGGTATCACCTACCTTTTCAGCATAATGAGCTAGGCCATCTAACATATATGGCAGTAGCTCTAATACCAAGAGGTTCCAGTCCCGATCATTTTGGTGACAAATTGATTTCGAGCTGGACCTCTCCAGGTGCTGGGTAGCACTTTGGCCGGCCGAGTTGTCGGGACGCGGTTCGGGCAGAGTGTGTCTCGGTGCCTGGGGATTTTCCTACGGCCTCAGGGGGCCTTCCCCCCAGGCTTTTACTCCCTTCGGGGAGGTTTGGTTTATCGCCCGGCGCCTGAGGCGCCCCTAATAAGGGGAATGCCGACGGGGCCGTAGGCATTTTTGGGAACTCCGGGCGCGTGTGGGCTATGGCCCTGCGCCCGGTCCCACCTAAAAAAAGGCCTTGTGCCATACTTGCCCGTAAAGTGGGGCGGTCAATAAATACTCCAGTCCAGATCAGTCTGAGAGTCAGACCAGAAGAGCCGTTCCAATTGTTGAAGTATATCATTACTCTATCACTAATCCTATGTTCTTATTACTAACAGTCTCTCTCTTGTAAATACTCTTCCTTTTAATATAATTATTTCCTCACATATCGTGGTTTGTCTTATTATTACTACTACTTGTGTTCACTAACCAGAACACAACAGTTACTTGAAACCATACAACTGTGTGCAAACAAATGACTTTTATCCTATAGAAATAATTACTTGAAACTATTTAATCATTTGTATTAGATTGAAAAACTTGAAACCACATAACTGTATGCAAAAAAATGACTATTATTAAAAAGAAATAATTACTTGAAATCTTGCTCTGTTGGCTACACCTAGAATACACTGATTGCATTCCCTGAAAAGGAATAAAACCCTCCCCCCAAAAAGGTGTCCTGAGTATGACACTAAACTGCATTTGGCAGTGAGATTCTAGTTCTGGAACTATCGTGTGTGGTTCTTAATATCTGGGAAGTGTGGTGTACTCCTTCATTGCCATTACTCCCAGGTTCACTCTGATCAGAGTGGTAGTACCTGTTAGGGTTTAATCTATGGTTCAAATAGATTTGTTTGAAAATGATTAGTATTTTATAGAAATACTTTATACCATATAACTCTTTGCAAATTATTTGTAATAAGAATAGTTACCTGAGACCATATAATTGTGTGTAAATTATTATTATTAAAAAGGAACGCTTGAAAATACATACTGTGTGCAAACAAATTATTTTGCTTCTTGAAAGTTTTTCACACCAGCATTAGCTGATGGTCTTTCACTGGAATCTGAGTGATAACACATCTTTTCAGGACTCTGGCTGATCTCAACACTGTTGTAGTCTAGATGGTTTTGATTTATTCTCAGGTATTCAACTCTTCCAGCCCCCTTTCCAAGCCTTTTTGGGAGCATTCCAAGCATGTCACCAACAAGTGGTATCAACATCACCCTCCTGTTCCACAGTTTTTTTTTATCTAGAGACTTGTCTCTCTTTTCGCTTATTTTGATTTTCACTCTGCGGTCTACCAAAATTGCAAAATCCACTATACAGCAAGTTCTCTTTTTTTTGTTTTGTTGTTAAGTGTCATTAAGTCTGATCTTCTGACTGGAAATTGCTGGAAAAAGAAAGACTGTCTTTAGTACCGAATAACCCAACAGAGGTTGACATGCAGTAAAACCAACCGATGAAACTAATTGTTGATCATTGTTTGGTTTCTTTGTTTTAATTGCATATAAACCTTCATTGGTTATTTAATGTTAAAGCCATCCTTATAGAAGAACAGCAGTGATACTATTTAACCCATGGCTGGGTGGAAAAGGAGGTCCATACCATTCCCAAGGGGCATTAGTCCAAAAGTGAATGTGAAGTATGACGAGTTTAAATTGACTTATTTCAAAGCCACAGTCTTGTATTTTAACCATTATGCAATGGGAACTCCCCCATATTGTTTGTTGATCAATTGAAAGGAAGTGAGGTCATCTATCAGAAACTGGCTCTTCATATTAAGAGTAATTTAAGCAATACATTCACTACAAGTTATTGTTTTGGACAGATAAACAAATATAGAACTTGACCTTTCCAAAATATCTGCCACCAAAATAAAAAGCGATCCAAAAAATGAGAATATTTCCTTTTTACGGTTGACTGAATTGATTCAATCCATCAAACTTGGGGAAATAGTTTTTAAGTTACATAATAATTACTCAACCAGAGAAGAGGTTGCAGCTGCCATGCCACAGAGGAATATGGGCCCCTCAGCTGTCACCTTTGTGATCATAAGATCAGAGGTAGTTTTTTTTTGTGTAAACAGCCATTTGTAATATGAATTGTGTACACGTATACTGTTAATATTACTATCACTTATGATCATGCTTAAGTTGTTGAGCACATAAAAACAGCAGATGACAGTCTTGACAGAATGTTCATTGGAAATGAACCAGAATAAGAGTGACATTTGGTCAGAGCCCATAGAATTGACTTTTGTGAGAGAGGGAGAGTGAGGGAATAAACATTGTCATTGAAGGAACTAAACGTTCTTCTAAAGAAAGAAAATGTGACGATTGAATAATTTCCCCTCTTATAATCTGTTATTCTTTCATTTGTCCTATTTCTCATAGATGGACTCTGCTCAAGTGGACTGCTAGCAATTTCTTCTGTCAATTAAATAATTTCTGCTTCTATGAATAAAAGCATCAATATCATCAGTGACAACTGTTAACTATGAAATCCTAATTAGAATCCTTCACTCCTTCATAAATAGAAGCAATAATATCATCATGGATAGCTTTTAATAATGAAATGCTAATTAGAATCTCTCACTCCTTCCTAAATAGAAGCATCAATATCATCATGTACTGCTGTTAACTATGAAATGTTAATGTTATGGTACCTACCTTATGGACTATAATGAACTCTTCCTATTACTATGAATACCAGGAGAATATTCATCTTGGTGTAAAGTTCTCTCCAGCCTGGGCACCTCTGGTGGTGTAACGGTTAGCAAACCTACACGAGTGAGTTTGAGTCTCATTGGGCACCCCATTTATTCGGCCTTGTGCCACATCGAAGCAAAGAGCTTTGTAAATTACTAAGTTCTCTCCAGCAGTCAGACTGACATTCAACACTCTTTTACCTATGCTGTATTTATACTTTCGTTCAATATACTTGTTTCATGTAATCCTGAGTTCATGTCTTTCTTCTGGCCCTTTTACTGGTCCACAACAGTTAATTAGAATCCTTCACTTCTTTTTAAATAGAAGCATCAATATCATCATGGACAGTTGTTAACAATGAAATACTAATTAGAATCTTTCACTCCTTCCTAAATAGAAGCATCAATATCATCATGGACTGCTGTTAACTATGAAATGTTAATTAGAATCCTTCACTTCTTTCTAAATAGAAGCATCGATATCATCATGGACTGTTGTTAATGAAATTCCGATTAGAATCCTTCACTCTTTCCTAAATAGAAGCATTAATATCATCATGGGCAGCTGTTGACTATGAAATTGTAGTTGAATTTTTCTGTTTCATCGTCGCCTTCGTCATCTTCTTCTAAAACGGCAGTCAGTAGCGAAACAAAATGCATGTGGGGATCTGACTAACTGAAAACCAAAAACTGCTTCACTCAGAAATTCACAGCTTTTATGCCACCAGGGCCCACACTTATGCAAATGAGTACGGGCCTCACTTTCAGTCCAGTCATGCATGCGCATTGCCATTTTTGCGTCTGCCACCGTGACGTTTACCTCGTCATGCATTCTCTACAGAAATATTAATTAGAATCCTTCATTGCTCCTTGGATAGAAACATCAATATAATCATGGACAACTATTATAACAGAAACCCAATGAGTGAATAGGTCATCTAGTTTTACTTATTTCTGATATTATTTGAGTATCGAGGATCTTTACTACAGAGAAATTCATTTTATGTTAATATAATTACTTTAACTTTGGTAACTGCTAGTTTAACTTTTTAACATTGGATATAGATTATCAGTTGAACTCTTATTGTGTTTGGTTTTTAGGGCATTTCAACTCATGAGGGAGCATGTGTTACACTTAAGTGTTCTCTGTGCAATGGATTCCCTGCTGCTCATTCGTCCCTTGACTCCCATGCCACAGCTTCTCTCTTTCTCTTTTTTTTTTCGTAATTTCAGACTTTGGTCTGCCATTCTACTATTGATCTGTTGTCCATCAAGCGTATCACAGTCACACTGGCCACACTGTTCCCTCTTTCTACTTACAAGCAGTGCTATACTAATATCTGGACTACTTGATTGATTGATCTCTACCACTTGCTACTTGCCACCACTTGCTACTATATCTACTAACCTGCTTACTAACAAAATATATCTACTAACCTGCTTACTAACGAAAACTCTTCAACTTCTTTTACAAGTGCTCTAGCTGAACAATTTAAAAAAAAACGAATCGCTTTTTTTTTATTTAATTAAAATTTGCACACAGATCTGTTTGACTTATAATTCTTCTAATAGGGTGAGTCAAAAGTTTTGGTATGTGCTAGTTTTCAGTGCATATATCATGTCCTTAAAGCTGTTCAAGCCATGGAAGTTAACTGCTGTGAATCGTAGAATCATGGTTGATGATGCACTGACATATTGTGCATTACTTCACTCTGTAATTTGAAAGCTGCAGAGATGAACATGAAACGTAGTTTAATTTAGGGACTTATGCTTTATGAGTTTCAAATTGGACAATAATCTCATAGAAGGTACTCACTGTGGTTTGTAGTATGGTGATAGATCATGTGCTGATATGTTGTGCATTATTTCACTGCAGGTGTGACTTGAAAGTTGCACAAATGAACATGCAATATAGAATAATTTGAGAACTTATGCTTTACTAGATTGAACTGGGCGATAAGGCCATGGAATCAACCAAAAAATATTCGTTGTGAAAAATGTAAAAGCAAGGTGATCACAGTACAGTAACCAGATGGTTCAAGACATTTTGCTTAGGTTGAAAGGACCTCACAACAACCTGGCAAGGTCAGGTAGGATTAAAACTCTGGATTCCATCGAATTGCTCCAAGCAAATGTCGCAAGTAGCACTTGGAGAGTATCAGGCGAGCTTGGCATCTCACAGTCCAATGTGGTTCATCACATCTATGACCTCAGCTAATGCATCTAGAGCTGCAAAATTATGCCTCACATTACCAAAATATTGTAAAACTTTTGACTCACTCTAGTAATTTGCAAATAGATCTATTTAACGCATAATTATTCTAATTACCACTTCATATCCAAGAATTAGAGGAAAATCTATAAAACTTTAAGTTGATTTTGAACACTATGAAAATTAGATTTCAATCGTTAAACATTTGTTAGCTCTAATTAGAGATGACAATTCAACCTGTTTTAATTATCCTTTGATGAATTAAGCAAACCACCAAGATAGAATCTAACGATAATTTGGAAATAAAAATTTGAAAAAAAAAATGGTGGACTATTGAACTTATTTTTTGGTTCCAGCCAACATATTTTTTTTTTTCAAATATCTATGTCAATCTTTGTGTCAAATATCTATGTCTATCTCAGTCTTCTGTTATCTATTGATCCATCTCAGTGTTTTTATACCTGTCTATCAATGCCAGCTTTTCCATATCTATCTGTTTCAGTCTTTTAATATCTATCCTTTCCATATATATCTATATCTGTCATGGAGTCTCTGTTGTGTAGTAGCTAATGTACTGGACTGCAGCCTCGAAGTAAATGAGTTCAAACTTCAGTTATGCTATTATATTCATTTTTGGACTAATACCCTTGGAAAACATATGACCCCCTCTTATCCCCCTAGCTATGGGTTAAATAGTATCACTGCTGTTCTTCTATGAGGATGGCTTTCATATTAAATAACTCACAAAGGTTGATATGCCATTAAACCAAACCAAATTTATATCTGTCATTCTTTTCATATCTATCTATGTCATTCTTTTCGAATCTCTCTCTCTCAGTCTTTTTCTATCTATCTATCTATCTATCTATGTCAGTCATTTCATATCTATCTGTCTGTCTGTCTGTCTCTCTCTCTCTCTCTCTCTATTGATGTCAGTCTTTTTCTATCTATCTATCTATGTCAGTCTTTTCATATCTATCTCTCTCTCTCTATTTCTCTCTATCAATGTCAGTCTTTTTCTATCTATCTATCTATCTATCTATGTCAGTCTTTTCATATCTATCTGTTTCTCTCTCTCTCTTTATCTCTCTCTATCTATGTCAGTCTTTTCATATCTATCTATTATTGAAATCCAAAATACGACTTGTTTGTCACTGTTCCAATGATACCACCAAGTAACCATGCCAGCTGGTAAATCTCTTTGGTTATAAGATGCAGAAATTGCTTTGAAGAAAAACCGTGAATTTTATTACTGTCTTTATTTTAGTCTCTTCTGAAGTCGAGAATAAAAATCAATTAATTTCCTCTATATGCAGTAATATAAACCAACATTTGAAAACTTTAACTTACAAACTATTATGGCTTTCAAGATCTCTTTACCTATCAATTGTGCTGTCATTTACTCAATTTGCCTGGAGATCAAAATACAATCTTAAAACATTTTCTTCATCTTATTTTATAGGCAACATTTTTTTTTAATGGGGCACATTTTTTGAGTACCTAGTATTAAACTTTTAAATACTTTGCCCTGTTGGCAGGGCTTAAAATTTACTGGTTGTATCTCCTTCAGATTGGTAAGAATCAACAATGCCTCCTCCTAACCTCTAGCAGATGGGAGACAGATCAGAAGCCGGAGATCACCTCAATTGAAACAAGTCTAAGAAAGTTTGTACTCTGTGGTTAGGGCTTAGAATATGCTGACAGCATCTGATGGTGAGGCTCCTGCTCCAGAGCTCTCAGTGCCATTATTCCCTGATCTACTGTATCTCTTTTTTTGCCATTTAGCTTCTTCTCCAGCCGTTTAGTTAGCATCCAAGTAGTGCATCCATACAGCAATATCGATACGACCCTTGCCTGGAAGAAACTGTGTTTCATTTTATCGGTCAGGTCTGATTTCCATATGATCGATAGCCTATCAATAGCTGTCCATGCCTTTGTTAGCCACGTGTCGATGTCCTAAGAATGCTGCGAGCAATATTGAACAAGTCCTGGTGGCAACACCCCACAAGGCACCAACTATACGGCCACCTGCCTCCCATCATGAAAACTATCCAAGTTTGACGAACCAGACATACAGGACACTGCTGGAGAAGCAGGGACGAGCTCATAAGTGATATACTCCTATGGACCCCCACATATAGCTTGGCAAAAGCAGGACGACCAGCTCAAACATACATTCAGCAGCACTGTAAGGATACAGGATGTAGCCCTGAAGACTTGCCAGAGGCGATGAACGATAGGGAGAAGTGGCGAGAGAGGGTCAGGGATATCTGTGCTAGCGGCACGACATCATGATGATGATGATGACTGTATCTCAGAGTGGCAGTATCTATTAAGGTTCCATCAATCGGTTGTATAGATCTGTTTGAAACTTATTTGTATTTGATAGGGATACTTCATGCCATATAACTTGGCATAAAAAACTCTTACTTTCCTGTCAACAGTTTTTAGAATATGCCAACTGTATCTCTTGAAGAGAGTTAAAAACCCCTAATAAAAAAGGGAGTCATGGGTATGATATTAATCTGCATCTGGTAGTGAGGCTCCAGTTCTGGAGATCTGGGGAGTGTGGAGTACCTCTTCATTCCCAGGTCTACTCTGACCCAGATTAGTAGTATCTATGGGTCAAATAAATTTGTCAAAAACTTATTCATTTGAAATAGGACTATGTGCAAAAAAGACCTAAGAAACTATGACATAAAAAAAAAGTAAATATGAATTTGCAATGAATGTGATTCCTCAACCTCTCAGCACAAAATAACCCAAAACTAGTTGACATGCCTTTCAGAATCAATCTAATCTAATGTAAAAATCTCTTAAGAAACTACAAAAAAATGTAAACATAAATATTCAATGTACATTCATTTTGTTGTAAATTTTTTTTGTCTACTGAATAGAATATCTATTATGTTATAAGTTTCAATACATTGTTGCATAATAAATATTGTCTTTCATTATCATCAAATAAAAAGATGATATCTTTACTATAGTATAATAAAGTGAGTTTGAATTGTGTCTACTTTTAAATGATAGTCATACACTTAATATTAAAATGTATCTATGTCTTTTTAGTTGTCTTTAATGATCTTAGGGCAATAACAAATATACATAGAATTATAAAAAAAAAACATGTCTATAATATGAGGATAGATAATATTTACTTAAATTTAATGATTTTTTTATGGATGAAGGTAGACTGAAAAGTTCATAGCCTAATGTCATATCTGCTCTTGATGACTTTTTTGACCAATGGGATACAAGCACTGAAACACCGACTGAAAAAAGTGAGTAGATATGAGAGTATCTTGGCCAGCCTATGAACTTAATGCCAACATAATTAACATATCATATACTTAAGTGGCTATTTTCATACTTATTTACGTAAATTAATTATAATTGACTTAATGATTGTGAGATTAAAGATTATGGAAAAATTTTTTTTTATTTCTTAGGTCATAAGTCTTATTGACAGGGTGTTGAGAAGGGAATTGATATGTGCTGTCTTAATACAGTATGAATGTATATATTTTAATATTATTAATACATTATTAATGTATATATTTTGATATTATTAATACAGTATCAATGTATATATTTTCGTATTATAGATACAGTATTTACTCAAGCCCTCTGGCATAGGCAGGATGTGACACAAGGTCAATTTTTTATGGAGTAAAGCTGGTTTGAATTCAAAGTTTTCCTTCTAGATTGGTTACCTAACCAATGCTAATGAATCCAATCTGTTCTATTATTTACTCTTAGCTGAGGAAGAACAAATGGATTCATGCCTTTTCTCAAGGGCATTAACACAAAGTGAAACACATACAGCCTCATTCTAGATTTGAACTCAGGTCTCTGTGTCCATTATGTTAGATCCATCTCCAAAATTTATTCAAAGTACTAATCTGTTATCTTAATAGTTTTCAGAAGATTGTGTTGCCGCAATTTTCTGTTATAAGACTTTAGCACTTGTAATATAAGTATGCTTGATGCTAAGGTGTTGTATTTTGACCTTCGACCCGGCCAAACTTGCCATTCCAAAGTGATGTACCGGGAGGAAGTGACACATTCCAATGGCAGTTATGAGAGGAAATTGCATAGGCGTGCTTGGCTAACAAAATGGGACAAGGTAAAAAGTCCCATGGTACACTCATAGACTGATGCACCGGAAGAGAGTGACCTCTGAACTGCATGACAGTTATTTCCGCTTGATGACGATCAAACATGCCATTCCAAAGATTGAGTGGGCGTTGAACTATTATATAACTCAGTCAAGACAAGAAGTCAGACAGTTGGAGAGGTTAGAGATGAGATGTGGTAGGAAAAGCCACACCAGGCTGAAGGGGCCCTCGGGGCCCCCGATTGAGTTGGGGTCCAGAGAAGTTGCTAATAAGATGTAGTAGAGAAAGCCAGCAGAGTGGGTCCCTGGGTCTCCGGTTGAGCAGATCTGGAGAACGAGAAAAACACAACGCTGACGGCCATAAGGGTGGGGGTCAATATATTGCAGTTCTGTTCGGTCTCCAACTCCCTCTCACAGCAAAACCCTAAGTTACCCTTTTCGAACCCTTACAATAAAGTGAGAGGCACATATTTTTCTAAAGAAGTCTTTGCTCGTCCTTTATCCTTGTGTTGTCGTGATTCATTCTGCATGTATATGCATGTGTATATAAGCATATTTATTATATGACTATATAACAAAGGTGGATGTTTGGTCAAGTCCCCAAACAATAAGGGCCAATATTAGCATAAGCATATCCATGATATACTAACACTAAACATAACATAGAGAAGATATTTTGTCAAGTCCCCACTCTAAAAGGGCCAATATGAGTATTAATATATTTGTGATATACTAACACTGAACACAACAGAAAGTAAGACAAGCTAAGTATATTTACACAAACAGACACATTCAATATATATATAATATATGTACAAGTGAAAGCAGTACAAAATCGTTAGAAACATTTCTTGACGAAAGGAAAATGAAATAGCCATGTGGCTTTACCTTACCCTTCCGGGGTTCAAGATACATTCCTTCTGTTTAAAAAACTGAGGCAAAAGAGGTCGAGAAAGGATTTCTGAAAATGTTATGTGATATCCTACAAAGCATTCTATAGACATGCCATTTTCTAAGGGAGATAATTATTAGTTCCGTACAGTAAGCTTCAGCATCAACTTTCTATGTTAAACACAGATTCAATAAAATTATGACATGCAGACCAGGGGTCCCCAGCCTTTTCAGTCTAAAGTCCACGAAGCTTAACTCAGGGACTGGTGCTGTGATCTTAAAAGGATAGAAAAAAAAGCTGAATTCATAAGGTAGCAATCATGATTTATTAATGATACACTTAATGCTACTTGTAATCGCATAGATATCACAATAGATTAAATGAAGAGGTTGACATATGTGGTGCATTCAATAAGTTTCCAGATTTTTTTGTACAGGCATTTAAAATTGTCGTAGACTCTTGAAAATTCAGTATCTTATTGCTATACATCTTACTGACCAATTTTTATGATTTCAGGTTCAAATCAACAGCTACAGCAGGAATTGGAATACACCCTACTAAAGCCTGATTCTCACAGCTGGTGAATTTTTTCAAAAATGCAATCTGGACGTGAGGACACTTTAGAAGAATGATATGTAATAAAATTCTGTTTTAAACTTGGAAAAAATGCCACAGAAACATATGGAATGCTTCAGACTGCTTTTTGACCATCTTTGAGTGGCATAAGAGATTCAAGGAAGCCAGGGAGTCTGTGAGGGATGATGAGAGGTATGGGAGGAGTAAGGAAGTCAGAACATCAGAGTCGATTGGCCAAAGGGTTAAGGGTAGGGTTACTATGTTGAGGTTTTAATGGAGTTCAGCAAGAGATTCTGTCGGAAGAGGCCAGCACTCTTCAAATTGAGTCAGTGGCATTTCCACCAGGACAATGCACCAGTCCACAACTCCATCCTTGTCACAGACTATTTGACCAAGATGGGCATCAAGACAGTTCCTCACCCTCCCTATAGTCAACCTTGCTCTCTGTGACTTTTGGTTATTCTCTAAGCTCAGAGGCTGTCGTTATGAGGCAATTGAGGAGATGAAAGAGGCTGTGATGAAGGTCATTGACACGCTCACATAAGAGGACTTCCATGGAGCCTTGCAGAAGTAGTTGGAATGGTACAACACGTGCATTGCAGCCGGAGGAGATTACTTCAAAGGGGACTAGAGTTTCATGTGTGTACTATCAATAAAAGTACCCATGCGAAAAAAGTCTGGAAACTTATTTAATGATCCTTGTAAGAAGCACATCAGACAAGTGATGATTTGAAAGTTGTGAATGCAGCATACTATTGGTTCGCGTCATTTTGGAGAACATGCCAATATGCCGACTACTTACTTGGTGTGGGTAATAAGGATGAGGAATTATCCAGATGAAAGCCTAAGGGCCACAAAGCTTAACTCAGGAGAGCCTGGTGCTATAATCTTAAAAGAACAGAAAAAAAACTCTGCTAAATTCACAAGGTATTGATTATGATTTATTAATGAGATGTCTAATGTTGTTTATAAGCACATAAAGATGTTTGGTTTGATGGGTTTTATGGCATATCAACCTTTGTGGGTTATTTAACGCCAAATCCATTTTTATGTAAATAATCTGTTCTATTTCAAAAAATTCAGTTTAGCATAAGTACACAGTTTAATTGTCAAAAACATTTATTTCAAACTATTCAAGAAGTTATATGTAACAATTCAGTTAAGTGTAAATACAATTTTAATGTCGAAAAACAGTTCTATTTCAAATAATTCAGTTAAGCATAAGCACACAGTTTAAATGTAAGTACGGTTCAATTGTCAAAAACATTTCTATTTCAAGCTATTCAGTTTACTCAAACAATTCAGTTTAGCATAAGAATGCTGTTAGTTCTATTTAACCCATAGATAGGGCCCTATCAGGTGCTACCACTCCGGGTCAGAGTGGACCTGGGGGCAATGGTAATGAAGGGGTACTCCGCATTCCCCAAAGCTCCAGCATTGCTGGAACCTCACCATCAGATTGTTTAGTGTCATATACCAGGACACTCGTTATGGGGGGGGGGTCTTACCCCTCTGCAGAGGTGCAGTCAGTGTATTCTACAGCCCCAGCCAACTGGGCAAACATAAAGATGTAATATGAAAGTTAAATAAAGAGGTTGAAAGAAGAAGTACATCAAACAAATGATGATTTGAAAGTTCTGAATGCAGTGTACTCTTGGCATTCTTCATTTTGGAGAACAACTGTTCATAGTGTTATATAGCGTCAAACATGGGTGTGGGTGATAAGGTTAGGGAATCATCCAAATGGAAGAATATGGTTTTTATAGATATCAAGGATGTAGCAAGCAAGGAAATTGGTCTTCAAATCTTCTGAACTCTGGAGATTATTGAATTGAAACTGCTGTTGTAATAGTACTTCTTCACAGTCAACATCAAAAGGAAAAAGAGAACATTTTGAAAGTTGACTGTAGGACTGCATGTGGTGTGCAGGCCCCTGATGTAGATAGTGATCAAGTCTTTCTACTAAATCCTGTTCTCAGTTCATTTCAGTCCTTGAAAAAATATTTAGTGTGGAAATAATATGAATTTCAATCAACCAATTTACTGTTTTTCAGTGCATTTCCTGAAATGTGATACTTTGATTGAAAGAGAGAAAATAGTATTGTAAAGAAATGTATTTGATAATAAGATTGCAATCATAGAACTACCATTATCTTGTGGATCTTTTAATCTCTGATTCTCATTGTTCCTCTTTTTGCTTCTTTTCTTTTCCTACTGACACATGATTGTCCTAACAGCTTCCTGTTTGTGACATTCTGTCTCTTTCTTGGAGACATCACTCAAATGTCAGCTTTCTTATCTGTAGTTGATTCTAGAGTAGGCCAAAAGAAATAAATATTTTATCATAAGATAAAAAATAAATTTCTTGTTCATATCAAACTCTTGTCTTTGATTCATTTTTTTGCAGATGCATACAGCGTATACATATTATGGTAGTTAAGAACATCATTTGCCTGTATTGTAAGTAGATGATAGAAAACAAATGTAACTATCAGTACATAGCGTTTATAGATTACCTACAGAACAGCCTTATTTTGGATCTAGTAATAAACAAAAGAAAAAAAAAAAAAAGAAAAAAAAGCTTATTACATTTATGAGCTTTTGCCTTGATTACAGATACCCTCATGATATTGTTATTTTGTTTATTGAAGTAAAAAAAAATATGAACATGCAGTTATCTCTTTTGTAGTTGTCCAGAATAGCACAACAAAAAAAGCTTTCTGTTATTTCTGCAGTAATGTACAAAGGAAAAAAATTATATAGAAATGTAATACTTACATTCACCATCCAGGTAATATTAAGTTTCAGTCATTTGCCTCATCTTTTTTATGAAATAGTTAAGCTCTAAAATTACATTTTCAATTAGCTACAATTCAATCACTGGTGATATTTTAGTCTTTCCTTCCCCTCAACTATTCCAGACAGAAAGTGTCCCTGTAACATAGAGCTAACATGCTGGAATGCAACATTGTTGTAAGCAATTTCAAACTCTAGTCACACTATTACATTCACACATTATTACATTCACACATTACAGTCTCACTATTGCATTCACTTTTGAACTAATGCCCTTGAGAAAGGTATGAATTCTCTTATCCTCTCAACTTTGGCTGTAATAGTATCACTGCTATTCTTTTATAAGGCTTTGACATTAAATAATCTATGAAGGTTGATATGCCATTAAAAAAGAAGCCAAACGCATTTTATATATATATATATATATATATATAACTGATCACTCAATAAGTCCCAAGCCTGAGATATAGATGGTGCCACTAATAAAAGATCCATATGATTTTTATAAAGTACTAACCTTCAAATAGCCTGTGTCAAATTTGTGCCCAATTGAATTGTTAGTTTACAAATTACAGTTATTTAAGTGAAGCTACTGTTGCAAATTTTCAAAACAATGCAAAAATCTGAATTTCATGTGTTGATAAAGCATTGCATTCTGGCAGGAAAAAATACTGTTCAAGCAAAGCAATGGCTTGATAAGTGTCATTTGGACTCTGCTCTATTAGAAACAACAGTTAAGAGGTGGTATACTGACTTTAAATGCGGTTGTACAGACACAAATGATGCTGAACCCTTAGATCACCCAAATTTGGCAGTTGTCCTGAAAAACACCAAAAAACTCCACAATTGTAAATTGAAGTTGCATGAAATAGCAGAGGAGATGAAGATATCAGAAGGCAGTATATTCACCATTTTGCATGAACATTTGTCAATGAAAAAGCTGTTTTCAAAGTGGGTGCCAAGTTTGCCACAGTCGATGATTCAGAGTATTGTTTGTAACTGTTTCAATGCAACAAAAAGAAGTTTTTGCAGAAATCTGTGACAATGGATGAAACATGGATCCCCCATTTCACTCCAGAGTCAAATCTGCAGTCAGCTGAGTGAACAGCCACAGGTGAAAGCCGTTCAAAGCAACCAAAGACGCAAACATTAGCAGGCAAGGTTTTGGCCTCCATATTTTGGGATTCACAAGGTATTTTGTTCATCAATTATCTTGAGAAAGGAAAAACCATCAATAGTGAATATTATATAGCATTATTGGTGTGTTTGAAGGAAGAAATTGCCAAAAAACAGCCACAAATAAAGAAGAAAAAAGTGCTCTTTCAACAAGACAATGCCCTGTGTCACAAGTCGATCACAATGATGGCAAAACTACATGAATTGCACTTCAAATTGCTTCCGCACCCACGCTATTCTCCATATCTGGTGGCCAGTGACTACTGGCTATTTGCAGACCTCAAAAGAATGCTCCAGGGAAAGAGATTTGGCTCCAATGAAGAAGTGATATCGGAATCTGAGGTGTATTTTGAGGCCAAAGACAAATTGTTATACAAAAAAAAAAAAGCATTGAATTGTTAGAGAAGCATTGGAATCAGTGTATCACCCTTGAAAGAGACTATGTTGACGAATAAAGTCAAATTTTGCCTAAAAGTTGTTTTCTTAGTTAGGCCCAGGACTTATTGAGTGATGTGTTATATATATATATATATATGTATATATATATATATATATTTATTTATTTATTGTTTTTTAAACAAAAATATATATTTTGCTCTGCAGGTATATTTTAGATTAAATAGCCATGAATCGAGCACTCATTCTTTGGATATTCACAGCCCTCATTTACTTGATATATATAATATTTACATTCACCATTCAGATGAGTGTTAGTTTCAGTCATTTTGTTAATTTTTTTTCTTTCTGAAATTATATATCGTCAGTCAGATGTAAATCACCAACTTAGTGGTTAATGAAGAAAAACTTAACAAATTTAATGGATGGGGAATTGCAGAGTGTTGAAGATGTTGTTTTGAAAAGTAAATACAGCCTTATTTTCAATCTCGTGATGAAAAAAAAAAAAGAAATTAAAAAAGCTTATTACATTTATAAGCTTTTGTCTTGACTACAGATACACTCATGGTATTGTTTTTTTGTTTATTAAAATAAATGAATTATGAGCATTCAGTTATCTCTTTGTTAGTATTCCAAAATAACACAACAAAGAAAACTTCCATCTTTTCTACAATAATGTACAATACAAAATTATGTAGAAATGTAATAATTACATTCAAATAGAAAGTTTAAACCATTTGCTTCATTTCTTTTACTGAACAGTTACTTTTAAGTACCAAAAATTATATATCAACAATTTGCTATAAGTCAACATCATTTTATGGTTTGAGGAGAGAAAGACTAGAGAAATATGATGGATCGGTAAATTATATCAAGTTGAACATGTAATTTTGGGATTCAATAATTCATTAAAAAAATTAAGCAAATGACTGAAATTCACTCTTATCTGGATTACAAATACAAGTGCTACATTTCTATATAATTTTTTTTTTTGTTCCTTTACGATAGACATTTATCAGTGTGCTATTCTGGACAAGCATTATCTCTGTCAATACTTATCTGTTATCTATCAATAAGTTGTTTTTTGTCTTTTACCACAGACATTTTATCAGTGTGCTATTCTGGACAAGCATAATCTCTGTCAATACTTATCTGTTATCTATCAATAAGTTGTTTTTTGTTCTTTACCACAGACATTTTATCTGTGTGCTATTCTGGACAAGCATAATCTCTGTCAATACTTATCTGTTATCTATCAATAAGTTGTTTTTTGTCTTTTACCACAGACATTTTATCAGTGTGCTATTCTGGACAAGCATAATCTCTGTCAATACTTATCTGTTATCTATCAATAAGTTGTTTTTTGTTCTTTACCACGGACATTTTATCTGTGTGCTATTCTGGACAAGCATAATCTCTGTCAATACTTATCTGTTATCTATCAATAAGTTGTTTTTTGTCCTTTACCACGGACATTTTATCAGTGTGCTATTCTGGACAAGCATAATCTCTGTCAATACTTATCTGTTATCTATCAATAAGTTGTTTTTTGTCCTTTACCACAGACATTTTATCTGTGTGCTATTCTGGACAAGCATAATCTCTGTCAATACTTATCTGTTATCTATCAATAAGTTGTTTTTTGTTCTTTCACCAGACATTTTATCAGTGTGCTATTCTGGACAAGCATAATCTCTGTCAATACTTATCTGTTATCTATCAATAAGTTGTTTTTTGTCCTTTACCACAGACATTTTATCTGTGTGCTATTCTGGACAAGCATAATCTCAGTCACCACTTATCTATCAATTTTCTTTTTACAAAGAACCTACTTAAAGTAATGTATACAGAAAGTATACTATCAATGGTGGAGACTATGTGAAAAAATATTTTGTAGCTGAAAACTTTCTTTATCCAACAATGTTAGTGTACTACCTGTGTTAGTTGTAGTTTCTATGAACATAAGTAGGAAGCATTATTTTCAGATCATATCTCTTGGGAGTGCAACATACAGGGTGTGGAAGCAAAATGACAAATAATTTTTAAAACATTTTTTGTCTGATTCATCCAGTTTTTGAAAAAGGCGAGATAATTCAAAATTTTTATGATTAGGTCTATTATTCAAGCACTTTTTTAAAATTAAAATTCAGCCCAATATGAGTGAGCAAGAAAAGAAATAACAAAGAATCTATGATTTGCTTAATGCTGAAACTGGGCCAAAGTTTCTTTGTCTACAGTATACAAAGCAAAGAAAATTTTTTTACTGATATAAAGCTTTTTAAGGAAAAGGAGGAGTGTAGGATTGAACAAAAAAAATGAAAAGAAGGCTTTTTAATTGCTCTCCCTACGGCGATTAAGAAGGACCCCACAACGTCAATAAGAAAGCCTGCTAATGAATTGAAAGTCCATGAGAAAACTGTGAGGACAGTAATTAAACAAGATTTAAGCCCAGACCTTACCCCACTTGATTACGCTATATGGGGTCTTTTAGAAAACTAAAATAAATACAACTTCCCATCCAAATATTAGTTCGCTTAAGACTGCTATTGAGGAGGAATGGAATAAAATGTCTGAAGAATTTATTTTGAAGGCATGTTGATACAATAATAGAAAAAATAGTGGCCATATTGAGTAAATTTACTGTTTTTTGTCTCTCTTCTTATTTTGTTGTTTATTTTTTAGAATTAAAATTATTTTATAATTGAATTGTTTATTATTATACAAGAATATTCCTAATCTCCCTGTATCCATTGTGAGGAAAGAAGTGTTTGTAGCTAAAAACTTGCTCTATCCAACAATCTTATTTTGCTGCTTAGTTGGTTAATTTCTTTGTTTAATGGCATATCAACCGTTATAGGTTATTTAATGTCAAAGCCATTCTCCTAGAAGAATAGTGGTACTATTTAACCCATAGCTGGGAGGATAAGGGGATTCATAACTTTCCCAAGGGTATTTGTCTGAAAGTGAACGTAATAGCATGATTGGAGTACAAACTCGCTTACTATGATTCCACAGTCCATTGCTTTAACCATAACACCCCGAGGACACTTCGCTGCTTGTATCTTTCATAGATTCTATGAAAATAAACAGAGGAGGATACTTTTGGAGCCTTTCTTATAAATGAAATGATATTCTTTTTTGAAAAACTATCATCATTAGACAGTTGGTCTAGTGGGTAGAGCATTTGCCAATGGTCCAGGAGACCTGTGTTCAATCCCAGGCTGCATCATACCAAATGCTTTAAAAATGGTACTTGATACCTCCTTGCTTAACACTCAGCAATATAAGGTACGTATCAAGGATAAAGTGGAGCAATCCTAGGAAAGGAGTAGCTCCCTCTCCTACACCTCGGTGTTGTAGCTATTGAAAAGGGAGCCTTCTGGTCACCCTCGACTACGGTCACTAACTTTACTTTATTTCTAAAAGTTTCATTTTTTTTTCAATATCACTGTTAACGGCCATTCATATAAGAATATTCAAAACTCTTCCTTATTATTCATTTGCTTTCTTTTGTTGATAGTGAACTGCTGTCTATCTACTTGGCACTTGTTCTTTGATATCTTCTTTTCTCTTCCTTGGTGATTTCCTGTTGGGATAATTTTGGCCACTCATTTGTTAAAAAGTCTGCTCAATTACACCATGAAAATCTCTTTTGAAAACATCTTGGCAAAACCTTCTGTAAATAAATTATTTGGTTAAATATCATTTTAGGTTGTTGATAGATTTTGTTCCAAAAATGCTTGAGATCCAACCTTTATTGAATGCCCATGAATATAACATGACCCTATTATCTCATCTTTTGACTACCTTCTCATTAAATTTACTTTTCGTCTTTTATGGTTTGAACACTTTCTATTTGGTTTAATCTTCTAACATAGCTATCTTTTGGAAAATTCTTTTTTTTTTCAACAACATTGACTCTATTTACTAATTACATTTAGTACAAATGGATTCATATGTTTCCCAAGGGCATTACTGAAAAGGATTTAAACTCGGATCTCTGATTCCATTTCTTGTAATGATAAGCATTATGCTAAGTATGCCTTCTTATTTAAAAAATATATAGACAGAGTGCAGAAGCAAAATTAGGAATATTCTAGTATAATAATAAAAAAAAAAGTTGGCGACCTTAGTCGAGGGTGAACCAAAGGCTCCCTTTTCAATTGCTATTACACCAAGGTGTAGGGGAGGGTGCTACTCCTTTCCCTGGATTGCTCCACTTTACCCTTGATACATAACTTATATTGCTGAGTGTTAAGCAAGGCAGTATCAAGTACCATTTTTAAAACATTTGGTATGACACGACATGGGATTGAACCAAGGTCTTCCGGACCATTGGCAAACACTCTGCCAACTCAAGATTAATTTTAATTTAAAAAAAATAACCAACAAAATAAGAAGATAAAAAGATTGACATAAAAACAGTAAATTTACTCAATATGGCCACAATTTTTTTCAAATATTGTATCAACATGCCTTCAAAATGAATTCTTCGGACATTTGTTCCATATCTCCATGATAGCAGTTTTAAGCAAACCAGTATTTAGATGGGAAGTTGCATTTGTTTTGTTTTCTAAAAAGCCCCATTTAGCATAATAAAAGAGGTTAAGGTCTAGGCTTGATGGAGGCCATAAAGAAATTCCATTTATTCCTGAAATTTTTTTAACTCGGTTTCAGTGTTAAGTAAATCATAGATTCTTTGTCATTTGTTTTCTTGCTCACTCATATTGGGCTGAATTTTTATTAAAAAAAAAAGGGTGTGAATAAGAGAGCTAATCATGAAAATTCAAATTTATCACATTTTTTAAATTTGGTCTAATCAGACTAAAAAAAAAAAGTTTTAAAAGTTATTCCATATTTTGTTTCGACATCCTGTAGTTACTGATGAAATTAGTTTAATCTATTCACAAGAGTGCAGTTAATCATAAAACATTTTAAATAAAATTGCAATTCAAGTTTAATTTTGGTTAAAACTAGTTATGGCCAGAATAATATGACCACTTCTGAATAATTGTTTTATAAGCTCTTCATTGTTTTTTATTGTTTTTTTTTTAAAGATTTCTAGATATGTCCTTTCCTGATACAAGGCTGTATCAAAAGTATTTTCATTTTTAAATCAACTGAGAATTCATGGGAAACATTTGAGGGTCCTGCATGTTTTTTTAGTTTATACATGGATCATAGCACTTCTCGTAAGTTTTCAAGTGATGACAATTGAATTATTGAGTATCATTTGTGGATACAGATCACATGATAGGGATTGGAGAGAAGAAACACAGAGATACACACTCTTTCTTTATAAATTTTGTTCCCAAAAAAAGCTTGAAATCCTGCCTTTACTCAATGCAACTAGATATAATACGACACTATTATCTCATCTTCTGTCCGCCTTCTTGTCAAATTAGCTGTTCCTCTTTTATGGTTTGAGCAATTTTTATTTGGTTTAATCTTCCAACATGGCAATGAAATCTTTTAGAAAATTCTTTATTCTTTTCAAGAACATTGACTCTGTTCTTCTCGATCAAACATGGCTCTTCATAAAGCCTAATTCATAGCTACTATAGAAAACTGCTTCTGATATTCCTAAAAAACTATTGCTTCTTTGGACATAGCAATTAGATCTATCAATAAACTCATGTTGCAGCTTTGAGGAAGACAGTATGTTTCATTTTGGCTTCTTTCCAGCAGACACCCATAATGTTAAACTGATTAACCTCTAAAAGTTGAAACCAGAAAATCAACTGTTTTATGGAACTTTATTTTGAGGATTATCTCTGTTTTTTTTTGTTTTTTTTTATCAACTTCAAGAAGCTATAGTTAGATTTTGAGCTTTTTTTTAAGGAAGATTTATCTATAATAGTACTAAACAGGTCAAAAATCAAAAACAGAAAACTCAAATAATGAACTTCTTAGCACAGAGAAAGATTCGATTCTTTTAAATATTCATTTGTATCATTTTTGTTATTCAAGGATAAAGGTCAACACTTAAAGCTTATCTCCCCAAAGAGATTTATGTTAGATTTGTGCTCATTATTTCAGATATTAATCTACATATATCACATTTTAAAGGTTACCCAATATTAATGTGTTTGTAAACAGTCTCATATTGGGACTGCTTACTCTGTTAAATATACATTTGTGTACTGACATAATAAATTTTACTTAAGCCATTCAGACGAGAAATTGAGAGTACAGATATATAAGTAAAGTTGGCGACTGTAGTCGAAGGTGACCAGAAGGCTCCCTTTTCAATAGCTACTACACTGAGGTGTAGGGGAGGGTGCTACTCCTTTCCCTGGATTGCTCCACTTTACCCTTGATATGTACCTTATATTTTTGAGTGTTAAGCAAGGAGGTATCAAATACCATATATAAAGTCTTTAGTATGACGCGACCTGGGATTGAACACAGGTCTCCCAGGCCATTGGCGAACACTCTAACCACTAGCTAATGACAGATATATAAGTTATCAATAAATTCTAAATAAGGTCTCCAATTGTATAAAACAAGTTTTGGTCCATCACCCTACCTTAGAATATGCTGAGTATATCACTTGCAGAAGTTAAGACCTCAGCTCCCCAACCCCCCAATGAGCATGACACTAAACTGCATTTAATGGTGAGGTTTCAGATCTGGGGAATGTGGTGTACCTCTACATTACCATTACTCCCAGGTCCATTCTGACCAAGAGTAGTAGTATGTAGGGCTCAAATAGATCTGTTTGAAAATTATTCATATTAGATAGGAATACTTGATATCATGTAACTGTAAATTATTTGTATCAAAAATAGTTACTTAAAGCTATAATTGTTTTTTAAGGATTTTTATTATGAGTTACTTGAAACTATATAACTGTTTTCAAACTGATTATTATGAAACAGAAATAGTTACTTAAAGCCATATAATTGTGTATAAATTAATGGTATTAAATAGGAATACTTGAAACCTTACCACTGTGAGCAAAAAATCTGTATTAGAAAAGAATATTTGATATATAATTATGCGTAAAAAAAAATTCTTTAGAAAGAACTATATCAAAAATGTCAGTATAAATGTACAATCAACACTATTCCTTATCCTCTAGGCATAAAATAACAGATGGGTTGTCATGCTATTAAAATCAACCTATTAATCTAGTTTTTTACCAGATAGAAGAATAAAAGTTATATAAAAATAAGTTAAATTTATTTCTTTTCAACATTTTGAATTTATTTTTTTCAATAGTTTTAGGGTTAAACATTTTCCCAAATGTCTTTATAAATTTTTTCATTCCATCCATAAAGTTTCTCATTTACTTTTGATCCAGTTATGTACAGCAACTTCAACTTTGGTATTGGATAAAATAATCTTGAACTTTCAACACCCTTTTCAATTTCAGATGTTTAACGAGGTCTCATTGAGGTTGAACATTTTTGCTGTTGTTCTTTTGCATCAAGACAATTCAGAATTTTATTTCAACCAAGAAATGGTACAAATGTTGAGAAATCTGAAATTTGCACTTGTTGCACACTTTCTGTAACATCCCAGTTGGGTACCTTCAAACTTTGGGTTATTCGTGAAATGGAAAGGATAGTGTCTTTCATTCAATGCCGAAGTTGAAGTTGGCCTATATAGTTGGGTCAGTGTTAAGTCAGAAACTTATCATGAGCCGAAGGAAAAAGTAGATAGACTCTTTGGAAAATAGAGGCAATAATGGTAGAATAGTTATTGTTGTAGGAAATGGACACTGCAACCCAAGTTTGAGTTCTAGACAAGGCTGTTTGCATTTCACATAGAGCTAAATACCCTTTTGCATAACAAATGTTTTTTTTTTTGTTTCTTCCATGGCATTATCGCCCAGTTCGAATTAGTAAAGCATAAGTTCTCAAATAAGACTATGTTGCAGGTACATCTGTCCAACTTTCAATTCACACACCGAGTGAAACAATACACAATGTCTCAGCATACTAAGTATCATGATATTACCAATCACAGTAGGCACCTACCACAGTTTATTTTAGTCATGCTCAGTTGGTTAGGGCTGTTGAATACACCAATTGCATCTCTTCAGAGGAGTACGATAAGTTTCCTGGATATAACCCTAAATGATCTGATGGTGAGCCTAAAGTAATGCTGGAGCTTTGGGGAATGCAGAGTACCCCTTAATTGCCATTGCTCCCAGGTACACTCTGACCTGGAGTGGTAACATCTAATAGGGTCCAATGAATGAAAAATGACTGTTTGACATTTAAACTGAGTGCAAACTAATGCTAAATTGAATTGTTTGAAATAGAACTGTTTTATCATTTATCTGTGTAAACAAATGTCTAATGTTTAATTGAATTGTTTGTCATACATAGCAACACTTGGAACCATTTAACTGTGTGCAAAAGGCTTGTTTAAAATGTTATCAAGAAAATATGTTTACAGATCATATATATTTAATATATATGTATAAAGAGGATTTGGCATTAAATAACATACAGTGTTTGATTTGCCATAAAACCCAACCAAAACAATCTTGTTTTGGTCATGTGCTGCATGCACTTTTGACTAGTATGTGCCCAAATACTGCAAAATTTTTGATTCACCCAAATATATATATATATATATATATATATACACTAGTGGGTTGAGTGTTTGCCAATGGTCTGGAAGACTTGGGTTCAATACCAGGTCGTGTCATACCAAAAACTTTAAAAATGATTCTTGATACCTCTTTGCTTAACACTCAGCAATATAAGGTACATATCAAAGGTAAAGTGGAGCAATCCAGGGAAAGGAGTAGCACCCTCCCTTACACCTCAGTGTAGTAGCTATTGAAAAGGGAGCCTTCTGGTCACCCTCGACTACGGTCACCAACTTTATTTTTACTATATATATATATATATATATAATGAATAAGGTGAAGTTCCTTAAGGAGTTGGCAAAAGGAAGTACTGTTTACAGTTGCACCTTTTTCAAGAAAATAAATTGTGTTGGGTCCTTTTATGTCTCAGAAAACTGTCAGACTTTCTTTAGTGACTGCTGTCCCCAAAACTTTTTCTTTACCTGAGAGTTAATGTGATTCCACACCCTGGATTGTCTTTTCAACTCAGCCTCATAGTGGCAAACCCATATTTTGCCCATTTGTAAACACTTTTTGACTAAAACAAGCTTCTCAATACACATCCCATATTTTTTTGTAAAGTTCACATATTTTGCAATTTTCGGCCACCAGAAATTTGATGACAGACCTCTGTTCAAACTTGCTGCACTCTGTTTGATTTGTCACTATTTTGAATAACCTCAAAACAAGTATTTTTGCATGATTAAAATAATTTTACCATAAACCAATTCCAAATAATGCTAAGTTTACATTTATAGAACAAAAGTCTGGGGAAAATGTATTTTTCTTTTTAAAAAAAATTCTTTTAATATATCAAATGACGCTTAGATAGATAGATAGATAGATAGATAGATCTTCACTTGCACTGGAAAAAACTATTTAATCTGAAATAACGGATTTGACACTTTTACTGCAATTGATGTCATTCTGTCTCTTATCACATTCTACTCTCATCACTATTTAGGAAAACTAATCTTTTTTCTGTGCAAATAGGAATCGGTTTATATTCTTTATCTCTAGGTTTTCCTAATTGAATATTTATTGAGTAGACTAAAAGTCTGTTCTCTTCTTATGTTTAGATGGCATTAGGAGTGTTTAGTTTTTAGTGACTTCAGTCAAAAAGATCACTAAAGTGAATACTAGGTATGATACAATCATCTTATTTCCTCTACCCTTGTAACCCAGTTGGTATGAGCTGTAGAATATGCCAACTGGGTAAGAACTACTAATGCATGTCCCGAATATGACGAAAACCATCTGATGGTGCGGTTCCAGTTCTGGAACTTTGAAGAATGTGAAGTACCTCTTCATTGCCATTACTCACAGGTCCACTCTGACCAGGAGTGGTAGTAGCTGTTAGGTTCCTATCTATGGATCAAATAGAACTGTTTGAACATTTACTAGACTTGAAATCATTTAACTATGTGCAAACAAATGATTATTGTAAAATTGAATTATTGATATCATCTAGTAGTGGTTGAAAACATTTTACAGTGTTCAAGTAAATAAATAATGTTGAATAGAATTATTAGTGTTTGATTGCAATACTTGAAACCATTTAACTGTGCGCTAACAAATGATTAATGTTGAATTTCATTAATAATATTATGTTGTAATTCTTGAAACCATTTTACTGTGTGAAATTGAATGAATAATATCAAATAGAATTATTAGTTTTTGATAGCAATACGTGAAATGATTTAGCTGTGTGCTAACAGGATTAATATCAAATAGAATTATTTATATTGGATAACAGTACTTGAAACCATTTTACTGTGTGAAAACAAATAAGGTCTTGCTTGTTCAAAAATAATGTTACCTATAAACTATTTGCTTACAAGTCATATAAAATATATATGTATAAACAGAGTGGCATTAAATAGACCACAAGGGTTGATATGCCATAAAATTAGAGCGAACAAATGTTGCAATTTTCTAAAGTTTATTACTGTACTTTTAAAAACAAAAGGTAAGTTCAAATCATGAACAAGACCATGTTTCATTTCACACTAATCCCCTTAAATACCCTAGGGGAAAATAGCCCAGTTGACTGGGACTTCAGAATACACCAATTGCATCTCTTCAGAGGGGTAGACTCCCCCAATGAGCGTCCTGATTATGACACTAAACATCCTGATGGTGAGGGTTCAATAATGTTCGAGCTTTGGGGAATGCAGAGTGTTAACATCCTATCTTGGCTTATGGGACGAGCAATTATCTTCCCCTGGAGGAAGAGGGAGCTGTGAGGAGAGGAAGGAGGAAAAGGAGGGTTGACCACTTTTGAGAGGGATCTCTTTGAGACAAGTCGCACATGTCAACTCTAAAATAAAATATATATTTATCCTATTCTTGCCTGGACCTTATTTATCTTAATTAACACAGAGTACCTCATCAATGCCAGGTTCACTCTGGCCTGGAGTGGTAGCACCTGATAGGGTCCTATCTATGGGTCAAATAAAACTAAACTGTGTACTTATGCTTAACTGAATTGTTTGAAATTAACTGTTTTGACCTTTAAACTGTGTACTGATTTTAAACTAAATTGTTTGAAATAGAACTGTTTTTACATTTGTGTGTAAATCAGAAACTGATGTTTAATTGAATTGTTAGTGATACATTGCAATACTATTTAACTTTGTTGACTAAACTGAATAGTTTGAAATAGAGCTGTTTTTGGCATTAAAACTGTGTACCTATGCTAAACTGAATTGTTTGAAATAGAACTTTTTATATTTATAAAAATGGATTTGGCATTAAATAACCTACTTTGGTTGATAAAACCAAACGTTGGGGGGAAGTAATGAATCCATCACTTCTCCTCTTCTTACAGCTATGGGGAAATAGTAGAGCAGACAGGGTTCTTTAAATATGGGTTCAACCAACAGTCTTTGATAAGATAAACTCTGAATTCTAATCAGATGTACTCTGCTTAAAAATTGACCTTGTGTCACAATCTTGGAGGGGTTGGGAAAATCCAAATAAGATTTATCGAGCAACTCATTGATGTAATAGCGTCTGATATCCTCAGAAAAAGAATTGTCTGTATGGTCTTCATAAACTTTTAATCTTTACTAGTATAATTAAATGAGGTGTGTATATTAAACGTTATCCAAACTTTAGTTTATACTTTGTTTATACATTGAAGGTAGGAGAAAATAAACCACATTTTTAGTATATCTTCCTTTTTATTTTAAGAAAGATGAAAATGTGTCCACAGTAAAAAATGATTTCTTTAGTTTATGGATGTTATGACTGATTATTAAGGGTCAATAAATAACTCAACACGGAGATATGAGGGGCCACGCAAATGTATCCAAGTCTCTGAGGAGGGTTTCCTTGGTTCAATGTACATAAAGACAGGTAAGGTGCTTAATGCTGCTGCTGCTCACTCTACCAGCTTAGTTCTTGATTAATATACCTTTTGGGTCAGTCCATTATTCTGGTCATAGGTGAGCCACCTACAACAATGGAGAAGGTTTTGTGAACGATTTAATATATCAAAAGTGGTTCATGAAGTTATTTTATCCTTCTCTATTGAGCATGACTCTTCATCAACTATAATTCTTCGATAATGTTATGTGGGTAGGTTGAATTTAAGCTTGTGACGAAATGTAGCTTAATATTCTGAGTGCTGTGATAAAAGGTTAATATAGAAATGAATTATAAAATAAAACATCTACATAAAAACAAATAACAGATTTGATCTTTTTATGCATTATATTATCAATAAGCAATAATTTATCAAGTTTGTTTTTGTGTAAGAATTAACTTTTATACATGTACAGTGTTGGTTGGTTGTTTAGGTTTTATGGCATATCTACCTTTGTAGGTTATTTAATACCAAATCCATTTTTATATAAATAGAGTAAGTAAAGTTGGCAACCTTAGTCAAAGGTGACCTAAAGGCTCCCTTTTCAGTAGCTACCACACTAAGGTGTAGGGGAGGGTGTTACTCCATTCCCTGGATTGCTCCACTTTACCCTTGATTCTTACCTTATAATCCTATATTAAGTAAGGTGGCATCAAGTACTATTTTTTGTGTCTTTGGTATGACTCGACCTGGTCGCCTGGACCATTAGCGAACACTCCACTCATTAGGCAAATGGATTGTCAAAAACATTTCTATTTCAAGCTATTCAGTTTAGTCAAACAGTTCTAATTCAACCAATTCAGTTTAGTATAAGTATAGATTTTGTTTACACAATGGTAAATGTCAAAACAGTTCTATTTCAAAAAATTCAGTTTAGCATAGTACAGTTTCAATGTCAAAAACAGTTCCATTTCAAGTAACTCAGATTAGCATTAGTACACAGTTTAGATATTAAAGCAGTTCTATTTCAAGTAATTTAGTTTAGCATAAGTATGCAGTTTAGTTCTATTTGACCCATAGATAGGACCCTGTCAAGTGCTACCACACCAGGCTGGAAGAATGGACCTGAGAGCGATGGCAATGAAGGGGTACTCTGCATTCCCCAAAGCTCCAGCATTACTGGAACCTCACCATCAGATTGTTTAGTGATGTACAGTGTTTGTAAACATTTTTAATGTTGTTTTTAATTACTAACATGCATGTTAGTCTTCAATTTCTTTTAAGATAAAGCTTGATTATCATTGTGAAATTTGAAACTGGTATTTTTGGTTCTGTGAATAGAGAATCTAAAATCTTGGTTTATCCTTTTTGACTATTAAGGGATAGCTGGTATACAGATCCACTAGGCTTCGGTGATAAAATAGGGTAATGTTGTTTTTAGAAATTATGACACACATGGGGTTTTTTCCCATTTTTAGATTTGATAAAACACTTGGGTTAGGGACCGTTATACTGCTATAGAATAAAAGAATACTGCTTCTACTCACAGAGCTGATATTCCTAAAAATATTACTTCTTTGGACATAGCAATTAGATTTATCAATAATCTTTTGTTATAGCTTTAAGGAAGACATTGTTTCCTTTTGGCTTCCTTCCAGCAGACACCCATAATGTTAAGCAGAGATATCCTGCTGAATAATACTCTATGGTCAGGTAGACTAGTTAAATTTAATAGTAATTAAATGAAGATATTGTTTGAAAATAATCAACATTATACAATAGAGAGTAACTTGTCAACTGAAGGTGTAGAATATGCCTACCAACTCAGTCATTAAAAAAGGTCTGATAGTCTTTTGAGACATGAAAGGACACATGACTATTGGTTTCTGTTTAGGAACTTTAAAGAGTGGGAAGTACCTCTTCATATCCATGATTCCCAAGTCCACTCTAACCCAGACTTGTAGTACCTATTAGGGTTCGATTTACAGGTCAAATAGAATTGTTCAAACATTTACTAAGGAATATTATTATTGTTTATCAGAAACCATACAGCTGTATGCAAATTATTTGTATCCGATAGGAAATCTTGATAAATAGAATTACTCAGGTTAAATAGCAATACTTGAAACCATTTAACTGTGCAAACAAATGAACTCTAAACAAATGAACTCTAACAACTCATTTAAATTAGTTACCTACAAACTATTTGCTTATTAATCATATGTATATATATATATATATGATTAGTAAGCAAATAGTTTGTCGGTAACTAATTTAAATGAGGAGATAACTCTTCATCCCTTTTCTATCCTCTCCCACCTTCTTTCCTGTGTCTATTCTGATTTATTTTATCCATAAGATCAGAAGAAGTCCTGTTAATTTTTTTTCGTGTTTTTTGATTTTTCAAAAACACATAACAGGATGGAAATAAATTTATAATCCTAATATGACCGGTTTGTTGTTTTTTCTTAATGAAATATATATATATATATATATAGGATTTGGCAATGAATAACCCACAAGGGTTGATATGTTGTAAAACACAAACCAACAACCAATAGCACAGGAGATAACGAAACAAACTCAAAACATCTAAATTAAAAACTAAATATTATTTGGACCATCTTGGTTTTATGTTAGTCACTTTCATTTAAGTTTAAAAAAATACTGGATCATATTGCTTAAATGTAATGCAAATATTCAGATTTTAGAAGAAATTGTGATGGCTAATGAAATCAATGCTTTAGTTTGGCAAATAAGATCATAAAGTTTTAGTCAAAGAAACGATTATTCCTTTTTTTTTAAAGTTTGGAAATTTAAATCCTATACAATTAGATTCTAGAGCAACATGGCTTCCACTGATCAATGTTTATTGGTAAAGACTCAAAAAGTTTTCTTTTATGTTTAAAACCTTTCGGAGCTACTAAGCATGCATATCAAACTTTGTAGCTCTATATCAAATTGTTTGGCTGTTGTAGTATAGTCACTGATGACTGCTGTGCCAGTGATGGCAAAGTGTCAAATGGCGAGGGGAAATTCACAAAAACGTAACTCATCTTAGCATTAGAACCTGATTACTTTATTCTCTTCATTCAGTCTCTGAGGTTATGGAAGCAAAAAGAAATGGATAATGGACATAAATATGCTGAATAACTTCCTTCATTCTTTTAGGAACCATCTCATCTCATATCTTTGTATCATCCCTCATTCTTGTGAACATTTTTCTTGCTGCACCCCAGCTACCAAAAGAGAAAAAAGATGCTGAATCATGAAATCTGTCATATATATATATATATATATATATATAGTAGCAGCCATAAGTTAAAGAACAGAACAACACCAAATATTTAAATGGTTTTTACTTGAAAAAAATGTATGTTTATAAAATTTTCCAAAAATATATTTGGAACATATATGCATTTCTTACATGTAGTTTTCTAAAAATATTTTACTGTAAACTAATTGTGAACTAAAAAAACAAAAAAGCCAATCTCTAGAAAAACTGTTTCTTGTAGGTTAAATAAAGAAAAATTAGTGGCTTGGATTCCGTATCTCAAACCTTTGATTTCAAAGAAAAATCTAAAGGTTCATCTTGACTTCACCACAGAGCATATCCTATGGACAGAGGAACAATGGAATATAGTTCACTTAAGAGATAAATCTAAATTCAACTTACTTGGATCTGATGGTAAGAGGTTTGTAAGATGTAAAAATGGGGAACACTTATCTCCTCAATGCATTAAGAAAACTGTGAAATTTGAAGGGGAGAGTGTAATGGTGTGGGGGATGATTTCTTCAGCGGGAGTAGGACCCATTGATCATTTTCACGGTAATATTAATGCCAGTGTTTATAAAGAACTTCTTTGCCACCATGCTCTTCCTCATTTATGCAAAGGGTCAGTTGAAACTCCAATATTTATGCAAGACAATGTGCCTCGTGACAAAGCTAAAACTGTGTTAAATTTTCTCAAAGAGAAGGAATAGCTGTTATGAAGTGGCCATCATAAAGCTCAGATATTAGACCTATAGAAAATGTGGGAAAAGTCATAGGAGAGAAAGCTCAGAACAGAAATCCACAAAGTATTGATGATTTATGGCAGGACACTGCTGGAGAAGCAGGGACGAGCACATAAGTGATGTACTCCTATGGACCCTCACATATAGCCGCGCAAAAGCAGGATAACCTGCTCGAACATACATACTGCAGCTATGTGAGGATACGAGATGCAACCCAGAAGACCTGCCAGAGGCGATGAACGATAGGGAGAAGTGGCGAGAGAGGGTCAGGGATATCCGTGCTAGCAGCATGACATGATGATGATAGGATTTTCTGAAAGAAGAATGGGAAAGTATCACTACCACCTTTTGTAAGAAGTTAATTGGCTCATGTGGTCAAAGATGCAATGAGGTAATCCAATGCGAAGGAAAATTCACGAAATATTGAATTTTTCTTTAGTTTATATATTGATCTAACAAGGATTTATGATGCATTCCCTTACTTTTGACCAGGGCAAAATGTATATTTTTGTTTTTTCAGTTGACTATTAATTCACTGTAAAAGAAAATTTAGAAAACTTTATATGTAATTAATGCATGTATGTTTCAAGTATATTTTGTGAAAATTTCATAAATGTACATGGGAATTTTTTCAAGTAAAAATTATTTAAATATTTGTTGTTGTTCAATTCCTTAACTTATGGCCACTGCTGTATATATATATATATATTGGTGTTCACAGAACACTCCATCCTCACTTCTGTTTCTATTGGATGATACTTCAATGGTGACCTTGACAAGACTGATCTAGGATTTTAGATCAAGTGTATCTTGGTACATCTTGTCTTCTGAAAGAGATGTTGAACTCTACCAACTTGTCTTTCTTCTGACTGCTGGCTTTTTTGATAACTTATCTATTTGTGCTCACCTATTATTTGCTTACAGTACTATACTGTCAGTTGAGGACAGACAAACAAACTCTTCCTGATTATGAGTATAAATAGATGCATCAGTCTTTTCATAGCTTTGGGCAAGTTTCCATGAAAATGTATAAAATTCAAAATAGGTTGGAATCTTTTATAAATGCAACTTCATAAAAGTGGCAAAACAAATATGAAATGCAAGCAGAACTAAACAATTTGTTTTTTCTTTCTTTGACAATATGACTATATGGATGTTTCTCAAAATCTTTAAAGGCTTTAAATTTCCATGCCAAGTAATTCCTATTCATGGTATATCTCCGAGCAATGGAGGTTACTTCATGGTGCTAATCTCCTCTCCTCTACAAAAAGGGGTTCACTGAGTATGACACTAAATTAATTCTGGTGGTGTGGCTCCAGTTCTGGAGCTCTGATGAGTGGGGAGTGTCCCTTCAGTGCCATTATTCCCAGTTTTACAATAACTCAGTATAATAGCACCAGTTAGAATTCTATCTATGGGTCAAATAAAAAAAAAAGTTGGCGACCATAGTCTCCCTTTTCAATAGCTACCACACTGAAGTATAGGGGAGGGTGCTACACCTTTCCCTGGATTGCTCCACTTTCCCTTGATACATACCTTATATTGCTGACTGTTAAGCAAGGAGGTATCAAGTACCATTTTTAAAGTCTTTGGTATGACGTGACCTGGGATTGAACCCAGGTCTCCTGGACCATTAGAGAATGTTTAAAAATTGTTTGTATTCATTATTGCTGTGCAATAAAAAAAATCTCATCAGAAATACAAAAAAATATAAATATGAACATACAATGAACATGATTCCCTAACCTTTAGGCATAAAATAACACTAGATGGGTTGACATGCCATTGAAATCAATCAATCAATCCTCCCCAAGATGAGTTACATGGTGAAATCAACCACCATAGTCCCAAAGACTCCAGCCCTGTTGGCAGGGGCTGTAGAGTATATTGATTGCACCTCTGCAGAAGGATACCCACCCCCAACAAGGCCACTTGTTGGCTGTAGTTGGCGGCCCATAATGCTTGAGGACAGAAACTTGATGGCTGAACAGTCTGACCTAGCAGTAAAAGTGTTCACATGACTTACAACACTTTGATGCATATTGACTTTTGACAGGCCGGTTAGTTAGGGATTTCAAAACAGGATATGCACCTGTGTAAACAAGAGACAGCAGAAATGAATCACATGAATTGAGCAAGAAGAAAAATGTGTGGGCATCCAAAAAATATATAATGCAGAATTTTTTCCACCCCAGAGAGAGTCGGGCAGTCAGTCATTTGGAGAGCAGCCAGTGAGTAGATATGTCAGCCTGGATGGGAGTGGGGCAGGTAGTTTCCTGGCTGAGAACTGGCTCTATATCAAAGCCCTTGTCAAAGAAGAAGTAGGGCTCTGAATATGTCTGACTCCAAATGGTGTCAATCATAGCAGTCTTCCATCTCTCTCTCTCTCTCTCTCATTCACACAACCATTAAGACATTTCGAATAAAGAAGTTTATATTTCAATACAAAAGTGTTGTTGTCACCTGTGCCTGGTAAAGTTGTTGTCATGTTTCTAAATGACAAAAAAAAGACTGTGATGTCTGACCAAAAACCTCCTTTCGTATTCAACAATTATCCTCTCCTTCATCTCCTTAAACTGATCGCCGCTTCTCCTCTAATCAATTTGTATCCAATGCAAATGTACGAGGTGCATACGATAAGTTTCCAGACTTTTTTCGTATGGGCCCTTTTATTAATAGTACACACACGAAACTCTAGTCCCCTTCGAAGTAATCTCCTCCGGCTGCAATGCACTTGTTGTACCATTCCAACAACTTCTGGAAGGCCCCATGGAATTCCTCTTGTGTGAGTGTGTCAATGACCTTTGTCAAAGCCTCTTTCATCTCCTCAATTGTCTCATAATGACAGCCTCTGAGTAAATGTCACAGGGAGCAAGATCTGGATTATAGGGACGGTGAGGAACTGTATTGATGCCCATCTTGGTCAAATAGTTTGTGACAAGTATGGAGTTGTGGACTGGTGCATTGTCCTGCTGGAAATGCCACTGACCCGATTTGAAGAATGCTGGCCTCTTCCGATGAAATATCTTCCTGAACTCCCTTAAAACCTCAACGTAATAATCCTAACCCGAACCCTTTGGCCAATCAACTCTGGTGTATTGACTTCTTTACTCCTCCCACACCTCTCATCATCCCTCACAGACTCCGTGCCTTCCTTGAATCTCTTATGCCACTCAAAAACTGATGCTCAATTCATGCAAGATGGTTGAAAAGCAGTCTGAAGCATTCCATATGTTTCTTGCATATCATTCTTCTAAAGTGTCCTCACGTCCAGATTGCATTTTTGAAATTCACCAGCTGTGACAATCAGGCCTTAGTAGGGTGTATTCCAATTGCTGCTGTTGCTGTTCATTTGAACCTGAAATCATAAAAATTAGTTAGTCATCTCATAAGATGTATAGCAAAAACATACTGAATTTTCAAGAGTCTACAACAATTCTAAATGCCCATACAAAAAAGTCTGGAAACCTACTGAATGCACCTCGTAAAAAGCACTTCATGATGATGTTCATTGATTTCTATGTTCTTTTCTGCTTGCTGTAATTTGCATGTGCGTCTTCACTCTCCATGGTTTTACGGCGTGAAAATATGTGACCATTTGCAATCTAAGCTTGCTCAAAGCAGCCATGTTTTTTCCATTCAAAAAGATATATCTTGTGTGCGGATCATATGCACTGACGTTTGCGCTGAGGTGAGTGGCGATTTTCACTACACTCCCTCCTGATCTCATGATCACAAATATGGCATGGGGGCGGTGCCTGTTTCTGCCAGTTGTTTCTTTGCAGAAGTGTAGGGTGCTTTTCCATTAGGTTTCCCACATTCCCTCTATCTCCACTAGTTTGGTCATCTTCCTTTTTGCTATCTTCCTTAGACATTAACTGTGCAGATGAATGTTAGCCTTCCGATTCACAAGTCACCAATACCCCCATCTCGCTACCGGACAATGTGTCACTTTCGTCTTCCTCCGTAACAGCTGATTCATCGCGTCTGCGAAGGTGTTTCACTTGGTGAGGTGTGCCATTGACTAACACTGTCTGAGGACTGATCACCCCATCAACTTGTCCTTTGCAAAATCTGGTGGTACATCGGCAGTCCAGCGGTTTGACCCAGACAGGTTCCCCAACTTGGTATGCGTTACTTCTGGCTTCAGGTGAAGACGGATTGGGGTCTATGCCCTTCACACGCTGCTCATACTGGAATATGCCACTTGCTGGCATACTACACGGTGTTTCATTATCTTCGGGTGTTGCAATATACCAGTACATGGCTTCCGTTATCAAGCAATGCAACCTCGCTGTTATTCTCTTAACAGTGTGGTGACACTGCTCCGCAATGCCGTTACCTTCTGGGACATAAGCACTCCGGTATCGCATTCATATGCCCCATTCATCTGTTAAAGCGAGGAAAGTTTGGCTACAAAAAGCTGGGGCATTATCCGCCAATATTTCAGCTGGCAAGCCTCATTCAAAAAAGACGGACTTCAGTTCTCGCACGATGGCTGATGCATTCTGACAAGCCAGCTGGCGCCACACAGAGAAACATGTTGGCCCACAATCGGTCAGCGTCAAGGATACCAGTTGTTTCCCACTTCTGTTCTTCCTTTTTCCAACCGAGCCGATTGATTGGCAGTCTTCGCAAGTTTGTATTACAGATCTGACTATTGCTTTTGTGGTAGAGGGGCATATTTTACGGCAGAAATAGGTTGTATGTCTGATACCAGGATGTCTTCATGTATGGTTCAGATTTGTTCAGGTGGTAACTGAGCTGTCAGGGTAGTACACAGCAGGGGTGAGGAATCGGACTTGTACCTTATCAACTCCAACCATTTGACACTCAAGTGAGGCCATCTGCCAAGTTCTGCCTCGATGCAACGAAAGTGACATCGAATCAGTTTCTGTAGGATTGTCAACCTCCTTTGAACCAGCATCTTGCTTGCGGCTTTGGTTCTTACTTAGGCTCTTCCCGTCAGTGCATTGGTTAGCCAATGGCAGACACACGGAGTCTGTGTGCAGATGAACTGTTCTAGCTAGCCATTGTAACACAAGGTTGAGACCTTTCACTGTGGCGTCAAGCTCTGTTAAATTTATATGCTGTGCGTTGTTTGTTGGACGAAGCCATCCTCCAGGATATCATCATGTCTTTCCAATACCACGCCGGTTGCCAACGAGCATGCATCAACCCATGCATTCAACTTTCCTCCGGATACACTCCAGCTACCTCAGACAGAGTCATCACGGGGGAGAGAAAAAAAAAGACTGCAATGTCTGACCAAAAACCTCCTTTCATATTCAACAATTATCCTCTCCTTCGTCTCCTTAAACTGATCACTGCTTCTCCTCTAATCAATTTGTATCCAGCGCAAACTCAAAACGCACCAAGTGATGACATTCATTGATTTTTATGTTCTTTTCTGCCTGCCCCCATCTGCATATGCGTCTTCATTCTCTGTGGTTCTACGTGACTGCCGGTGTGAAAATACGTGACCATTTGCAATATAAGCTTGCTCAGGGCAGCCATGTTTTTTCCAGTCAAAAAGATATATTGTGCATGCGGAGCATATGCACTGACGTTTGTGCCGAGGTGAGTGGTGATTTTCAACCCAATTTTCACTACATCACCTTTCTTTTCTGATATATAACAAATTCATATTGGCTCCTTCTTAGACTAGACAGGTGGTTGCAAATCAACTGGGTGGTCATTTCAAGCCCTAGCACCTATATGATTGTCTTGGTTGTATTCTTTCAATTACTCTTGTTGTAAACAAGTATCCAACCCTATTTATTTTAAAGGTGCAAGAACGCAGTGACTTAGGGTCAATTCTGTTGAGAGAAATAAAACTTTGACTTTAAGGCACCTGATTTTGGTTACTGAAAACCTGGGACTCGAAATTTCATTCCTGACATGAGTATACTGGCCTATATATATCTCTGTCTCAACTAAAGCAAATGGGTTTTCCCCTTGTAAATTTCTAACAAATGCTGGACTTTATAATGAGTGGTAGGGCAAAGGACGAGTGACAAAACAAACAATACACACAGCAAATAAAAATAAAAAACCAAAACAGAATCTAATTCTAAAAATGAAGCAATAGAATTCCAAAGATTTATTGTACTAGAATCATTCAAGGAAATTTATTTGGCTAAATTTTCCCCATTCTTGTTAGAAAATATCATCTCCAATAGAGCAAATTTTTAAACTGTGAAATTAATCAGAAGTGGTAATCTACAGAGAGGTCCCCATGGACTTTCTTGAAATCTATGTATGGCACTAGACCTTGCTGTCTAGTTCAAGTCATAACCCGGCATATGTGCCCAGACCCACATTTGGGTTCGTGAAACTGCTTGCCTCATCAGGCTCACATTGCACTAAGTGAGCCGATGAGCAGCATAGACCAGCAGGGTTCGAGTCATTCCTGACCTTCCCCTCCCCTTTATCCCCACTTTAATCAGCCTTCAGGCTTTTGACCTTGTGTCAAGTCCTGTCTGGTGGGAGGCAGCGACAAATAAACAGAAGTGGTAATCTACTTGTGGAAGTGGACCAAAAAAAACTTAATTTAAATGCAAACTTTCTGCAAATTGCAAGGACTACCTCCATAATAGACTCAATACCTCAAAGGGAGTTTTAAGAAGCAGGAAGTTATCCTTAGCTACACCAGAGGAAATAAAAACAGCCTTAGGAAAGTCCGTGACAGGCTATAGAAGGATAGCTATTAGAGAGAGGGGATAGTGAAAAAATACTAACACACACCAACATATTGATATTTAACAAATCAACAATACTCAAGGAAGAGAAAATTGGATATTATTTTGAAAGGGTCGAACAATGCATCCCTGCATTCTAGAGGTGCTTTAAATGTCAAAAATATGAACACTACAAGGAAGGGCCTAAAGAACATCCAACATATGGAAGGTATGGCCAAAGGAATCCAGATCACATGAAGGAAAATTGTACTAATGAAACCAACTAAAGATGCTGCTGCATATATTATGAGATTTTAATTGATTCCTCCATTATGAACTCTTACTAAAGAACCAAATGATTGATTTGAACAAGTACTGTTCTCAATTAAATTAATTAGGCAAACTACAAAAAGTTAAGAGTTAGAGAATTGTTATAGAGAAAAATTCCAATATGATAAATATTGCATAGATATCTTATTAGAACATTTTCTCAATAGAAAAGTTTTTATTTCTGCAAAAACACTTATTTAAGCAATGATTTAATCAGTGGTTTTTTAAAATCAATCACAAAAATGCTAGTGATCACATGTTCCTTTTTTAATTAGACAAACATTATTTCAACTTAGATGAAATATTTTGTATCCCAAATTTCACCTTTGAATTAATATTTATTTGTCTTTTGATGAAAAAGTTTCAGCTTTCTTTTGAAAAGGCACTTGGATCTGTTCTTGGCTGAGAAAGATATGAAAAGTTCTGAGAAATTGGAAATAGGAAGGTTTCCCCCGCCAAAAAAACAAAAGACAAAAAACAAAAAAAACAAAAGCAGTAAATATGTTGTTCAATAAATTTAATGCTAAAAATAGAAAAAAAATTTCTTTTACTTTTAACTGATAAATTGAATGGAATTTTTGACACTCATGTTTACAGTAAGTTTTCATTGCCAATTTTTATTTTTTCTTACCATAACTTGATATTTTTATTTATTACATAAACTATAATTTGATAGATGTTGTACCCACTCTTTTTTTTATCTTTATACTTTGCCTGATTATTGTTCATGGCTTATATTAATGATAGTGTAATATATATCCCTTTGCTGTTGAATCATATTTAATTACACAGTGAAGTATATAGCTGCAATCTGTTTAAGACTGTTCATTAATGCAGTATGATGTAATATTCACCTAAGGTTACTGAGTTCATTGGTTTCACTTGCAATTGCAATAGTTAATTAGTTAAACTAGTGAGCACCTCCTTGTTATTTTGGACATTTTGGACTATTGCTGTTGGCTGCTGACTATGGAAGTTGTGAAGCAGGATGGATTATTATCTCTCAGAGGATTTCAGATTCATCTAAGCTGATTATATTCTCTTGTGGCCTGACTCTTACCACTGGAAGTTTACTTTTTTTGGTGGGGTGGGTGTTTATTGTTTTTTATTTATTTATTTTTTTTTGTCTTTTACGTTCATTTTTACTCCTGACATCTTCATTTTTCTTATCCATTCATTTGATACACATTTACAGAAACACCTTTATCTATCTGCCTTTGGTGATATTACTAAATCTCAAGCCTCTTATTGCTGATAGCAATGTTGCTTACTGTAAATTGATTGATGTTAATGGCATGCCAAATTGTATGGGGTTATTTTATGCCTAGAGGTTTGGGTATTGCATTCATTGTACATTCACATTTACTTTTTTGTGTTGCTGTTACTTTATTTTTTAATTTTTTTTGCATGTGGTCCTATCAAATACAAATAATTTTAAAACAGATCTATTTGACACATAGATAAACCCCTAACAGTTACTACCACTCTGGGTCTTGCCCAGTTAGCTAGGGCTGTAGAATACACCAACTGCATCTCTGCAGAGGAGTAAGCCACCCCCAACAACAACAAGTGTCCTGGATATGACATGAAACAATCTGGTGGTGAGCTTTGGGGAATGCAAAGTACCCCTTCACTGCCATCGCTCCCAGGTTCACTCGGGCCCGGAGTGGTAGCACCCAATAGGATCCTATCTATGGGTCAAATAAAACTAAACAGTGTACTTATACTGAACTGAATTGCCTGAAATAGGACTGTTTTGACATTTAAACTGCATACTTATGCTAAACTGAATTGTTTGAAATGGAACTGTTTTTTATGCTAAACTGGATTGTTTCAAATAGAACTGTTTTTGATGTTTAAACTGTACTTACGCTAAACTGAATTCTTTGAAATAGAACTGTTTTGACATTTGATTGTATGTAAACAAAAACTATACTTATAAACTGAATTTAATTAGAACTGTTTGACAGAACTAAATAGATTGAAATAGAAATGTCTTCGGCAATTAAACTGTGTACTTATGCTAAACTGAATTGTTTGAAAAAGAACTGTTTATTTGTATAAAAATAGATTTGGCATTAAGTAACTTACAAAGGTTGATATGCTATAAACCCAAAAAAAACAAACACTCTGGGTCAAAGTTAACCTGGGAGTAATGGCAATGAAGGAGTACTCGATACTCCTCAGATGTCCAGCATCCAGCTATCAGTTAAATAGTATGTCTGCTATTCTTCTACAAAGATGTCTTTGGCATTAAATAACCCACAAAGTTTGATATGCCATTTTACAAAGCAACCAAAGCAAAACTCCAGACTGGAGCTTCACTATCTGATGCAGGTTAGTACTGTACCCAGGACACCTCATTTAGGGATATCTTAACCCTCTGTTGCAGAAACAGTAAGTATATTCTAATCTCTGCTGATAGGACTAGAATACAATAAAGGAAAAGATTGATTCAGAATATTCTTTTAAAAGAAGCTTTTTTTCTTTTATCATTCATTTTTTATGCGTATATGTATATGTATGTGTCCACATGTATAGTAAGTAAAGTTAGCGACCATAGTCGAGGGTGACCCGAAGGCTCCCTTTTCGATAGCTACTACACCAAGGTGTAGGGGAGGGCGCTACTCCATTCCCAGGTATAACCATGTGTAATTGGTTGATTTTTAAAAAAAAATATATGTATCTATCCAACTCCTTTTCCTAAGGCCAAAATGTGACAAAATAATTATTATTAAATAGAAATAATTACTTGAAACCACATGATTATTTGTATTATATAGGATTACTTAAAACCATACAAATTGTTTGTATTAGATATTAATACTTGTTACCATATAACTGTATGTAAATTATTTGTATTAAGAATAGCTATTTGAAGCTATTATTATTTGCTAAAGATTATTATTAGTTACTTGAAACCATATAAATTTAAATTATTTGTATCAAGAATAGCTATTTGAAGCTATTATTGTTTGCTAAGGATTATTATTAGTTACTTGAAACCATATAAATTTGAATTATTTGTATCAAGAATAGCTATTTGAAGCTATTATTGTTTGCTAAGGATTATTATTAGTTACTTGAAACCATATAAATTTAAATTATTTGTATCAAGAATAGCTATTTGAAGCTATTATTGTTTGCTAAGGATTATTATTAGTTACTTGAAACCATATAAATGTGTTTGAATGATTATTATGAGAAATAATTACTTGAAATCATACAATTGTGTATAAATTATAAGTATTATATAGGAATACTGGAAACTATACAACTGTGGGCAAATTATTTCTATTAGATAGGAATGCTTTATATTATATAACTGTATAAATTATTTACTTCAATATGCTATGATTGTTTGCTAAGGATTATTATTATTATTAGTTACTTGAAACCATACAACTGAATGCAAACAAATAATTATTATTGAATAGAAATAATTACTAACAGAAACAGGATAAATGATGGCTACAATAGTGGCAGTGGACTTCAGGTCACTCTCTGGAATCTTGCCAGAGTTATTATTAGCTTAGATTAGATTACTTTGTTTTAATTGCATATTAACCTTTGTGGGTTATTTAATACTAAACTCATCCTCATAGAAAAACAGTAGTGATATTATTCAACCCATAGATGAGGGTCTCTAGTTTTCCCAAGGGCATTAGTCCAAAAGTGAATGTGATTGCATGACTAGATTTTAAACTGATTACAATGTAGCAATCCAGCACATTATCTGTTATACCACAAAGAATCACCCATAATTTGTGTTCACTGTTAACAAAAAGATTTCTTCTTTTCAAACAATATCCTGAAAATGCACATATAATTAGCTGGCTTGAAGACTGAATAAAGTGGAATGATAATTATTAAAAAGACATTTTGTTACATATTGGCCTTTGACAGGCTGGTTAGTTTGTGGATTTCAAAACAGGATGTGCAGCTGTGTCTTAAAGTAAACAAGGGACAGCAGAAATGCCACATGAAGATGTGTAGGCATCCGAAAAAAGAGGAAAGAGCAGTCACTCAGCAGAGTCAGTTGTAAGTAGTGAGTAGTCATGCCATTTTGGGTGCTAGCTGGTGGCCCTGTCTCCCATCAAAGAAGCATGATTCTGGTGGTGTATCTGCATCTGGTGTAAATCTGAAGATATCATATCTTAGCAGTTCCTCATTTATATCTGTCTCATGCAAACACTTTCACAACCTTTTACAATATAGAAGAGAGATTATATTTTTATAAATACGTGTTGTTGTCACTTTCTCCCTGATTTACAACAATTTTTGTCCTTTTTTATGATTGGGGACCTGGTTGGGAATGAGAAACAGCAAACAAAAGATACTTGTTCACCTGACTACACAAAAATAAACTTTGGATTAACCATCTCTGCACTGATTAAATTTTTGCACACTACTATGCACATATTGAATTAATTTTTTATCTTTAGCATCTCCAGGTTATGTAATTAAATAATAACTAAAACATGCTTATATTCACTATTTTGTATAATCAGATATACTTTGGTTCACATACAATCAAATATTTTCAGCCCTGTTAGTTAGGGCTGTAAAATACACTGACTGCATCTCTGCAGATGGGTAAGACCCCCGAAACAAGTGTCCTGATATGACACTAAACAATTTGATGGTGAGGCTCAAGTAATGCTGGAGCTTTGGGGAATGCAGAGTACCCCTTCATTGCCATTGCTCCCAGGTCCTCTCTGACCTGGAGTGGTAGCACCTGAGAAGGTCCTATCTCTGGGTGAAATAGAACTATTTGACATTTAAACTGAGTGCAAAACAAATGACTTAAGCTAAATTGAATTGTTAGAAATAGAACTGTTTGATCATTTAACTGTGTATAAACAAATGCTAATGTTTAATTGAGTTGTTAGTGATACCTAGCAATACCTGGAACCATTTAACTGTGTGAAAAAAATAATGAGCTCAAGATTGTTTTAAAAATATTGTCTAGAAAATTTATTTAGAAATATATTCAATATATATATAAGCAGTATTTGGTATTAAATAACCTACAACAGTTGATATGCCATAAAACCAAACCAGAGTAAATCAAACCTGGATTTGGTATTAAATAACCTACAATAGTTGATATGCCATGAAATCAAACCAGACTAAATCAAACCTGGATTTGGTATTAAATAACCTACAATAGTTGATATGCCATAAAACCAAACCAAACCACACCAAAAATTTTCTTGTCATTGCACAAATAGTCACTAAATTCAACATAATAATGGAAGTATGTTTTAAATTTTGCATCAGAATCAGAATTACCAAAGTACAAATCTAAGAACTTATCTTGTGCCATCTTAGTTTGTTGTTGGAATTAAAATTTCACTCTCAGTCTAAATTTAGAAATATGCTCTACAATCTGGTGATGTAACATGCTAATTATATGCAAATCGATTCCTGTAGCCTCTTTCTATTGGCTAGTAAAAATAAAATGTGTGTACTATATCATATGAAAAGTGGAGAATTCTAGAAAGTTTCCCCCACAATCAAAATTGAGTTAACTAGGTTCCTGTGTCTCAAGTGCGCAGACACAGAACTGAATTAACTCAGTTCTTGGACAGTAAATTGAAAATATATTTGGTACATCATAATATGTATTTAGTTATTCATCCTGAAGTTCTCACTCACCATTATGAAAATGACTTGATAAGCATTAAGAATTAGATGACAGAAATCAAAACTACTGTAAATATTTAAAGATCTGATCATTTGGAAAAGAAAGATGAGAGAAAAGTGTTTCTTGCCATATTTTCTGACAAATGAGTCTCACTTTCGAAAGTATGTAGATTGAAAGAATAATAATCTTTATTGTATTTTGAGTTTCATGTTTGAGGATTATGTCTTTTAAATGGTTATCTTCTGAATTAAATTTTTTTAAAAAAGCTGAAAAGAAAAGTATTTCTTGCTAGAAAAGGAAAAAATCTCAAAGAAATATACATAGACAATTTTTTCACAGCAGATGATAAACACATCTTAATAGTCACATAGTTACAGAGGGTTAGTGCCTCTTAAAAAGGATTTATTATGCAAACTTCCATACCAAAAATATCATCCAATGAAAAACCAAATGTTAAAGAATAAAAATTTATCTAAAAAGTGTTTTACCAAGTGTTTTTTTTTTCACCATTTAATAATATTTGTTTATTTATTGGTTTTATATTTGAATTACAAGATATCAGTCTCTTACATAAAGGATTAAAAATATTGTCAATTTAGAAAACATCTCTAAAATTAAATTAATACATTGTCTTTTTTTTGCTGACTATATTTTTAGTAAGAATATCAAAATCAAGTGAAAAATTTGCCTTGAGAAGACCAGTATTTACTTCAAGTTTTCTATTCTTTAAGTCCTAAAAGTAAGGCTTCCATTTACAAATAATTACAGCTTTTTTAAAAATTTTCTTTTGAAAACTTTAAAAATTATTCTTTTACATATCATCAATTTAGAAAATTATTTAAATTAATTATAATGGGTATGACATATTAAAAAAATACAAACATGTTGACCTCAAAATTTTGAAAGGAAACTTCTTTGGAAATTGTCTACTGGCACTAGTGCATGTCAGATTGATTAATTTATTTTAATGGCATGTTAACCAATCTAGGGTTAATTTATGCCTAGAGGTTAAGGAATTGTGTTCATTGTATGTTCATATTTACATTTTTTGTGTAGATCTTTTAAAGAGTTTTTTGCATGCAGTTATATGATATCAAATATTAATCAACTACAAATAATTTGCACATAGTTATCTGGTTTCAAGTATTCCTATCTAATGCTAATAATTATATATTTTCAAGTAATTATTTCTATTTAATAATAGTCATTTGTTTGGACAGTTATATGGTTTTAGGAAGATCAAATTTCTATATAGTCGATTGCCTGTCAGTAAACAAGAATTCTTTCAAGCTGTAGCCATGTTTGTACTATTGTATGGTTGCACCCCTTAAACTCTTATGAAACAATTGGTGAAAAAGCTAGATAGGAACTTCGTAAGGATGCAACATGCTATTTTGAACAAGTCCTGGAAGCAGCCCCCGACAAAACAGCAGCTGTATGACCATTTACCGCCCATCTCACAAGCCATCCAAATAAGATGAGTAAAGCATGCTGAGTACTGAGGACAAACTCATAGACAACATTCCTCGGACTCGTATACATCGCATCACTCTAGCAAAAAATTACATTCAGCAGCTGTGTGCAGACATTGGGTGCCATCTAGATGACTTACCTAGTGTTATAGGATGGACTGTAAGAGAGAGTCAAGGGAAATCCATGCTATCAACTTGCCTTGTTGATGATAATATAGTTTCAAGTTGCTAATAATGATAATAATCCTTAGTAAACAATTATAGCTTCAAGTAACTATTTTAAAAAAGGAAGATGAGAGAAAAGTGCTTCTTGCCATATTTCCTGACAAATGAGATCATACTAATTGAAATATTGTGTATTAAAATACAAATATTGTGTGTGACTCCCATTAAGTTTTGGACATAGAAATTGATCTGTAAACTGGAAAAAATGGTAACTTCCTATTGGCAGTATGAAATGTTTTGATTTTCCTCTTGGATGGCAATCAAAATCTAACAAGATTTTGGCATAACTTAGACAAATAAAGTCCTTATTCATTTTTTCTTTTTTTTTTTTTTTCCTCAGAATTTTTTTCCCCCTCAATCTCTTTCTCTGTACATCTCTTTCTCCATTTCTTTCTTTCTCTCTTCTTTCTGCAATAAATCATTACTTGCAATCCTTTTATCGGCTTCCACAGACTAACAAACAGATAATTTATACACAAAACTGTTAAATAAATTTTACCTTTACAAATTTTTTTATAGTTAGATCAGAGAAAAATAAATAAATATTTCATCAATTGTGCCAGAAAATGCCCGGAAAATAATTATTTATGTAATAACTTTCTTATCTAATCAACAAAATTAATAAAAGAGTTTAGACTGAAGACAACTCCTATCAGCAGTGTGGAATGTCTCTTGGATGATATCACCTCAAACATTGCCATTAATCTTCAGACAGGCATGGATGTCTCTATGAAGCATCTGAGCAGATGTGGGATTGTCATTAACTGCAAAGGCTTCTACTCTCTCTTTTGCCATGGGTACCAGTAATCATCTTCAGAATTCTATCCTGAATGATGAAAGTTGCTACCATGTGAGCATGTATTCTAGCCATTATTAAGTTACCAGGACTCTATTAGAGAGATGGAAAATGGCCAGATGGATTACCTATTAAAGCAAACTTCTATACCTGAACATCACTTATGTTGATCATCCTCGTTGACCACAAAAGCTTGTGCAACTAGAGTCTCAGAATGTGAATTTTAGCCAGATTTAGTGTTAGCAGTTAGCAAAGTTTTCCTCCTTTCAAAGAACAGGCCGAAAAAAGCCACATCTTCAAAGCTTGAAGACCAAATAAACCAGATGATAACAATTAAAAGACATTAGTTTCCTTCTGTTCATCATTATGAAAAAACACTGCTTTCATGTTGGAAAACATGTTAAGTTACAAGATGTTCTGGCTGACAGGCTGACCATTATTGTTGGATACAGATCACATGATAGAGATGAGAAAGAACAGACACACATACACACAGGCCTTTGCTACAGGTGGAGATCACATGACAGGGATGAGAGATAAAAGACATAGAGACAAGATGAGTGAGTGCCACAACAGTGGCAAGTGTACTTCAAGTCACTTTCTGGAATCTAGCCAGGGTTAGTGTAAGCTGTTAATAAAGATTTCTTCCTTTCAAGCAATATCCTGAAAACCCACACCTCCAAAAGTGGTTTGAAAACTGAATAAAGTAAAAATGAGAATTATAAAAAGATACTTGTATTTTTCTTTCCATCACTGTTTAAAAATAACAGCGTACCATATCAATTCATAACTTTAGAGTACTTGTTAGGAACAACTGACAACAATCAACAGTCACCTATTTTCCTGATTGTACCATACATATACTAAAAAAGACTGCTCTTTTGTTGCCTCTTATAAATCAAAATAAAAAAGAATCCAATTTGACCTGCATCTTTGTAATCCTTATAAAACCCAAATACTGACTAAAATCATACTCCAGCTAAAAATCCCTAGATTCGCAAAAAAACAAAATAGAAAAAAAGAATTTGTAAAGATTTACAGGTAAAATATGATCAAATCTTTGTGTGGCTGTTGCTCTATTTTCCCATAGTTGCAAATTAAACAACATGACTTTGTTGATTAATCCAAGCTGGCCAATAAGTTTGCTACAATTGAATTCCTGTTATAAAAAATATTAGAAAACCAACAATACAGTAAATTCTCGTTCTAACAGTTCTAATTAATGATACTGGTCTTCTAATGGTACATTTGTTTTTATATTCTTGTAAGACTATTATCAATGATTAGTTTGCAGTAACAGCACAAGAAGATTTCAGGAGATTATTTTTAAAAATAAAAGTAGTATACACTTAAAATAATACTGCCTGCTGTAACACAGAAATCTGAAAAAAAAATGTCTCATCAATTAATGATAATTATTAGAAGATAATTGTGTTCTCCTTTATAGCACTGTGTATAAATGAAAATGTACCATGTTGATTCATAACTTTGCAGTCGTACTTTGGAACATGTGACAACAAACAACAATCACCTATTTGCCTAACTGTGTATAAATGAAAATGTACCATGTTGATTCATAACTTTGCAGTCGTACTTGGGAACATGTGACAACAAACAACAATCACCTATTTGCCTAACTGTGTATAAATGAAAATGTACCATGTTGATTCATAACTTTGCAGTCGTACTTGGGAACATGTGACAACAAACAACAATCACCTATTTGCCTAACTGTGTATAAATGAAAATGTACCATGTTGATTCATAACTTTGCAGTCGTACTTGGGAACATGTGACAACAAACAACAATCACCTATTTGCCTAACTGTGTATAAATGAAAATGTACCATGTTGATTCATAACTTTGCAGTCGTACTTGGGAACATGTGACAACAAACAACAATCACCTATTTGCCTAACTGTGTATAAATGAAAATGTACCATGTTGATTCATAACTTTGCAGTCGTACTTAGGAACATGTGACAACAAACAACAATCACCTATTTGCCTGACTGCAACACATATACTAAACAAGACTACTCTCTTGTTACCTCCTATAGATTTATAACAGCAACTTCATTTTAGTTATTTAGTTAGCATAACTTCTATTTATTTTTACCAACCCCTCTGCTCGGACAGGATATGACACAAGGTCAATGATTTTAAGCGGAGTTTAACAGGTTTGAATTCAGAGTTTTCCTTCTCCTAGACTAGTTGCCTCACCAAGGCTGAAGAACCTAGTCTGCCCTACTATTTACCCATAGCTGGAGGGAGAATAATTGAATTCATACCTTTCCCAAGGGTATTAGTGCTATGTGAAATGCAATCAGACTCGTCCAGGATTTGATCTCGTATCGCCGTGTCCATTCCCTACGACGATAACCATTACACCACGGGCACCTCCAAAGCATAACTTCTATTGAGCATCAGGCTACTAGGATGGGCACCCTAGTGGGGATTGAACTCATACCAGAGGCAACTGATATGCAAGAACAGCTTGTTAACCATTACATTAAGGGAACTGGGAAGATATTATTTGGGCTGGTGGTGCCAACTCTGTCTTTCCAGCCAGTTGGGTTTAAATATGTCACAAAGAAAATAAAAGAATTATAACTCTTTGTATCCTCTGTTAATTTTCAATCACTTTTTTCAGAATTTGATTTTGACAGTTATATGTCCCTAATCATGAACATGAACAAAGAAATGATTCATTTACTTATTTAGAATTTAAGATTGTAAAAAATTTAAAATTTAATTTACTGTAAAAAGTGAGTTTTGAATATACATCTAGTTACTTTATTGTGATTCTGACCAGTAATAAAAAGAAAAACTGGAAGTGGGCAAATGGGGAAGAAACTCTTCACCCCTCTTCTACTCCCTTTCCCTCCTGTGTCTATTCTGACTGTAATTATTTCATCCATTGGATCTGAAGAAGTCCTGTTATTTTTGGTGTTATTGATTCATATCAATACCCATAACAGGATGGAAATAAATTTATAATCCTAATGTGACCGGTTTTTGTTTTACTTAAAGGTATATATATATATATAATATATATATATATATATGCACCTATATATAAGCCACTAACCTCCCATCTCACAAACCATCTAAGCAAGACATGTTGGGCACCGCTCGAGAAGTAAGGACAAACTTATAAGTGATATTCTTCTATAAACTCCGACAAATGGACTCACCATTGTTGGCTAAACTTGCTCAGTTCTGTACAGACACTGGATCTAAATGACTTATGATTGATAGGGATAAATGGCAAGAAAGAATCATAGGAATCCATGCTGTCAGCTAGCCTATGATGGTAATGATGACTCTACTGCTACAGTATTGTGCTGTATTTTTTCCCTTTCTCTGTGTTCATTTCTCATCAACTGCTATGTAATACTAACAATTCAGTTTAAGTTATTCATTTGTTTACACTTAGTGAAATGATCAAACAATTCTATTTGACCCATAGATGGGACCCTAACAGGTACTACCATTCCAGGTCAGAGTGGACCTGGGAGTAATGGCAATGAAGGGGTACTGTGCATTTCCCAAAGCTCCAGGACTGGAGCCTAATCATCAGATATTTTAGCGTCATAATCAAGACATTCATTAGTAAGGGGGTTTACCCCTGAATAGGTTGGCATGGAAAAACACAGAAAGGATGAAACCACAAAAATCTTCAGACAAACTGATAAAAAAAGTTTTATCTTTTCTGTGTTTTTATACCTAAAAACAGAGTAGATTTTTTTTGTCTAATTTTTTTTGTCACTTGATCAACTCTGTTTATTGTATCAGTCCTTTGATCATTTTCATGCCAACCTGTTTATGGTCAACACCAATAATTTTGGCTGGGTCATATGTGTCCATTATTTCATATCATAGGACCAACTCGTGCATTATTGGTTCCACCTGATATCCACAATTACCCTGTCAGCAGAGCTTAAAATATGCTGACTCTACTTCTTCAGAAGGCTAAAACCCCCTGCCACCAAAAGAAGAGGTGTTTTGGGTATGACACTAAATTGTACCTGATGGTGAGGCTTCACTTCTGAAGATTTGAGGAGTGAGAAGTATCTTTTTATTACTATTTACTCTGACCCGGAGTGGCAGTATTTTTTAGGGGTCAAATAAGATCTGTTTAAAAAATATTTGTATTTGATGGGAGTAATTGATGCTATATTAATGTAAATTATTTGTTTTATGAATAGCTACTTGAAGTTGTAATTGTTTACTAATGATTATAAGTTACTGGAAAACATGTGTGCCCAAACAAATGGCTATTATTAGATAGAAATTATTACTTGAAACCATATATGGCATTAAATAACCTACAAAGGTTGATATGCCATTAAACAAAAAACCAAACCAAACGATATAATTATCAATATTAGATAGGAATACTTGAAAGCATATAAAACTAAAGTTGGCGACCGTAGTCAAAGGCGACCAGAAGGCTCCCTTTTCAATAGCTACTACAACAAAGTGTAGGGGAAGGCGCTGCTCCTTTCCAAGGATTGCTCCACTTTACCCTTGATATGTACCTTATATTGCTGAGTGTTAAGCAAGTAGGTATCAAGTACCATTTTTAAAGTCTTCGGTATCACGCGACCTGAGATTGAACCTAGGTTTCCCAGACCATTGGTGAACACTCTACCCACTGAGCTGGTTGAAAGCATATAACTAAGTATAAATTATTTATATTAGATATGAATACTTCATATATAACTGGGGGTGTCCTCGTGGTGTAATGGTTAAAGCGATGGACTGCGGAATCGTAGTACGTGAGTTCGAACTCCAGTCATGCTATTACGTTCACTTTTGGGCAAATACCCTTGGGAAAGGTATGAACCCCCTTATCTTCCCAGCTATGGGTTAAATAGTACCACTACTGTTCTTCTAAGAGAATGGCTTTGGCATTGAATAAACTAAAAAAGAGTTGATATGCCATTAAACAAAGAAACCAAACCAAACCATTCATATATAACTGTGTGCAAAAAACTTATGAAAAACAGTTACACGAAAATTGTAAATGTATATGTACAATGAATGCAATTCCCTAACCTCTAGGCATAAATAATCCTAGATAGCTTGACATGCTATTAAAATCAATCAATCTGACATGCACTAGTGCCAGTAGACAATGTTTGTATTTTTCGTTTTTCACCCCCAATTTTGATTGATTGAAATAATTTTCTTAAATTGATGATATATAAAGGAATATTTTTTATAGTTTTAAAAAGAAAATTACAAGAAACAAAAGCAATGGTGATTGTTTGTAAATGGAAACATTTCTTTTGGGACTAAAAATCAGGAAACTTGAAGTAAATGTTGGTCTTCTCAAGGCAATTTTTCACTAATTTGTTTTTTATTTTTTTTTACAAGGAATGTGGTCAGTTAAAAAAAAAAAAAGATAAAATAATTTCTAGAGATGCTTTCTGAATTGATAATTTTGTTTTAAAATTCTTTCAATATACGTAAGAGACTGAGATTTTGTAATTTAAATATAACGATGACTAAATAAATATGAATAAAATAATTGGTGAAACTATTTTTTATAAATTTCTATTTTTTGTATTTCGTTTTCATTGGACAATATTTTTGGTATGGATGTCCGTTTCCATTAAAAATCCTTTAAGGCGTAATAACTATCTTTAACTGGCTGACTGACAGGATATGTTAATCATCTGCTGCAAAAGATTGTCTAGACATATTTCTTCGTATATTTCTTAAAGTTTTAATTTCATTTTTAGCAAGAAATACTTCTCTTTTGTAAATTTGATTTTGAAGATATACCATTTAGGAGGCATAAACGTCAATTTTAAGACTCGAAATACAAAGATCATTATTTTTTTGGTCTCCATAGTTCAGTGTCATCGAATGTCATGACAAAGTAGTGTCAACAAAACACCGATCAATAACAAGCCAGTTACAGTTATAATTGATGAAAGTAGATTTTTCTATTTTATCATACAGAAATTTGGGATTCTTTCTTTCTTGCAGTGAAAGAAAAAAAATTTAATTTGTTTGAAATATAGACTGTTCATATTGTAGAAAAATTGATAACAATGATCTAAGTGGAAGTAGAGATTTATTGAGAGGTCGACACTATAACGTTTTGGTTCTACTGAACCATCATCAGGACCATGAGGGGTGATATTTGCAATTTTAATTCAATGATGGATGTTTAAAAATGCAAAATACAAAAACCTAGGGGAAAATTTGTATAAGAAAAAGTTGGCCGTTTAATAGATGAATAAGCGTTTGTTGTTTTACATTACATCATTTGACTTATTAGGCATATTGTATAGAATTTATGTTATGTTTGTTTATCGAGAAAGATTTTAAGTCAAAAGGAAGAAAAAGAAGTATTATTTTTAATGAAACAAGTTAAGCACCCGCAATGTTTTTATTTATTATACTAAATACAGGTCTTCCTGGGCCATGTTGAATACAAATTAAACCAAAAAACATAAAAAATATTCTTAGATTTTTGATTCATCAAAATCACCCCCTTCGGCCACTATCACTGCTTCACAGATTCTCTGCATTCTTTCGACCGAAGACTGAAGGTAGGATGTTCTGTTCCTCTTTGCTTTTAATGTACCTCTGACAGAGTTTACTAGTATGCGGTGGGTCATTATCTTGCATGAGTACAAATCCCTGACCCAGAAGCCATGTTCCTGATGGGATCATGTGATATTGCTATATGCTGTAATAGCAAGTGTGATTCAATTTTTCCTTCATCTGGTGCAAATCCCTAACTTACAATTAATAAAGCTCCCAACAACATAACAGAGCCTCCGTCATGCATTACACTTGGTGTGATAACTCTTTCACCAACTCTTCACTGCACATTGACCCAAAGATGTTGAATTTTCATTCATCAGTCCAAAGCGTTCCACTGCTCTATTGTCCAGTCTTTGTGTGCTTTGTTGGATATCTTTTCACATTGTTTTGCTTCCTCAACAATGGATTTTTGACAGCAATGATTGCCATATAGGGTGGCTTTATAGAGTTTTCTTCTCACAGTGGATGCTGACATTTTTTTCAAAATGTTGATTCAGTTGTGCAGTGATGTTTGGAACAGTCAGCTTCCTCTTACACAAGCTGTTGACTCTGATGAAACTATCCTATGTTCTTGTTATTGCTTTTGGTCTCCCAGCCCTTCTTTGGTTTTTGTTTTGTCCCAGTTCTTGATGTCTCCTGTGGTTCTGAGAATTTTTATTTTTAGTACTAAAGAAGCAAAACACCTTCAAATCAATTTTTCAAAAGATAACTGGTTACACTAAGGTCGAAATTACTGAGGAAGAATTGTACTTAATATAATAGATAAAAATATTGTGATGCTCAACTTGTTTCATTAAAAATAACACATTTATGAGAAGGAAAAAATTTTGAGTGAGGCCAAATACTTTTGACTAGTAAGTAAAAGTAAAGTCGGCGACCCTAGTCGAGGGTGACCAGAAGGCTCCGTTTTCGATAGCTACTACACCGAGGTGTAGGGGAGGGCGCTACTTCATTCCCTGGATTACACCACTTTACCCTTGATCCTAACCTTATAATGCTGAGTGTTAAGCAAGGAGGTATCAAGTACCATTTTTAAAGTCTTTGGTATGATGTGACCTGGGATTGAACTCATGTCTCCCGGACCATTGGCGAACACTCTACCCACTAGGCCAATGAGTCGGTGACTTTATATATATATATATATATATATATTTGTGTATCTGTTTGTATATATAGATATATAACTATATATCTATATATATGTATAAACATGTACATATATATATATATAACAAATGGTCTGGGAGACTTGAGTTCAATCTCAGGTCAAGTCATATCAAAAACTCCAAAAATAGTACTCAATGCCTTCTTACTCAGCATTATAAGGTACAGATCAAGGGCAAATAGATCAAGGGTAAATAGTTCAAGGGCAAATAGATCAATCCAGGGAAAGGTGTAGTGTCCTCCTCCATACCTTGGTGTAGTAGCTATTGAAAAAGAGCCTTCGCTTTGCCAATGACTACGATTAGCAAAAAAATCTTCTTTTTTTTTTTTAATTTTTTTTATTCTTATACCTGTTCTATAATTCTATAATTCTGATGGTGTAAAAAAAACCCAGATGATACAATTTGTAAATAAGAAATATTACACAAACTGATTTCTTGGAAAAAATTTCATCAAAAAAATGAAAATATTAAAAACATTCATACTGCTTGAAAATAATCAACCAATATTGCAATGCCTTGTCAAAAGATAAAACACTGACAAAATACCTAAGAAATTGAACACCTACAGAACCAGAAGTAATCTACCTAGGTTTCACCTAAATGGATCATCAAGATAATTCTCACCAAAGAGGGTTGGCTCAAACTAGACTTTATTAAGTTACTGTCAGAAAGAATTAAAAAATTATCAAATCAAAAAAAAGAAAAGAAAAAAAGATATAATATATATTATCTACCAAGCTTTTTAAAGTCTACAAACACTAAGTATCTCTGCCTTTTGATTGAGTAATACACATAAGGATGATTGAAGAAAGCTATAGCTAGCTTTTCCTCCATACATAGTAGTCAATATTTATCACCTGCTTTATACTTACAACATTCTTTACTATTTCTCATTTTGATATAGGATCTATGCCTGGATTCTTTTTAATTTCTCACACATAGTTATTTATATACATATGTATATATATATAAAGAAAATGTTGACTGTTTAATTGGTGAATAAGCATTTGTTGTTTTAAATTACGTCATTTGACTTATTAGGAATATTGTATAGAATTTATGTGACGTTTGTGTATTGAGAAAAATTTTAAGTCAAAAGGAAGAAAAAGAAAGAAAAATAAAAAGAAAAAAGAGAAAGCATAAAAATTATGATATATTGTGGAAAATATTAACTAAAGATGGAATATATTGTAGCTATTTAAAATGGATTTGCTCAAGTAAGGAGAAATATCATTAAAGCCAGGATGAGTATTTAGGGAATTAAAGAGTGAGATACCAGTAGCTTCGAAAATTCGTCTAAGACTTTTATTATGAATGTAAATGATGCATCTTAGCAGAATTGAAGTCCAAGTTGTGATTAGATTGAGAAATGTGTAGGAATAATGCATACAATATGTATACATATATTAAATGTATATGTGTGCATATCAATGGTTAAGGGTGGTTTGGTAACCAGGGTATGAAGTCCATTATACAATTTAAGTGCCAAGGCAGAGAGGAAAAAGAAGATATTTATTCATTACCCCCAGAAAATTATTTGCCTCTCCTGCATCTGTAAATATAATTTGAACTAATTTTAATGTGATAAAATACAGTTCTACCAACAGACCCTGCTTCAGATTCAATACCCCCTCTCCACTGGACTTGGTTTCTCCCTCCATTAGTGATACCCTGATGACAATGATGACCTTATTGGTTGTGAGAGAAAATAATAAAATCTACAAATAATGAGTTGTTAAAATTTATTTGTAAATCAATTCAGTTCCGTTTATTTTTTGGCAAATTCATCGATCACTTTGTCATAAAAAAATTAGCACCACAATCTACCTTCATCTTCTTCAAAAGGTCTTTTATTCATGGAAATGAAAACCAAATTACTTAATCGCTCTTTACTTTGAAAACACCTCATATAATTATTTATATGCTTTAGTGAAGAAGATGATCTCTCACAGGAAGAAGGTATGGTCAGAATTAGACATAGTAATTTGGTTACTTTTCCCAAGGCTTTGTTTAGTTCGAATTCCTGTATTATCTTTATGATTTCTTGGATGCTTGTTGCTTGCTTTGCAAAATCTGTGCCTTAAACTAATTTCAGCTGGCATTTGAATCCATCCAAATCCTATACGTTTTTACACATCCAAAATTGAAAATGCTTCCATTAGAAAACTTTTTTCATTAGCAGGAAAAACTTTGGATTTGACAATTTATCAAATCTGAACTCTTCCATTGTTTTGAATATTTTATTAACTTAGACAATAACTTCTTCCAAAATGTTATTCAGAACTGAATAATACAGATTTTTCATCTAAATTTGTCCGACTATAAATATTTTGAAAAGGCAAGTCTTTACAGTCACTCCAGGCAATGATCACTTCAGGAGAGAGAGACTGCTGGCAAGAAAAAAAAACAAAAGATTTCTGCTTTTCAATTGCTTTTTCTCTGTGTCCCACACTTTATTATTCTGTTTTTTTGGGGGGTTTTTTTTCATACATTCAGCTTGAAGGGAATAACAAAACAGAGAAGACCAAAGTCTCTCCCTTTTTTTGACTATTTTGAGAATGTGTGCAAAAATATTTTTATTTTTCCGTAACTGCCTCTTTTTCACCCACCCAGTCTTATGTTCTGTCTCTCATGCTCCCTACACAAAGGCTATAGGGAAGCTACTTGATTCTTTGCTTTTACTTGAGTCTTTTCTTGCTAAACCAACGTGAATTTTCTGTATTTACACTCCCTAAATAATATCCCTTGTAACAATTATCCTACAATATGAAGAAATAGGAAATACAAAAAAATACTCATTCACAGAGGATAGTGAAAGTTTTCAATAATTGATTCATAGTGGAAAAATGTAAGGCATGCATTGCATACATGAACCCTTCACCCCTGATATATATATATATATATATATACACACACAAGTAAGTTAGCCAATTGTAGTCAAGGGAAATTCAAAAGCTCCTTTTTCAATAGCTACTACACTGAGGTGTAGGGAGGGTGCTACTCCTTTCCTTGGATTTCTACACTTACCCTTGGTCCATATCTTATAATGCTGAGTGTTAAGCAAGGAGAAATCAAGTACTATTTTTTGAGTCTTTGGTATAATTCAATCTGGGATTGAACCCCAGTTTCCTGGACCATTGGCAAACACTCTAATTATTATGCAAATGAGCTAGTTTACATCTGTGTGTGTGTGTGTGTATGTTATAAAATCAGTAAAACTCATTCAATATAAATATCTCTCCATCCAGTGGGACTTAAGATATCTAGTCTATATCTTTTACAGAAGATTAAGACTCCTAAAAAGGACACTAAATTGCATCTGATAATAAGGATTCAGCTTGGAGTTGTAGTACCTGTTAGAGTCCAGTCTATGGGTCAAATAGGTCTGTTCAAAAATTATTTGTATTTGATAGGAATACCTGATCCCATATAACTGTAAATTATTGGTATTAAGAATAGTTACTTGAAACTGTAATTGTTTTCTAAGAATTGTTATTAGTTACTTGAAATCATATAATTGCAGAGAAATGTCTGTTATAAGATAGAAATAATTACTAGTATTTAATAGGAATACTTGAAACCATATTACTTTATGCAAAAATCTATTAAGAAGCTACACAAAAAATTTAAATATGAATGTACCATTAACTAACATCAAGAATCAAAATAACTTCAGATCGGTTGACATGCCTTTAAAATCAATGAATCTATCTATCTATCTATCTATCTATCTGTCTGTCCTGACACAAAATACAATTGCAACACTTTAAAGGACACTGATGATTTTGCCCTGGTTACAGAATATCTATGCTACGATGTAGTTGATATTCTGATGAGATCTTCAGTTTCCAGACATCTTATAATGTGGTAGCATTCTTATCAATCCACTGTATCATATGTATTCAAGAGTACAGGCCTGTGGTTATGTTCTAGGAGAATATGCAGTGTATTAATATGGGATCTGAGTCCTGTTAATACACCCTTTATTTTAGAACCAATGTGCATATTGATATGAATATATAAGTTACTGTAATATGAATATATCACCTGTGTGAACTTAACCAAATTAAAACATATGTATATTCAAGCTACTGTAATTTTCTGTCATAAAGTGCATGTCTGTATGCATATAAGACTATTATATTTGCAAATTTTATATACATGTTCACATGTATAAATACTCTATGATCTATATTTGTGACTGGAGACATAGCAATCAACTGTCTAGGTTTTGTTTATTTGTTGATTATTTTACAAAATAAATAATTTTAAATTTTCCTCACTAATGTTCAGCATTCTATGATTTCTATATAAAATCTTTGTTACTGATTTGTTCTGCTTTCATTAGCCTAAATTTCATTGTTTTGTAAAGGTTATGTCAACATACTCAGAGGAAAAGCATCGCCTGTTATTGACAGGTTAATGGTTATATGGAAATCTGATCCCTTTGATAAAATAAAATGGGAACTCTTCTAAGCTGTAGCCATGTCATTACTCTTGTATGGTTGCCCCACTTGGACTTTAACAAGATGCCTGGAGGAAAAGCTAGATCGGAAATACAGAAGGATGCTGCATGCTATTTTGAAAATCTTGGAAGCTACACTCTACAAAACAGCAGCTGTATGGTCACTTGGATCTTGCAAAATATTTAAGTAAGACGAGCAAGACATGCTGTGTACTGTTGTAAAAGTAAGGACAAACTCATAAGTAACATGGACTCCTACACATGGACACACCAGTGTTGGCCAACACAGGAAAAGCTTACATCTATCAGCTCTGTGCAAACACTGGATACCATTTACAGAATTTGCCAAGTGCTATAACCAATAGGGATAGGTAGCAAGAGAGAGTCAAGAGAATCTATGTTATCGGTGTGTTTTGATGATGATGATCAAAAACTGATGCTTCTTTTTTTGGACTGAATTTTGGGAAAAACATAAATTAAAAATGAAAAAAATGTCATTCTTAAATTGTTTGTTTTTTTTGCTTGAAAAAAAAAGAAACCCAAATTTCTGTTTAAAAAATAGAAAAATTTACTTTCATCTCTTATAACTAAAACTGGCTTGTTTATTGCTTGGTTTTTGTTTTGATTATATTATTTTGGCTATACACTGGATGACACAGTTTATACCACCTCAAACTTTTACAAGTGTGGAGATCACAAGAGTAATAATATTTATTGCATTTTGAATAGTATATTTGAAGATTATACCTTCTAAATGGTATATCTTCTGAATTAAATTTAAAAAAGGAAAATATTTGTTGCCAAAAAAGAAATAAAAACTTGAAGAAATATTCTAAGAAATGTGTTCAGACATTTTTTTTTGCCACAGATAATAAACACATCTTACTAGTTACAAAGAAAAAGAAGGTTATTTACCCTTAAAAAAGAAGGTTATTTACCCTTAAAAAAGGAGGTTATTTACTCTTAAAAAAAGGTTATTTACTCTTAAAAGGTTATTTACCTTTAAAAAATTTATAATGCACAGACTTTCATACTAAAAATATCATCCAATGAAAAAAAAAAAAACAAATACAAAAAATTTAAAAATTACAATATATATATATTTATATATTTTTTTAGGTAAATGTATTCATCTAATGAATTATTTTTTTTTAAATATAAAAATCATTCTCTAAAATACCATATGATTAAGGGATTTAAATAAATCATGGATGTAGTTGACACTTGTAAAAAAAAAAACAAACAAAAACATTGATTCCAAAATTTTGAGTGAAAACTTTTAAAATAAAATTTTTTTACTTAATTACTGAAAAATTTATTAAAATCCAATAATCTGTCGATTTCTTGTGAACTTTTTGCAATCCTCAATGTTATCTAAACAGATGTATGTTTTTTTCATTATTATATATTTCACTATCTATAATAAGTTTGTTTATGTAAGTCCAACCTGTGTAATTTTATATTATTTATTTGTTGTTTCAAATTACACGCACTTCACTATACCTGAAAATATTACCTAACACTTAAACATACATTTTAATATTTTCATACAGTTTATAATTATTGTCCCACTATCCATCAAGATTTCTTCTTGGGGAAATTTTAAAACATTTTCTTTAAAATCCAATATGGAGGCTTTCAAAAATAAATATATACAAAATTCAAGATCATTAAGAATCTTTCTTCATTTCACTCGTCTTGTAACCTGGTTTCGTCCTTAGAACAATATTAAAGTAGTGTGTCTTGGGTAGGCATAACCTGGCAGAACCCATCTCTCTCCAGGTCTGCAAACAGGTTAGAATTCAGAGTTTTTCTTTTTCTAGACTGGTCACCATACCAAGGTTAAAGTGCTCAGTCTACCCTACTATTTACCAATAGCTGAATGGGGAATAGTCGAATTCATATCATTCGCAAGGGTATTAGTGCTGTGTTAAATGCAAATAGCCTTGTTGAGGATTAGGACTCTGGTAACTTAGTCTTTGTACACTTTCTATAAAAATAACAGTTATGCAACTAAGATGCATAATTATTATATGTTAAAATGTTCCATCTCTTTTATGGGATATTTACACAATCTAGGATATGGCAATTTTTATTTATCTAAATTTCTTTGATAACGCTTGATAATTTTTATCTCCTAGAATATTTGGACTATTGACTTCATCTTCATGGTTATACTCATGATATTTCAGCCAATGCATCTTTTGGCCTTCTTCAGGTGTTTCATGTTAGACCCAGGAGCCCATACAGAGCTTCAAACTGAACCCTTTATTTTAAACATGGAAATTGATTCTTCTTATGGGGATTTGGCATTAAATAACCTACAAAGGTTGATATGCCATAAAACCCAATGAACCCAAACCAAATCCCACTTCTTAAAAAGAGAAAATCATCAACTTTACTTATTAACATCAGAGAGTGCTAAAAATGATGCATACACGATTAGGATGAATATTTGTCATGTAAATAAGGGTTCTTTCCTTTTTGTGAGAC
>OY757929.1:10678152-10783152 GCA_963585895.1 Sepioteuthis lessoniana
TACATCTTCAGCCATCATCACTAATATTACCATTAGCAATTGGTGGTAGTAACAACCATTGAACATACCAACACTGGCTACGACGACAACTACTACTACTACTACTACTACTACTACTACTAGACAGTGGTACACCCCTACTGATACACTCATCTATTGATTTATATATAATAATATGATGGAGGTGGGAGAATAGTCATTGCTAGGATCAGCAGCTATAGTCAATATAAAGAGAAGATGCAGATGACAAAAAACACTTGACACGCATCTAGACTTGGAATCTCCCTGTGGAGTTTGCCTGAACCTTCTCTTACCTCCTCCTCCTCTGCCTGGCTCTCTCTCTCTCTGTCTCTCTCCACTTGCTTGTTATCCTCGCTCTCTCTCCCTACTCCCTCCAATGTGGGAAGAGACCATGCATGCTGCATGCTCATTCATGTTTTCTAGGAGCTGCCTGTTGTCAGCGATGGCTTCTCATAGCGACTAACAGAACGAGAGCTGAATGAATGTGCTTCTTTTGTATCACCTCAGGTAGCCTCATCACATGTGGCAAGCGACAGTAAGGACTTGGTGGTAAACAACAATCTATATGACTATCGCTTGCTTCTGCAATTTGACTAGTGTCTGTCGACATTTCACGGAGATCCAGTTCAGTTCAATCAAAGGAATTGAAATTATACACTGTTGCTTACCACACACTGATTTGACTCGAACAAACAACAAAAAAAGGGCCGAACAATTTTAAAATAAATGAATAAAAGAGAGGAAAAAAAAAGATAAGGAAGAAATATATCTTATTTATGTCAAGTGAAACTAAGTGAAATTTACTTGATATTAAAAAAAAATGCAACGGTATTTAATACACGGAGAATATGCATCCAAAACCCAATACAAACTCATTTCTAATATCTTTGGTAAGATGAAAAAAACTATTACTCTTTTCTCTGTTTTTTTTTAAAAAAATTTTTATGTTATGATGATAAAAAAAAATTGTTTTTAATTTTTACTTTTTCTTAATAAGAGATCATTATTTCCTGATTACCTGTTATTCCTTTTTATTAAGCTAGAACAAGCACTTGTCTGGATTATTGCCTGTCTGCCAGCCTTATTTGTGTTGTGTTTTCTTCATTGTGTTATAAGAGTGTGTTGGTAGTATGGCTCAGAGTTTTATGTTAGATGATAGCACAATAAATGAACCCTTCTCTACCATCAAAACAGCTGCTTCTACAGCTTAAAAATAAAACCTTGGATCATTCAATGTACAAGGCTTTCAGTTCTGTCTATATCTTCTCATCTCAAAATAAAAGTACAATATTGATGTATAGAATTCAATACCCACCCTGTTCACCTTGTGTTTTTACTCCCTGACATTTCTGCCCGCTATGGTCACATGGATTCTTTTGGTTGACTAATTGATTTGACTTTATTAAGTTTGTTTTTTTTCATGTAGTTCTTTTATTTTTTCCCAGAATTATTTTCGGATGATATCTTAACCATGTCATTTTGTTTATTTTTCTTTTCTTTTCTTTTTTTTTTTTTTTGTTGCTTGTTTCTGCTTTTTCCCCTTTTACAAAAAGAAAGATCGCCATAACATTTATAAGCTACAGGTGTTACTGCAGTCAGTGGCTTGTCAGTAATATTCCTCCTGTTGCTAGGAGAAATATTTACATGTGGAATTAAGTCTGTGTTCCTTATATCTTTCTTTCTTTTTTTTTTTTTTAATTTTTAAAATCATATACTTACTTATAGTGTTCAAATATACAAGTAAAAATTTTTGCCACTTTGGAAATTTTATAAGAACGGATTTAAAGTACATTTTTTTACAGATGAGTTTATATACTTTCATATATATGTATATATAGAATTTGATCATATATAAAAAGTATTCAACTTTGCTGAACCTTTTTCTTTTAAGACTATTATCAAACATTTTTAGAGAAAATACATACAACATACAAACATTATATTTCATTTGAATTATTCAATATCAAGTGAACTTGTAAAACCTGTGATATTCATAATGCCATTTATATTATGTCTATATGTCTATTATATCTGCATATTTTATAAGCACAGATTTAAAGTACAGTTTATGTAAATAATTTGATCATGTATAAAAATATTCAACCTTTTTTCTTTTAAAACTATTGTCAAACCTTTTCAGAGAAAAAAATGCATGGCATACATGCATATCTGCTTCCACATGTACAAACATTATTTTCCATATGAATTGTGTAATGATAAGTGAACTTGTAAAATCTCTGATAGTCAAAATATATTTTGTATTATGTTTATATATCTATCATGTTAATACATTTTAGTGTTTTTTAACCAAAGATTAGTACAAAATTTTTATCTTATTTTTCTATCAATCATATTTGAACTTTATTTATTGGTACTGCTTGTTTGGGAATTGAAAACATTCATCATCTCTTAAAGTCTTTCCATAGATTTCTACACTAAATTATGTATTCAGTTCAAAAGTCTTTAAACTAGTTTTACAGCATGTAGATTAAAAAAAAAGTTTACATAGATCTTTTTTTCTCATATATTCATTTTTTTTCAATGGCTAAAGTTTCTATATTAGTATTTTGAGTTTTGGATGTTGTTTCAAAATTAAAGAAACAAAATTTAAGTATATTAAGTTTTGTAAACATTTCTCTATTATACATCTTGTATTAAATGATAAAAAATGATGGCTATAAAATATTTTTGATTTAACAGGCAATTTTTTGTGAAAATAATGATAGATTTAATTTTCCAAATAAATTACAATCAAATTAAATCCTCAAAGATTTGATATAAAGATACTCCTTTTGATTTATTATTTTTTATATTACATGAGATTAAGGTTAACAGATTAGCCATTTTTTCATAGGCACAAAGAAAAGGATTATATTGTCTTAGTAATTCTAAAAGCACTTTACTTTTTTTCTTTACAAATTTTTTTTCTTCTCATTAAAAAATTTTATTTTTTAACTAGGAAGTATTAATTTAAATATTTTATGGTTCTTATTAAACTCAAGTCTACTTTGTTGTCATTAGAACATGTAAAACTTGTTTTAAAGGATATTTTTTTAAAAATTTATATTTATAATGAATTGATTTAGTAATCAATATACAATTGAAGAGGTGAGTTGTGGCTATTTGAGGTGATTTTATTTTGCCCTATGAGATATACCTGACTACCTGAAATATAAAATATAAAATCAAATAAAAGAGAGAGAGAGAGAGAGAGTTGGAAAAAGAGAAAGAGAAGGAGGAGGAGGGGAAAGAGTGGGAGGAAAGAGAGAGAGACAGACAGACAGAGAGAGAAATTAATCTTTCACAAATCAAATTTCTTCTTTAAAAATCTTATATGAAGCTTGGGTGGAGACATCTTTGAAGAACAACCTAGAGACATAAAAAATGATATCAGTGACACATAATTTTATATCCAAAACATTTTTCAGTTCCATATATGATAGGTGATTGTGACCTTCTCATATTAATTAAATGTATTATATAAAGTTAAAAGAAACTGAGTAATCTTTTTTTATAGGTGCTCTGGAGATAAGACACTCTTTTTTTTCTTATAAAATTCTATCTAATTTAGATTGCATTATTTCCAACTAGGTGACATAGAAGGTGCTTTTATGAGGAGACAAGTTAGGAGTCACTTTCACTAATAGGTCAATTTTATTTCCATTTGATTATAAAAGACACTGAAATAAAAACATTTAATGTTATCCCTTTATATAATTCTTTGAAAAAGTATATATACAATCAAGTCTTAGCAAGTTTCAGATTTTTATTTAATGTTTTAAACAAAAAGTTTAAAAGAGGAATTTTATAATTAAGATTGTTTTATGACAACTTTTGCAGTAAAGTCTTCAAATGATTTGAAAAGTATTTAATAGAGTAGTTAAAATATTTTTCTATTAACCTTTTAATCTTTTTAAGCATATTAGTTAAAAAAAAACATATGAGGGTCATTGAATAAATAAAGTGAATTTTGTCTTCGGAATTGGCAATAGGAAATACTGTTTACATTTGCACATTTTTCAAGGAAATGAATTGTAATATGTCCTTTCATGTCCCAGAGAACAGTCAGCATGACCTTCTTTACTGACTGCTGTGCCCCAAACTTTTTCTTTACTGGAGAGTCAGAGGGTTTCCACTCCACAGACTGTCTTTTCAACTCTGGCTCATAGTGTCAAACCCATGTTCAGCCCATTTCTAAACATTTTTTGACAAAAATATAGTTCACCATGCACATCACATAGTCTCCCGTAAATTTCACATGGCTTGCACTTCTTAGCCACTCAGAATTTGATAACAGACCTCTGTTCAAGCCTTGAGCACTATTTGATTTTCTACAACTTTGAATAACCTCAAAACAAATATTTTTGTGAGATTAAAATAATTTTTGCTTTAAACCAATTCTGAACTATACAGAGCTTATTCATGCAAAAAAAAAAAAATGCTTTTAAAAAATATCCTTATTTATTGAACGACTTATATTAACTTTTAGAAGTAAATTGTTTTTTTCTTTTTAACATTTTAAACTTTATTATAGTTAAATTAGCATCACTTCTTTATAAACAGCTTAAACTATATTGTAGTTAAGTATTTAAATAGTTAAAATATCTCTCAAAAATAACAAAACATCTAAAATCAAAATTTAAATCTCATTTAATTTTTCATGGGTTTATCAACTTTTAAATAATAGACTTTGAAGACTTGTGTACACTTTCAATGATAATAAATCTAACTAAAAGAGACACACTCACTTTTATATAAGTTTATATTAGACTCAAGCGTAAAATAATCTAAATGAAAGAATATACGAAAAAAAAAATCCAGTCAGGAATTAAAAACTAAATGAAAACAAAATGAGTAAAATTTTTGTGATAGTAGCTTCAATAGTTGGTTGTGAAAGCAGTTGTAAAATTACCTCTGATCAATAAATGTAAGTTTTGTACTGGTATGTGTATACTAGCTTGCTTATTTATTGTTTCTCTCTCTCTCTCTCTCTCTTTCTGTCTCTGTCTCTCTCAGATAGTGATCATATATATAGGGATTGCTTCTGGACATGAATGTTAGCTGTAAATTAATGAGGAAATGATGAATTAGAAGAGAGTCAGAAAGAATGAAGAGAAATGAGAAATAATAGAATAAAAAAAAAAGCTTATTGATTTGCCTAGGAAGCAGACCAGTTGTATCCGCTCTGGTTTAAGTTCCCACTGGTTTGATCAACTTTCACTTTCAGTTTCACTTGTATCTTCACTCAAGTCATCAGCAACAACCCAACTGTCTTAAGTTCTTCATTTTTTTTTTTATTGTTGTTCACTTATTTATTTATTTTTTCCAATACTATTTACAACAGACGTTTTTACTTATATTCATAATTTCCCATCTTCTGTTTTATCACTTAAACTCTCATTTTCTTCTTTTTTTTCTTCTTTTTTCTTTTCTTTTTTCTTTCTTTCTTAGAAAATGAGGTTTGTGAAACTGTAGAATGTTGATCCCTTACCCTCTTTAAGTAGGCACTGGAATATGTTGTGTGTATGTGTGTGTGTGTGCCTTCCCACTTTCTCTCCCCCCACACACACCCACACACACACACACACTTCTTACTCCTGCTCTGGGTGATAATATTATCTGCTAATGTTTAAAAACATATTCTGCCTTTAGGTATGTGGGAGAAAAGTGTGTATATAAGTAAAAACATGAGTACTTTGGATTTAGAGAAAATGGCATCATGTGTTAAGAATACTTACTCTTCATCTTCAAGTTCATTTCTAGAATTAATCCCAAACAGTTTCATCATTTTTACTAGATAAAACTCACACACATGTGTGTATATATATATATATATATATATATATATATATATATAACATAATACAAAGATTTCTATTTGTCTTAACACTTTTGTTCATCTTTTATACATGTACATATATGTACATATATATATTAGAATTAAGATTTAAAACTAAAAGTATTTTTCATCCATAACATCTTTAGAGTGCTCAATGCATGAAATGCAGAGCAATATCCCAATATTTTTCACTTATAAAAGCATAAAAGATGTAAGGGGGTGTCCCCTACCCATAGTATAGTGGCTAACACACTGGACTACAACATCAGGGTAAGTGAGTTCAAATTCCAGTTCTATTATTATTCTTCACTTTTGAACTAATACCCTTGTGAAAGGTATGAACTTTCTTATCCCCCACCCAATTACAGGTAAAATAGTACCACTGCTATCCTTCTACAAGGGTAGCTTTGTCATTAAATAACCCTCAAAGGTTGATATGCCATTAAACAACTAAACCAAATCAATAAAAGATGTAAAACAGGATAAAAAAAACACGACTCAGAGTTTAACAATTTTTGATCCTCTGGCGAGTTAGTATTCCACATGTCTGACTTTTGAAAAAAGTCAGATGTATAGATTAATCAGGAAATTCTGAATCATGTGTTTTACATTCTATATATATTTTTACGAGTGAAAAATATTGTAATATTGCACTGCATTTTCATTCATTGAGCACTCTAGAGAATTTATGGATGAAAAATACTTTTAGCATTAAATTTTGATCATAATATATATACTATATATATATATATATATATATATATCATTGAATTACCATGACAAGAAAATATATATATATATATATATATATATATATATATTTTTTTTTTCTTGTCATGGTATTTCTGAGATATATATATATATATATATATATATATCTTAGAAATACCATGACAAGAAAAAAAATATATATATATATACACACACACACACACACACATAATAATAATACTAATTATAGATAATTAAAAAATGTTTTTAGGAATATAAACATATTTTCTTTTTTATGATATTCAAGTTTGTAAACATTATTAATTTGAAAATTCTTTTCTCGGCTTACTCTAATGAAATATGACCTCAAATATTTGACATATTTGCTATTTCTTTGATATTTTTAGTAAAAAAAGGTAAAAAAAAAGGTGGTAAGATTGTAAAAGAGAATATATTTGTTGTATACAGTTTAATAAGAAACAACAAAAGAACATCTTTTATTGCTTTTAAACTCTGCCATTATCATTATATTTATCTTCATTGATTCACTTGAGGACTTGTCTGAGGGAATGTATGTAAAAACACAGTCCTCAACTTTGCAGCTTAAAATGAAAAAAAAAAAAGAAACAAACTTTATCATTTTTTTTACCAATATTGAAGCAAATGACCCAAGGAATATTTTAAAAGAAAACCCAAAAAACTCAAAATGAATTAGATTATGTTCTGATAGAGAAAAAAAAAAAGAATTTTCTCAATAATCATACCCAATAAGATTTTATTATAGTTCTGATTTTATAGTAATTTTGAGCATTTTTTAGATATGAGAGTAAATAAAAAGTTCTAAGCCTCACCTAGAGAGAAGAATCACAGTTGAATATTTTGGTTTTGGCACTATACTCCCAGTTCTTATAAAACTAGAAAAGGAAATTTAGATTTCTGTCTTAATTTCTATGCAGATGAGGCCCATATGAAGGTGAGAGGTGTGTGCCAAATCTAAAATATTGGTGAAGCTTAGAACTTTTTGAACGTCTCTCATATGCAGCAAAACACTTGATATATCAGTTCATCTACTTTTGGAACCACAACAATTATCTTGAATCAAGATAGATGCCACATTATATAATGTATATGTTTACCCAACCCCTCCTCTATGCAGTTGATGTAACACAAGGTGAATTTTTATGTAGAGTACAGCTAATTTGAATTCAGAGTTAACCTTCTCTTAGACTGGTTGCCTTACCGAGGCTAAAGAACTCAGGTTGTCCTAATATTTACTTGTAGCTGGAGAGAGAATTGTTAGATTCATACCATTCCTAGGGTATTAGCACTATGTGAAATGTAAACAGCCTCGTTCAGGATTTGAACTGCAGTTGCTGTATCAGCTTCCAATAGTGATAACCATTACATTATGAGCACCATTTAATGTTACACACGCGATGCCCATTTTTTTGGTCGGGAACATAATCAGAGTATAATATAGATAAAGGATATCATCTGAAAAGTATTAAAAGTCATATACTTTCTATTGGTAGAAGTAGTTTTATATTGCAATATGAACAGAGGCAGAATTGAGATGAGTAATAAAATCAAAAGAGAGGAAATGAGATTAAGAAAATAAAGGAGTCATGTTTGGTTTGGTTTCTTTGTTTAATGGCATATCAACCTTTGTAGGTTATTCAATGCCAAAGCCATTCTCTTAGAAGAACAGTAGTGGTACTATTTAACCCACAGCTGGGAGGATAAGGGGGTTCATACCTTTCCCAAGGGTATTTGCCCGAAAGTGGATGTAATAGCGCGACTGTAGTATGAACTCGTTTACTACAATCCTGCAGTCCGTCACTTTAACCATTACACCACAAGGACACCCCATTGGAGTCATGTTTAGTGTGGCTGTTATCATTATATGAAACAGAATCAGCAAACCAAGTACAAATCCTGGATGAATCCATTTGTTTTACCCTTCATGCTAATGCCCTTGGAAAAAGACTGAATCCATCTGTTCTCCTTGAATAGTGCACATACCGTTGAAAATGGTATAAATCAAACTATTCTCTCTCTGGCTATAGGTAAATAGTTGGATAGACTGACTGGTAAATTTATAAAATCCCTTGCTTTAATCTTCACTGGATTTTTTTGGTTTCTTTCTTTATTGGCATATCAACCTATGTGGGTTATTTAATGCCGAAGCCGGCAAGTGTCCTCATGGTGTAATGGTTAAAGCGATGGACTGCGGAATCGTAGTAAGTGAGTTCGTACTCCAGTCACGCTATTATGTTCACTTTCGGGCAAATACCCTTGAGAAAGGTATGAACCCTCTTATTCTCCCAGCTATGGGTTAAATAGTACCACTACTGTTCTTCTAGGAGAATGGCTTTGGCATTAAATAACCTACAAAGGTTGATATGCCATTAAACAAATAAACCAAATCTAATGCCAAAGCCATCCTTGTACAAGAACAGCAGTGATACTATTTAACCTATAGCCGTGGGTATAAGGGGTTTCAAACATTTGTCAAGGGTATTAGTCCAAAAGTGAAAGTAATGACAAAACTGGAGTTCAAAATCACTTTGAGGCCATAGTCCAGCATTTTAGCTATTATTTCACGGGGTCTCTCTCTCCCTCTCTACCCACCCCCACTGCATAATTCAAAACTTTATTCATGTTTAAACCAGACATTGGCATGATGGATAGAGTGTTGCCAATCGCCCGGGAGACCTGGTTTCAATCCTGGCTCGAGTCATACCAAAGACTCAAAAAATGGTACTTGTTACCTCCTTGATTAACACTCAGCATTATAAGGTATGGATCAAGGGTAAAGTTGAGCAATCCAGAGGAAGGATTAGTGCCCTCCCCAACACCATGGCACCACGGAGCCTTCAGGTCGTCCTCGACTACCATTGCCAACTTTACAACTTTACTTATTCATGTTTAATGCTGAGTTTGCACTTTTTGGTCTCAAGTCTTCAAAAGATATGTTCATTCCACTCGGCAAATAAGTGAAAATAGCTATTCTTTTTATAATGCCATGTCAGCAGGGCCTAGAATTTGTTGACTGCATTCTATGCAAAAAAAAGAAATGGGGGGGTTCTTAATGTGACACTGGTGATAGGACTCCATTTCTGAAGCTTTGTGAGTATGGAGTCACATTTACTAGGTCCACTCTGATCTGGAGTGGTTTGGTTTTATGGCATATCAACCATTGTAGGTTATTTAATGCCAAATCCTCTTTATACATATATATTAAATATATGTGATTTGGTTTGGTATGGGTTTTATGGTATATCAGCCATATTAGGTTATTTAATGCCAAATCCTTTTTATACATTTATATTAAATAAATAAGTTGGAGGTGCCCGTGGTGTAATGGTTCTCGACATAGGAAATGGACACGGCAACACGAGTTCAAAATCCTGGACAAGTCTGATTGCATTTCACATAGCACTAATACCCTTGGGAAAGGTATGAATCCATTTATTTTCCCTCCAGCTATAGGTAAATAGTAGGGCAGACTGGTTTCTTCAGCCTTGGTGAGGCAATTCGTCTAGGAGAAGGAAAACTCTGATTTCAAACCTGTTAAACTCTGCTGAAAAATTGACCTTGTGTCATATCCTGCCCGAGTGGAGGGGTTGGTAAATATGTATATATTAAATATATGATTTCTAAACATATTTTGTAGATAACATTTTTAAATGAGCCTGAGTTCATTTATTTTTCAAACAGTTTAATGGTTTCATTTATTTCTATCTAATACAAATATTTCTATTTACTATAAATCATTTGTTTGCACACAGTTTAATGTTTCCAAGTATTGCTATGTATCATGGACAATTCAATTAAACATCAGTCATTTGTTCATACACAGTTAAATGATCAAACAGTTAGTTCTATTTCAAACAATTCAGTTTAGTATAAGTACACATTTTAAATATCAAACAGTTCTATTTGACCCATAGATAGGATCCTTTCTGGTGCTACCACTTTTAGCCAGAATGGACCTGGGAACAATGGTAATGAAGGAGTACTCTGCATTCCCCAAAGCTCCCGCATTACTGGAGTCTCACCATCAGATTGTTTAGTGTCATATCTGGGACACTCATTGGAGGAGTCTTACCCTCTGCAGAGGTGCAATCAGTGTATTCTGCAGCCCCTGCTGACAAGGCAGTGATCTGCAGTGCTGGGTTTGCGTTGTCTCGGCCGCTCGGGGGACGAACGTTACCACTCTCCAGCCGGGCCTGTTAAGACCCCATCTGTGTATCAAATCAATATTTTTAACATAATGAAGTGTTTACCTGTTTTAAATGATTGTGAAGATGCATTTTTGTACTGTATATAATTGAAGAATATGATTGTTAGACTTTAGTATAAAATAACCCAATATGGTTTGACCTGCTATGAAACCAACCAACCAACCATTTACCTATAGTGTGTAAGGAGGCATGCTTAGCATAATGGAAATGGAACCAGCAACTCAAAGACATGAATCCATCTGTTCTCCCAGTTATGAGTAAGTAGCAGAACGTATCAGGTTCTTTAGCCTTGGTTTGGCACCAGTTACGGGCCTATTAGACTAGTGGGTAGAGTGTTCACCAATGACATGGGGGACTGGGTTCAATCCCAGGTCAAGTCATACCAAATACTCAAAAAATGGTACTTGATGCCACCTTACTTAAAGGTACTGATCAAGGGTAAAGTGGAGCTACACAGGGAAAGGAATAGCACCCTCCCCTACACCTTGATGCAGTAGCTAACGAAAAGAGAGCTTTCAGGTTGCCCTCGACTATGGTTGCCAACTTTTCTTTACTTTTTGGAGAAAGAAAGCATTAAATTCAAACCAGTTGTACTCTGCTTAAAACTTGACCTTATGTCATACTTATGGTGGAGCAGTTAAGTAAATATATGCACTATGAAATATTCTATAGACAGTCTTATCTGTCTCACTACTTATGTAATTTAGTTTTCCCTAATATTTACTAAGTTTACTCAGTCTGGTACACAGGTCTTAGATTCCTTACAGTACCTGTTATTTCTAAGTGATCACCCATCTAAGTACTGAACAGACTGATTACTGCCTTAACTTGTTACTTATTAAACTTTGCTTCGTCCGGTAGACAGGCTTCAGATTACTTACTGTACCTGTTGTTTCTAAGTGGTCACCCTTCTATTTTCTAAACAAGTTTTTATCTGTTTAATTTCAGTGATCTGATGGTAACTAGTATTTTCAGTGTGACTTGAATGTTTTTAAAAAAAAAATTAAGAGGAAATTACATTTGGCCCAAATTTGGAAATATAGGGCATCTAATGAGGATAAAACTCACTACTCCCTAGTTATTGATCTGCAAGACTAGGTCACTAATGATTACTCTATGTTGAGGTACTCATTTCTCTGCTTTATCTATCTATACTAAGTCATTATACTCTTTGTTTTACTCTCTTATCAACCAACAGGAAGATTGTTATTTTATGTGAATATTATATTGAATTCTTGTTTTCACATTCATCAGTTAGTATGTTGAACATTTAAAGCTAAGAACACGCTTTCAACAAAAACAAGTTTTATTGTTCTGATTAGTGATATTAATTGTTTAATTGGTTTTCCTTGTTTAATGCCATATCAACCTTCTTGGGTTAATTAATGCCAAAGGTGTCCTTATTAAATAGCAGTTGTGGTAATATTTCACCCATAACTTGTAGGGGGATAAGAGGGTTTGTACTTTTCCCAAGGGTATTAGCCTAAAAGGGAATGTCATAATGTGACCAGACTTCCAACTTGTTTCTTATCATATTGTAGTCCAGTACGTTAGCCCCTATGCCATGGGGCCCCACTATTTATATTAATTGTACTGAACTGTGTGCATGCATAGCAATTTGACATTGAAGCCATTTCATCTTATCTCATTTGAACCAAGATGCTAGGATAAGTAGCTTTTTGTAGATGTCAGGGGGTTGGGTTTGGAGGTGGGTAGAGAATGCCACAAATAAAAGGGTCTGGAAAAAAGTGTTTTAGTAACAGTTATTAGGTGGGAGTGATTGGGGAGGTGAGTACACTCAACCGATTATTTTCTACTGGTGACAAAATGCTTCTTCTTTTTTTTTTTTTTTTTTTCCTTAATGTTTTGAATGCATTTTCTTTTTCATTTATTGATCACAGGCCTTTAAAAATGGGTTAGAGACGAGTTGAAAAGATAAAGGAAATTAAAAACTACAACGAAAAACAAATCTATTGATTTTAATCTTTGTTTACTTCAGTGTTGCTGAAAGCTCAACTCAAGACTTTATTGTCGGGAAACGTTAAGCATTTGCATAATGAAGACATAAATGGAGATGTATCATTTGTTTTCAAAGAAATATCTATATATTCTTAAAATTCCGATTATATATATATAGATATATATATATATTTATATAACTATAACTCTGCAAAAACGACTCATTGTGAGAATTGTTTAGGAACAATATATTTAAAATGCTCTAACCTAGACAATAAAGCTGTGATATTTAGAATAATGTGGTTGTTGTGGATTTTATAATGATTTTAATTTTTATTAAGTCTTACATTTATATATCACTAAAATTTTCATTATATATTCATATATATATATATATATATATATATATATATATATATATATATTAGAAGAGTGTTGGTCGTCAGTAAATCACTTTGTGGTTATGAAACCTCAGGTCACAGAATATTTTCCATGGATTAAATATATATATATCTAATATATATTTATCTATTATCATTATTATATATATATATATATATATATATATAGTTTTGTAAAAAGAAAGTGACTAATTTGGAAAAAAAGAAAGTGAAAGAAACTCAAATTAATCCAAGAACTATCAAATACTTTAAAAAATGGTCAGTATTTGCATAGAGCAGGTTTTTAAAATTGATTACAAAAGTCCCCTACTGAGATTTAACCAAGAGGATCTTCTTGAAAACTTTATTGGAGATATATAACCCATCAAAAAAAGAACAATATAACAAGATTTTTATTAGAGCAATACATTTAGAAAGCTCTTACTTGGAGATTAAAGTATTTTTGAGTCTGATTTGCAACTAGAAAATAATTTTTGTTGGGTTTGTGGTAAAGTATTTATTTATTTTTTTGAAAAGAAATATCTATATCTTACTAGAATTTTAATTAAGTTTATATATATATATATATATATATATATATATATATATATATATATATATATATATAATTTGAAAATGAATGGTAATTATGCAAAACCTGCATTAACACGGAACGTAATTTTTAATCATCCAATAGAGATAAATATGAGATGTTAATTAGAATGCTTCACTCCTTCCTAAATAGAAGTATAATATCATCATGGACCATTGTTCCAACTGGAACCTAATGGGTTTAAAGTGTTTGTAGTTAACAATATTTTGATGTTATTGCTTAAATTCAAAAGCTACCGAAGATATTTAGTTTTTTTTGTTGTTTTTTTTGTTCTAGTTAAAAAGAACAAAAAGGATAGAAAATTGAGATAACTTGATACAAAATTGTTTGGCCTTGAAAATCTTTGAGAAACTACTAATACCCATTATTCAAGTTGATTTATGATATTGTGGTTTTTGTTAAATTTGTTTAATGAAGTTTATTCTTCTTAAATCTTCTGAAGACCAATACTTTGATGCTCCTTCAAGTAAAGTACTTCAGAATTGACCAATTATTTTTAAGTAGTGTCTGTTGGATATTCTTGTCCAACATCAAGTAGGTTATCCTTATTGCATTCTGAAATTGAACTAAAAAAAACCTGCTTAGAGATATGTTTGCCTTTTTTTTTTTAAGTGATCACTATTATTTCTTATCAATGTTGAGTGTCTTTAGAAAATCCTATTTCTAATACAACTTAGATGACCCATGAACTAATTCGGTTCCCTTCAAAACAATGGACCATGATGATATTGATGCTTCTGTTTAGGAAAGAGTGAAAGATTTTGATTCACATTTCATAATAAACAGTTGTCCATGATGATATTGATGCTCCTGTTTAGGAAAGAGTGAAAGATTTTGATTCACATTTCATAGTAAACAGTTGTCCATGATGATATTGATGCTCCTGTTTAGGAAAGAGTGAAAGATTTTGATTCACATTTCATAATAAACAGTTGTCCATGATGATATTGATGCTTCTGTTTAGGAAAGAATGAAAGATTTTAATTAGCATTTCATAGTTAACAGTTGTCCATGATGATATTGATGCTTCTATTTAGAAAGGAGTGAAGGATTCTAATTAGTATTTCACAGTTATCAGCTGTCTATAATAATATTGATTCTTCTATTTAGTAAGAAGAAAAGGATTGTAATAAACATTTTATAGTTTTTTTCATTATATTGAGAATTTAGATGATTAAAAATGATTGCTTGGTGTGAATTCAGACATCATTCAATTCTAAATTTCATTAAAATTTGTTTTATTCCCTTTTTTTTAGAGCCTTTTAAGTATATTGCTCTTTTGAAAATCCCCATATGTGCTATTTTTGCTTCATTAGACTAGTGGGTAGAGTGTTCGCCAATGGTCCAGGAGACCTGGATTCACTCCCAGATCAGATCATACCTCTCCTACACCTCGGTGTTGTAGCTATTGAAAAGGGAGCCTTCTGGTCACCCTTGACTACAGTTGCAAACTTTACTTTACTTATATATGTGTGTGTGTGTGTGTGTGTGTATGTCTGACTAGGCTTCATCTCAAAGATGAAAGAAAATGCTAGTCAAAATTAATAATGATTGCTCCAAATTGTGTATGAAAACTAAGGGCCTGTAATAAAATGGCTTTGATATTGATTTTATTCTGTTTGTAACATTTTCTTTGTGTAGCATGTGTAGAGAACATAATATCCCTAACTATCCAACATACTTTGACCTCTAACCTTTTTCTGGGTGAGGAAGCCAAAAAGGAATGATGAAGAGGTCATGTATCTATTATGTTCTTCTATAACTTAATGGCCATCTTGAATAGACAGAATTCTATCTTTTGTTCCCTATTCATCTGTGTATATTGAAATCTAGTGTAGAGAGCATAACCCACTTGGCCAAAGTATAATATGTTGAATGTTAAAATTTCTACACCCTATCACAACATGCAAAGTAAATCAAGGCATAATGACATTGTGTAAATGTTAGCAACAAGATTATTTGAAATGTGCTGTTATTTCATTGTGCAGAGGAAGAATAAAGTCTTAAAATTTATTGTGATATTTTTGACAGCTATCCATGTAATTAGTTAACTTTTGCTTTTTTTCTCTACATTCTTATCCTCTTATGGCTTTTCTGTTCCTTAAATCTATTTTTTCTGTTGCATTCTTTCTATTGCTTTTCTATATCCTTAAAGTCCAGTTGGCTGGGGTGGGGGCTATAGACTACATAGACTACATCTCTGCAGAGGGATAAGACCTCACCCAATGAGTGTCCTTGATATGACACTAAATAATCCCATTGTGAGGCTCTAGTAATATTGGAGCTTTGGGGAAGGCATAGAACCCCTTCATTGCTGTCGCTCCCAGGTCTACTCTGGCCTAGAGTGGTAGCACCTGATAGAATCCTATCTATGGGTCAAATAGAACTGATTGCAAATGAATTATTTATGCTAAATTAAACTGTTTGTAGTAAAACTGGTTGATTATTTAATTGTGTGTAAACAAAGGACGTTTATTTGATTGGTTTGGTTTCTTTGTTTTGATGGCATATCAACCTTCGTGGGTTATTTAATGCCAAAGCCATCCTTCTAGAAGAGTTGCAATGCTACTATTTAACCCATAGCTGGGGGATAAGGGGTTTCATGCCTTTCCCAAGGGTATTGTTAGTGATACATAGCAATACTTGGAACCATTTAACTTAGCTTAGGTTTGTTTAAAAACATTATTTACAAAATATGTTTACAAATCACATATATATATAGAGAGAGAGTGAGGGAGAGAGAGAGAGAGGATGTGGCATTAGATAACCAGCAATGGTTGATGTACCATAAAACCAAGTCAAACCAAACTATATCCTTAAGACAATTCATTGTTTTTTTTATACTTTATCACTAGAACAATTTGCTATTAAAATAATTCTACCTCTGCCCCATAATAACTGTTACACTGGGTATATGAAATTTATATGGAAATGTTATAACTGTAATGGAACAGCAATAGTATAGTGCTGACAATGAGAATTAAATTCCTTACTCAATAATGATAAATATTTAAAACTAGTCCACCCTCTCAGTGGGGGTTATAATAAGCTGATTGTATCCACTGCAGAGGTGTAAGACCCCACTCCCAAAATGGTTTCTTGAGTATGAAACTAAACTAAAACTGATGGTGAGGCTGCAGTTCTGGAGATCTAGGGAATGTTGAATATCCCTTCATTGTCATTACTCCCAGTTCCACTCTAACCTGGAGTGGTAGAGCCTGTTAGGATCCCATTTATGGTCAGTCATAAATAATCATTTGAAACCATATAATTATTAGTATTAGGTAAATATATGGTTTCAATTAATTATTTCTAGTTTATAATAATCATTTGTTTGCACACAGTTATGTGGTTTCAAGTAACTAATAATAATCCTAAGTAAACACAAGCATCAAGTAACTATTCTTAATATCCATAACGTACAGTTATCAAGCATCAAATATTTCTATCGAATACTAATGATTTTTAAACAGACCTATCTGAACCTTAAATGAGACCTTAACATAGGTCAAAGTGGACCTGGGAGTAATAGCAATGAAAGGATACTTCACACTCCCCATATCTCCTGAACTGGAACCTCTCAATCAGATGTAGTTTAGTATCATATCCTGAACACCCCTTTTTGGAGGGGTCTTACACCTCTGAAGGGGATACGGTCTGCATATTCTAAGCTCTACCAACAGAGATATTAAAAGTGTTGAATGACTTTAATCAAAATTTTCTTCTTTCAGTTTATGTAAAAAATAATTATATAAACACTGATTTTCAAACTATAGTCTTTATTTCATACATTACAAATAACATGCAAATTAAAATTTAATATCATTGCCATTAGGAGATTTTAAAGATTTTATTCTTTCCAATATTAAACTCATCAGATCGGGTATTTTCTCCTTCGGTATATCTTACCACTCAAAACATGAAACAGATCTTTTATGAAAGGTTTTTTTCTTTTTTTTTTTTTTGACATTTTCCTTCTTTAACATTCCAAAATGGCCCAACCCATTTAATAAGATTCAGGTCAGGAGATTGACTTGTCATAAGAGTCACTTAATAGCTTTTTTTTGGATGCCTTTATGAAACATTTTTTGACTGTAATGAATGAAAATTACATTCTGCATTAGAAAGATGATGTTTTTGTCCAAATAACATCAATGAAGATTAGATGTCTCTCCTGGAAAATTAATGTGTATTTTCCTGAATTGACATCTCCCATACACTGCAGAAGCTTGGAAAGAACCAGTGTTTCAAATTGCTTCTGAGTTTGACAATGGGTTGCTGGCAGTTCAAAACCAATTTTTACCAGTCTGCTAGCCACTACATTTCTATAATGGAGTAAATACCATATTGGAATGCAACTTCATAAGAAGCAAGTTTGAACTCAAGTCATGTAATTATATTCACTTTTGGACTAATACTCTTGGGAAATGTATGATCTCCCTTATCCCCCCCCAGCTATGGGTTAAATAGTGTTGGTTATCACCCACCTTTTTCCACACAATGAACTAGTCCATCTGCCATATATAGCAGTAGCTACTAATACCAAGCAGACTAGAAGGTGAAGAGCAGCTTCTTATAGGAATAGTATTAGAACGTTGGAGACTGGAGATCGCACTAGATCACCTTACTTGCTACTGTAATAACGGAAGCCAATACTATCGTTGAACTATATCTTTATTCTGTATTCACTAATCCTATGTTCTTGTCTACTAATAGTCTCTCTATTGTATATACTTTTTCCTGAGAATATATCTCTATTTCCCCTCATATCATGGTTTGTCCTTTATTTAATATTACTAGCGTTTGCTAACCAGAATGCAACAAATAATACCACTACTGTTCTTCTACAAGAATGTTTTTGGCATTGAATAACCCACAAAGGTTGATATGCTATTAAACAGACACCAAAACATTATGAAACAGTTATAAAAATTCATCATGGCACGCTGACAGCACAGATTCCCTTAACTCTCTCTCTCTCTTACCATCCATCCCTGTTAACGATCGGGGTGGGGTCTAATGGCTAACATGCTGGACTTGCAACATCATAGTAATCAAATTGAAACTCTAGTCCTGCAATTATGTTCACTTTTGGACTAATACTCTTAGGAAAGGTATGAGATCCATTATTCCTTCAGCTATGGATTAAATAGTCCCAATACTGTCCTTCTATAAGAATGGTGTGAATGTAAGAGTTTGCGTTTCAACCAGTATAGTTTTTTAGATTGAACTTTGCTTCCCGAACCGGTCGCTTCCGGGTGGAAGGTGTGAGAGGAACTTCCGGCCTGAACACCGGCTGGTGTGAATTTGGTCTTTTTCAAATTTACCGGCATGTGAGACTGACGTTTTCTTTGCGGGTCACTAGCAAGGCAAAAAGAGGTAAGCATATGGATTCTCTTGATTGATTCGATTTAAATCATCACTTTCGTGGTGTGTTTCCTTTTTTGGAACATTTATGAGTGCATTTGTTTTGTTTCAGTTTTCATGTTGAGGAATGTATGCTTGCTTTACGCTGAACACATGCTCAAATAAAGATATACATCTTCATCAGTTCAAGACTCGTGTCTTTGATTTTTGGCCCCAGTTGCTGCTGTAATAGATGGGTTTGGCATTAAATAAACTATGAAGGTTGATATGTCATTAAACAATGAAATCAAATCAATTAATACATTGCACTTTTAGATTGTCTAACAATGTATTAGAAATATGATTTTTGTGCAGTAAAATAATGGCACAATGTCTTGTATTGCAGGAACACAAAAATCATTCTTTGGCATTTATTAAAAACATAGTTGGAAATGTCTTTTTAATAATATGCCAAATCTGAGGAAAATTATATTAGGTATTACTTTACTGTTCTAAGGAGTGCTGGGTGGGGCTTTTCTCCCAGGCAGTACCTGCTTTGTAGGGCTGAGTTTATGACTTGGTATCTGAGGTACCCCTAAAGAGGAATGCTAAAAGACTAAAGATTTTTTGTGACTGCTATAAATAAATCTTAGTTTATACATGGCCTCTTCCCACCGCCACTATGAAATGATTTTGTGCCGAATCTAACTTGGTTGGAAGTCAGATGAATTCATACATACATCTTATGAGTTACTTGTGGTGTAACAGTTATCATTTTGGGAAATGGACATGGTGGCCCAAGTTCAAATCCTGGATGAGGCTGTTTGCATTTCACATAGTGCTAATATCCTTGGGAAACTTATGAATCCAACTATACTCCCTCTATTTGTGGATAAATAGAAGAGCAGACTGTTCTCCTTATGTAGCATATTGACCCCAGCCAAGCGGTCAAAAGAAGAAATGCACCAGTGTAAATAACAGGTGCATCCGGTCGAAGATATCAGGGGGCGACCTTGACTGTCGAGGGGTTGAATTGAGTGCGAATTGTGATGCTCGCAGGAAGTAGGTGGGTGTCAAATTATTATATATTCCCGGCGACAGGAAGTTCAGATCAGTTGGAGAGAAGATGCTGGAATGAGAACCATGTCCCAGCAGAAGCTGGGGCCCCAGATCCCTGGTTGAGCAGCCCAGGAGAACAGGAAAGAAAGGCTGTGATAGCCAGAAGAGTTGGGGGGTTAATATGTTTCAATCTTTGTTCGGTCTCCAACTCCCTCTCACACACAACCCTTTCAATAAAGTGAGAGGTATATTTTTCTAAAGAACTGTGTCCGCTCATCTTTGTGTTGAATATGTTTCTGCATGCATCTGCATATGAATATGTAACACTTAATGCTAGTATGGCAACCAGTCTAAGAGAAAGAAAAATTTCCAATTCAAACTAGTCATATTCTACTTGAAAATTGCATCCTACTCATAAGGGAATGGTTGGGTAAATGCATAAATGTATCTATTCTGTTGGTGAGGTTTAGAATACACTGTTTGTATCCCCTGCAGAGCAATAAGATCCCTCTCTAAAGGGGTATCCTGGGTATGACACTAAACTATATATGATTGTGAAGATACAGTTCTGGAGAGTATGGAGTACCCTTTTATTGCCATTACTCCTAGGTTCAGTCTGAGCAAGAGGAGTAATACCTGTTAGGGTCCTATCTATGGGTCAGATAGATCTGTTTAAAAAATATTTGTAATTTGATTGGACCATGAGCCAAAAAAACCTCTTAAGAAACAACTACACAAAATATGTAAATATGAATGTAATTCTTTTAGGCATAAAAAACCCTGGACATGTTGATATGTCATTAAAATCAATCAATGAATCAAAAATTATATTCGCTAGGTAAACACACATCAGTTCAAAATTTTTATGTGAATATATAATGAATACAGTTCCCTTACCTCTAGGCATAAAATAACCCTAGACAGGTTGATTTTTATCATTAAGTGTTTTCGGACTATCTTTATTGTTATTTCCACAACGTTTCAGCCGATATGTCCTTGGCCTTCTTCAGATGTTTGTCGAACTCGGGAACCTTCATGGAATTTCAAACGACGTTCTTTATTGAATCCACAGGGGTCGCCTGTTCTGATTCCATTAGCCATAACCAGGTACAAGTGTTAAGTATTCCTGTATTGTTACTCGCCTGCAGTCAGGATTGAACCTGCAACCTTCAGATGATTGTCTCCTTAGAAGCTTAGGGAACCGTTATGCTATGTGTCCTGCTGGACAATTCAGAGTGAATTTTTTTTATATGCTCTCATTGGCCCAATGGGTAGAGTGTTCGCCAATGGTCTGGAAGACCTGGGTTCAATCCCAGATCGTGTCATACCAAAGACTTGAAAAATGGTACTTGATACCTCTTTGCTTAACACTCAGCTATATAAGGTGCATATCAAGGGTAAAGTGGAGCTATCCAGGGAAAGGAGCTGCACCCTCCCCTACATCTCGGTGTAGTAACTATTGAAAAGGGAGCCTTCTGGTCGCCCTCGACTGCAGTCGCCAACTTTACTTACTTATTAAAATCAAGCAATCACTGATATCCCAAGTGAATATATATTTCAAAGATTGAATCTTCAAAATTTTACTAAATTTACTTTATATAACTTTCTTTGGCATATATATTTGGCTTCTGTTCTGATTTGGTTCATGTTTTTATCAACTCATTGTTTCAAATTGTACGTCTGTATCAGTTTTTCTTGTAGCATATGAAACTATAGTTTAGCTTGTAAATTGTCTTTTCTGCAAGAATATCTATTATTGAAAATGTATTTTTTATACACATATTGGTTTGAGATTATATCATTCTTTAAATTTTGCTTTTCTGGCTCAGTTGTTCTATTCTTCTTACAGTGAAGAATTAAATAGAATTTTTTTTTCTCCTCAAAGACTACAAATCTCAGGGTGTATTCTGTTAATTGAATTGCAGTTTGAAGGCAGACATGCTTAAAGCTCTTGTGAAATCTGTTGTCTGAACTTTGTGTTGAAATGACCATATTTGAGTGATGTGATTGATTGTCAGCCATTCTATGCAGACAGCTTGGCTTTATAAACAACCTGTAAAATTGTTTCCTTCATTTCTTTTATTCTCTTCCGCTATTAACAATATTATATCGTAGAATAAACAACTGGTTTAAAAAAACAAGATGTCCACTCAAAACTTTTTGAACAGAAGCTGGAACAAATAGTTGATTTTTTAATAGCATGTCCATTTATCTAGGACTATTCTATGCCTTAAACAAAGTTCTGCTGGTTTGAATTCAGAGTTTTCCTTCTCTTTGTTGCCTAGACTAGACTAGAGAACTCAGTCTTCCCTACTATTTACTCATAGCTGGAAGCAGAAAAGATGGATTCATGCCTTTTGCAAGAACATTATCACTTAGCGAAATGCAAACAGCCTCGTCTAGGATTTGAACTCAGGTCACCATTTCCGTTTCATATAATAATAATTACTAATCACATCTCTAAAAACTGGCAGTAATATTAAAGATTCTACTTATTTTAATTCTGTATGAGTAAAAACTATTTTAATGCTTTTTTCAATCTCTGATTGATTGACTGACTTTACTGGCATGTCAACCAGTGGAGGGTTGATTTATGCCAAGAGGTTAAGAAATCATATTCGTTGTGTGTTTATATGTACATCTTTTGTATAGTTGTTTCTTAAGAGATTTTGTGCAGTTATATGATATCAAGTATTCCTATCTAATTCTAATAATCTAAGATTTCAAGGAATTATTTCCGTTTAATAATAATTATTTGTTTGCATCCAGTTATATGGTTTCAAGTTACTGATAATAATAATCCTTAGTAAACAATTAGAAGAAGCAGGGAAAAGCTCATAAGTGATGTACTCCTATGGACCCCCTCATGTGGCCGAGCAAAAGCAGGATGACCAGCTTGAACCTACATACAGCAGCTCTGTGAGGATACGGGATGTAGCCCTGAGGACCTGCTAGAAGCGATGAATGATGGGGAGGAGTGGCGAGAGCGGGTCAAGGATATCTGTGCTGGCGGCACGACATGATGATGAAACAATTATAGCTTCAAGTAACTATTTTTAATACAAATAATTTAGAGTTACATATAAAGTATTTTGTTCTAATACAAATAATTTACACAGTTATATGGTTTCAAGTATTCCTATCTAATAGTAATAATTTTGAAACAGATCTATTTGACCCATAGATGGGACTCTAACAGCTGCTATCACTCTGAGTCAGAGTGGACCTGGGAGTAATGGTAAAGTAAAAGTAAAGTTGGCGACTGTAGTTGAGGGAGACCCGAAGGCTCTCTTTTCAATAGCTACTACCCCGAGGTGAAGTGGAGGGCGTTACTCCTTTTCTTGGATTGCTCCACTTTACCCTTGATATGTACCTTATAATGCTGAGTGTTAAGCAAGGAGATATCAAGTACCATTTTTAAAGTATTTGGGATGACGCGACCTGGGATTGAACTCAGGTCTCCCAGACCATTGCCGAACACTCTACCCACTAGGCTAATGAGCCGGTCCCTGGGAGTAATGGTAATGAAGGCATACTCTAGACTTCTCAGATCTCCAGAACTATAGCCTCACCATCAGATGTAGTTTAGTATCATACCCAAGACACCTGGGGGGGTGCTTACCCCTCTGTTAGGGTTATATAGTGAATGTATTCTAAGCTTTGCCAACAGAGCAGAGTTGATTTTTAAAGACCACAATACACATGTCATGCCTATAGTTAATTAAATCTATGTATAACTAAAAATCTCATTATGTTTGTGTGTGCTTCTGAGTTTGCTCATACGTTTTTAAAAAGAAAGTTAGAGTCTTACAAAAAGCATTTGCCCAGTTGGCTGGGACTGTAGAATACACCGACTGCACCTCTGCAGAGGGGTTAGACCCCCCCCTCAACAAGTGTCCTGGATATGACACTGAACAATCTGATGGTGAGGTTCCTATGATGCTGGAGCTTTGGGGAATGTGGAGTACCTCTTTATTGCCATCGCTCCCAGGTCCACTTTGGCCTGGCGTGGTAGCACCTGATAGGGCGCTATCTATAGGTTAAATAGAACTAACGGCATCTTTATGCTAAACTGAATTGTTTGAAATAGAAATGATTAAACTGAGTACTTACATTTAAACTGCGTGCTTATGCTAAACTGAATTATTTCAAATAGAACTGTTTTTGGACATTGAAACTGTATTTATACTAAACTGAATTGTTTAACGTAGAACTGTTTTGACACTTAACTGTGTGTAAACAAAATCTGTACTTATACTAAACTGAATTAGCTGAATTAGAACTGCTTGACTAAACTGAATAGCACAAAATAGAAATGTTTTTCAAAATTAAACTGTACTTACTTAGCTTATGCTAAACTGAATTATTTGAAATTGAACTTACACTAAACTGAATTGTTATATATAACTGCCTGAATAGTTTGAAATAGAAATGTTTTTGATAATTAAACTGTGCAAAGTAAAGTAAAGTAAAGTTTGCGACCTTAGTCAAGGGTGACCTGAGGGCTCCCTTTTCAATAGCTACTACACCAAAGTGTAGGGGAGGGAATTAAACTGTGTACTCATGCTAAACTTAATTGTTTGAAATAGAACTGATTATTTACATAAAAATGGATTTGGCGTTGAATAACCTACAAAGGTTGATATGCCATAAGACCCAATAAACAAACAAACAAAAAGCATACTCTGGAGGCAAACAAGATAAAATGGATATTATAGACTCATCAAGCCAAGTTCAAATCCTGGATGAGGTTCTTTGCATTTCACTTTGTACTAATGTCATTTGGAAAGGCCTGACTCTATCTTTTCCTACACCAGCTATAGAATTGATAATATGGTAGATTTGGCTCTTAAGCTTTGCTATGGCAACCGGTCTTGAAGAATTCAAACCGGCTTTACTCCATTTAGAAATTGACCTCGTGTCATATCCTGCATGTAGTTGAGGGGTTGGGTAAATACATATCATAGTTCAAATATCAGTATTCAGCACTTATGTACTCATGTCATTATGAAAAAAAAAAAAGAAAGAAAATATTAAATGCAAATTAGATTTGTGGCTTTTAGAATTTCAGAGAATATTATCTTTATTATTTAGGTGGTACTGAACATGCAGTTTATGACTAACTTTCTCAGATGATTTGCAGGAATTTCTTTTTAAAAATTGAAAATAAACAAGAAGTTTCAGATTTCTTCTTTTTTTTTTTCTATTTTTCAAATTGCCTTTTATAAAATAGTTCTTTGAAATGTGTTGAGTTTCGTTAGAAAAAAAAAATCAGTTTGCAGAAACAAGTAGAATAAGCCAAAATGTGTCATTTAGAATTTAACATCATAATACTCAAAATGTTTGAAGGTTTAAGATAGGATCAATAGAATGAATAAAAATTTAAAAGGAGTGTATGAAATTATTGAAAGATAATAGTATTTTCTTTTTTTCAAACTCTGATGTTGGCTTGTCTGTCATAATTCCTTTGTGAACACTGATGTTTAAAAGTAAAAGTCTAAAAGAACTGATTGCATGATTCATTGACCATCACTTACAGAATCAGCCATGATTGACTTAAAAGCAAGCCTAACTCAAAATTCATAACAAGTTAATTGTTTCTAGTAATTAATAATTAATTCTTCTTTATAAGCATTCTTTCTTAACCCAACAGGCACCATTGTTCCACTTATTGGATATTTACAAAAATTGCTATATATTTATATTTTAGGTTCCACCAATGTCCCATTAATGGGATGGAACTTTTTATTTATAATAATCTTAATACAATGGGAGTTGATATACCATTAAACCTCAACCAACTAACCACCTTTGGTATAATAGTTATTGTCATAAGAAATGGAATCAACAATCCAAGTTCAAATCACAGACAAAGCTGTTTTTCACTCTGCACAAATGTCCTTGGGAAAGACATAAATTCATCTCTTTTCACACCAGCTATGGATAAATAGTAGGGCAGACTGACTCTTAGCCTTAGTATGGCAACCAGTCTAGGAGGAGGAAAATGTTTTTAGTCTTGTGCCAAATGTAAGCCAAGCTTCTTCTTCTTTTTTTTTTTTTCTTAGAGCAATTCTTGCTGTGTTTAATGAGGTAGGCTGCAAACCATTGTTAGTGAGTTTGACTCTTGATCTGAGTTAAAATCTTGGATGAGGACGTTTGTGTTTTACTTTGTACTAGTGCTCTTAGAAAAGGCATAAATCTTTCTGTTCTCTCCACCAACTATGGGTAAAAAATAGACAAGACTGGGCTCTTTAGCCTTGGCATAGTAACTAATCTAGAAGCAAAACTCTGTATTCAAATAAGCTGTACTCTGCTTAAAAATTGACCTTGTGTTGCCTGCTGCCCATGGGGGAGGGGTTGGTTAAGTACATAAATTTGGCATAAATTATTTTGGAAGGTTACCAGGTTAATTAATAAAGAAAAAAGTTAAAAATGTTCCTCTTTGATTATTTCAGAGGATATTGGGTAAAGCAGTAAAGAGTTTTTAGTCAGGAAAGCGGTTTAAATGACATAAGGTTTATAAGATATTCTGTGATTGCATTTTTCTCTTTTTTTAAAAATCATTATGACAATTACAAACCAGCTGAAAGAATGAAGGTTTTTATGCTAAACCCATTCTCTCTCTTGCCTACACACATACACACAATCTCTCTCTCTCTCTCTCATACACCTACTCTTTCTCTCTTACTCACTTACGCACACACACACACACACACACACGCACCCTCTGTCTCTTCCTCATACTCTCCTACTCAACCACATAAAAAGTCTCTCTCTCACTCTCTCTCTCTCAGTGTACTAAGATCAAAATTAATAAAAATTACAGATTTAAATTAAAATGTTTAAATAATCTAATATAGAAATGTCAATTAATTAATTTTGATAAGTTCGAAAGATTTCAATAAAAAATCTTTCCCAATCTATTTACTCAGAATCTACTCATCAGAAAAGGATTTTAACTTGAAACTTTGAGACTTCACACATTGAATTTAAAATACACGAACTACCCCAACTTACAAACAAGCATGACAAACTTTCAGAAATATAAACAAACCTGTTAGTAAACTTAATTTTTGGACAATTGCTGCACAATAAATGATATCACTGTAGCTGGTCAACTTGATGTGGTCATCTCTGTGGTGTCACAGTTTTATTCATAATCATCTGTGGTTTAAATAAATGTTGCAAACATTTAACCAAAGAGTTTATCTTCTTTAAAGGGACCCACTATTATTTGTTAAAGAAAGCTTTCTTTACTTAAGTGTCTGCTTTTTTTTCTCTTTGTTAAATTTTTAGAACTGCAAAATCATCACCATCATCATGTGCCAACAGCACAGATTCCTTTAATTCTCTCTCATCATCCATCCCGATTGGTCATTGCTCTTGGCAAGTCCTCTAGACAGCATCCTGTGTCCTCACAGAGCTGATGCATGAAATCTTTACTGGTCGGCCAACACTGGTGTGTCCATGTGTCGGAGTCCATTGGAGACACTTATCAGTTTGTTCTTACTTCTACAGCAGTTATACCCCTCTTGAATCAGTTGCAAGATTGGAGGTAAGTGGCAGTACAGCTGCTGCTTTGTAAAGTGCTGCTTCCATGACTTATTCAAAACAGCATACAGTATTCTTGTGTCATTGCTATCTAGCTTTTTTTTCGGGCATTTTGTTAGAGTCCAATCATACAGTAATATTGACACAGCTAAAGCCTGGAAGAATTCCTGTTTGATTTTATTAGAGAGATCAGATTTCAAGATGATCATTAACCTGTCAGTAGCAATCCATGATTTACCTTTGTGTGTGTTGACATAACTTTCCATTGATGAGATATGGCTACCAAGATATATGAACTGGTCTGCTAATTTAAGAGGCTTGCCATCTAATGAAGAAATGGCTCCATCTTGATTAGAACTCATGAATTCTGTTTTGAACAAAAATAAATGTAAATATAATGCTATAATTTCTATGATTAGAAATGTCTTTAACCTTCCATCTCTACTTAGTTGATGATAACAATATTAACTGTTCAGACTGAGCTGCAAAAACTTCAAAAACGTGTAACACAGTGGAAAGGTGTAAGAATGTGTTAGACACAAATAAATAAACTTTATTAGCAAGAAAAGACTCCATTGAAGAAATGTACAAATATTTATAACATGATTTTTTATATCAACTGAAAGGGTTTGTGTGTAGAAAGAAAATGTTTGAATTTATATTTTTTGAGCAATCAGGTCTGATTGGCTACTGTTATATTTGTTTATCGTTTATCGATTAATAGAAATTCTTGTCATAAAAAAGGTTTTTCAATTTTGTCTGTCTTCGTCTCCACAAGAATAAAACTTGATAAGTGTTTCTCTTTGATTTTCCTTACTATAACTAATGTTGAAATAATTTTTTTTTTACTTGAATGAATAATAAATAATTTTAAAAAACCCTCAGTGGTTTAAATTGGCTATTTTTTGGTGATAAAAGATATTGCTTAGAAAATTTCTATTAGTATTTTAGTCATGACATGAAAAATATAACTGATATTTCTGTGGGTCAGTCATTAACCCTATCACTGCTACATTTTTCGAATCTTTGGTAGCTTCTAGTGCAATGAATGGAACACAGTATAAAATTTGACTATATTTGGACATAGTAAAATGTTAGGAATTTGACTAAAGCTGTACATGGCTGTGAGATGTTGTTTTAGAAATTATGGGTTATGATATTTACTAAAATTAAGCTTAAACAGCACAAGGCAAAATTAGTAAGAAAGATTGTATAGCACCAATTGGAGAAGATCAACATTTGAGATCTTTGCTTTTATGTTGGTCATCTAAAATAGACAACTCATTCACTAATCCTATATATATATATATATATATATATATATATATATATATATACACACACACATACATACACACAGACACACAAGGGGGGTGTCCTCGTGGTGTAATGGTTAAAACGATGGACTGCAAAATCATAATAAATGAGTTTGTACTCCAGTCATGCTATTACGTTCACTTTCGGGCAAATACCCTTGGGAAAGGTATGAACCCCCTTATCCCCCCAGCTATGGGTTAAATAGTACTACTACTGTTCTTCTAGGAGAATGGCTTTGGCATTAAATAACCTACAAAGGTTGATATGCCCTTAAACAAACAAACAAACAAACAAACAGACACACAAGGGTCTTTCAATGAATAAAAAGAATTTTTTGAAAAAAGGCAAAATCCTTTCTTTTTTTAAAAATTTTTTCTATAACTATAAACTCTGTATTATTTGGAATTGTAATTGTCTTTTTAATTGGAATCATTTTGAGATGAGGCTTCTTGTTTGGAATTGGTTTATAGCAAAAATTATTTTAATCTTTCAAAAATATTTCTTTTGAGGCTATTCAAAATGACAGCAAATCAAGAGTGCTCTAGGTTTGAACAGAGGTCTGTCATCAAATTTTTGGTGGTGCAAGCCACGTAAAATTTACAGAAGAATGTGTGATGCGTAAGGATAAGCATGTTTCAGTAAAAAAAAAAAAAATTTACAAATAGGCTAAACATGATAAGGCTGAGTTAAAAAGAAATGCAATGACTCTCTGGTAAAGAAAAAGTTTGAGCTGCAGCAGCTGGTTGGGAAAGTCTTCTGGGACATAAAAGGATCCATTACTATTGATTTCCTTGAAAAAAGATCAACTGTTTATAGAGCTTTCTATCGCCCACTCCTTAGGGAAAACTCATCTTATTTATTGAATGGCCCTCATATATGATTGTAATGAAACAGGCTTGACAAGGCTGTTTGCATTTCATTTCCGCACTAATAACCAAAGGGAAAATATAAATCCATCTTTTCACCTCTGCCACCTGCTATAAGTAAAATAGTGGGGCAGACTGTGGTACATTGGTGCACTATTTTTATGTTATCATTATATCCCTAAAGTATGGCTGGTTCTAGACATTCTTTTACAAGGTTTGGTTTATTTGTTTTATGGCATATCAACCTTTGTAGGTTATTTAATGCCAATGCTATTCTCCTAGAAGAACAGTAGTGGTACTATTTAACTCATAGCTGGGAGGATAAGGGGGTTCATACCTTTCACAAGGGTATTTGTCTGAAAGTGAACATAATAGCATGACTGGAGTACAAACTCGCTTACTACGATTCCGCAGTCCATCGCTTTAACCATTACACCACGAGGACACCCCCTACTCTTTTACAACTATGAACAAATCAGCTGTGTAACTAGTTCACAGCTTAAATTGAACAGCTGGGCTCTCGTACATCCAGATTGACAGAGTACATCATACATATATATGTGTGTCGAAATGCAAGAAATTATTATATATATAATAATAATAAATGAATATTGTAGCCTGGCTTAACTTTATAAAAACACACACATCCATATGTAACTATAATGCATACATGCATACGCATACACTCACATACACTCACACACTTACAACCACACATAAACAAAATCCCAACAGTTTTTTGTCTGTATTTTTTCGTATTTTTCAATTTTTGATTCATCCCATTTTCTTAACTGCCTGATGATTGTTGTTTTGCAAAAAACTCCATGAAACCCAGGGTCACAGTCTATATTCCATGAATCAAATATATATATATATATATATATATATATATATATATATATATATAATATATATTTATCTATTATTATTATATGATAGCTCTATCGTAGATATTGAGCACTCACCATATTATATTGCACTTGGTTCAACACATATCCACAAAGTGATTTAGTGACAACCAACGCTCTTATAATATATATATATATATATATATATATATATATATATATATATATATAATGCAAGAAATATATATATCTTCATAATAATGTAATGTGAGAAATTAGCAGTATACCTGTAAAATAATCAATGACTTATTAAAGTAAGATATAGTTTACATTTAGAACTAAGTTTTTCTTTTTAAGATATTGGATCCAGCTGCAAAAATGACTGATATATCAAACAAAATTGATTTTACTGACTTTAATGTAATTTGATTCTATATAAAAATGTATAACTTCAAACATGTGGAAACAATATATGGTGACTTTTGTATTGACTTTTGTCACTCCTATCATCATTTTGAAGGAATTACTTTATTATCAATTATTTTAGTTTTCTTTTATTGTTTGTGTCAGGAATGCAATTATATTAATTCAAATGGGAAAAATTGTTTTGATTTGGAAACTCTTTGCTTCTCTGTATTCTCTATCGTTTTCATTGGACAATGTTCGGATGTTCTCCAAATTCTTTTCAATTCTGAACTAAATTGCTTTAATCTACTGTCTACCCTTCAATTCTTATATTTTTTTAGATAACACTAGCTCATCCCCTTCTATGGGTTAAATAACATCACTATTGTTCTTCATATATATGTATATATGAGAGGGTGTCCTCGTGGTGTAATGGTTAAAGCGATGGATTGCGGAATCGTAGTACGCGAGTTCATACTCCAGTCATGCTATTACATTCACTTTCGGGCAAATACTCTTGGGAAAGGTATGAACCCCCTTATCCTCCCAGCTATGAGTTAAATAGTACCACTACTGTTCTTCTAGGAGAATGGCTTTGGCATTAAATAACCTACAAAGGTTAATATGCCATTAAACAAATAAACCAAACCTATATATATATATATATATATAAACACCCATATATATATATATATATATATGCGTGTGTGTGTTTGTTTATATACATGAAGTTCTTGTGGTAGGTACAGAATTTAAATATTGTTTTTAAAAGCATGTGCATAAGATATTTTTAAAATTATTAAAATATTTTAAAATCAGTTTAATTCAAATTTTATTATGCACATGCTTTTAAAAACAATATATATATATATATATATATATATATAAAATGATATTTTTAATCAATTTAAATTGATTTTTATTTGTTTAATAGTAATTTAAACCTGGCAGTGAAATGTTGTTTTAGAAATTATGGTTTATGACATTTACTAAATTAAATTTAAACAACACAAGGCAAAATTAATAAGAAAGATTGTATAGCACCAATTGGAGAAGATCAACATTTGAGGTCTTTTTAATTGATGCACCTCTTGTAACTAAATTCAGTTTCCATTCACCCTAAATAAATTTATTGAATATTAAATTACAAAACATAATTCATTTACCAATGTTTAATACAATTTAAATGAGAATCAGTAAACTATAAATGTGAATTGCACCTTTTAAATCTTGAATTATTTTTTAATTGGAAGGATGGATTTTTTTGGCTCTGAGATCATGAATATTTCAGGAGTTTGTATTTCAAATCACCATAATCTGCATTAGAATTGCTTGTCTGTTTTTGCTTTGCACATGGCTAAACCCAGATTCCATTATATATGAATGATGAAAAACTAATAAGATGAGCTCAACAGATGCAAAAAGCCTGGGATATTTTGCTACCGTTTTTTGTTCATCTAGTTTTATCCAATTCCCTTTAATGTATATGTAGACTTTGTCTCAAGACTGAAGGTCATTTCAATAATTTCTTTTTATAGAAAGGTTTCTAAATTTTCACTTTATGCTGAAGCATTGTTTGTTCATTTAAATGACCTGTATGTTTTGAGTGGGTCATTTTCAAAGGGCACATCAATTGTGGCCATCACACCCAATCAGGCATTCTGGTTTGGTTTGATTTTGTTTTACGGCATATCAACCTTTGTAGATTATTTAATGCTAAATCCATTTTTATACATATACACAGTTCTATTTCAAACAATTCTGTTTTGCATAAGTACACAGCTTAAATGTCAAAACAGTTCTATTTCAGACAATTCAATTTAGCATAAGTACATAATTCAGTTCTATTTAATCCATAGATTGGACCTTATCAGGTACTACCACTCCAGTCCAGAGTGGACCTGGGAGCGATGGCTATGAAGGGGTACACTACACTCCCCAAAGCCCCATCATTACTGGAGCCTCATCATCAGATTGTTTAGTGTCATATCCAGGACACTCGTTGGGGGAGTCTTACCTGTCTACAGAGATAGAGTTGGTGTATTCTACAGCCCCCCACCTGCCAGCCGACTGAGCCATCGGGCATTCTGTTAGGTGTTAGATATCTGGCAACAAGTCTGTATGAATAAGTAATTGTTTTTAAAAAGGGATTTGAAAATTTAAACTAGTCAATTCATATCCTGTGGACCCTTATGATTTTATTACTCCTACTAAGATTTTATTCATATTACAGAGAATCCTAGTTTAAAAAAAACAAGCTTTTAAGTGCTGATATTTGAAAATGATTTTCATTGCCTAGTGGGTAGAGTGTTCGCTAATGGTCTGAGAGACCTAGGTTCAATCCCAGGTCACGTCATATCAAAGACTTTAAAAATGGTACTTGATACTTCCTTGCTTAACACTCAGCAATATAAGGTACGTATCAAGAGTAAAATGGAGCAATCCAGGGAAAGGAGTAGCACCCTCCCCTACACCTTGGTGTAGTAGCTATTGAAAAGGGAGCCTTCTGGTCTCCCTCAATTAAGATCATCAACTTTACTTACTTTTGTTTGTGTTGAGTGTATGATGATGTTCAGAAATATGAGGTCAGCTATAAAGTTCATCGGATGACCATGGAATGTAATCAAATGAGGTTTATTTTTCAGCATAGTCCCTCTTTTTCCTCCACACGCTTATGTCAGTGTTGCAGTGCTTGGACCTCAGTTGTCAAAAAAGTTATAAACAACAGATATGACGTCATCATTGTAGAATATTTGTTGACTCACGTAGAGCTTCCAAAGATAGTAATTTACAAAGCTCTTTGCTTCGATGTGGCACAAGGCCGAATGAATGGGGCGCCCAATGAGACTCGAACTCACTCGTGTAGGTTTGCCCATAGAGCTTCCAAAGATAACCAATGAGTAATTTGGTTGAGTATAAGTAGATTAATGGATCCCACTCATGCAAATATGTTGGATAGGTCCATTCCTGTAAAGTGAGCTAATCTACATGCTGCTTACAATCATATGAAATTTTCAGTCAATGAACTTTGCAATATACCATCATATGCTAATAAAGTATGTTACTAATCATTTTTTGGCTTCTAAAATCCCTAAGAACTTTTGTTGGGTAATTTTATCTGATCTATATTCAATATAGGAATTTATACATGAATTATACAACATGTCAATGAAGTAAAGAAAATTAATATGAACAGAAAATCACAAAATGCTTTTATTCACCCTGCCAAAATTTTATTCAACCGTGTGAGGTAGGGTCTATATGGACCGCTCACTGAGAAGCCTTGCTTTAAAGCTAGTTGTGTGTATTTCATTTTCCTCTTACCTCATCTAAAATTGTGCTGATCACAGAGTATTAAGCTTACTCTGCTAGCAATGGAGGGAATAATAATAGAATAATCAGCAGATATTAGTTGTCTAATCTCGTAAGTGAGAAATTAAGCCTTTTAGCATTGAGTAAGTTCATGCATTAATAGCTTCAGTGTATTGACATTGACAACACTCATTTTATTTAAAATTACCTCCTGTGAAATATGTGCAGGTCACCTTTGAAATTTTCAGTGCAAATTGATCAGTATATAAAGGGTATAGTGATCACTTTATTTCACAAATATTGTGACCCTGGAAAAAATAATTTCAAGTGGATGCAATTAATATAGATAATCTTCTTATTAACTGAATATCATAATCCACAAAAATCAATTTAGATTGAATAATATGTATATCTATAAACAATGAAGTCATCATCATCTGGATGGGCAAACAGCATAGATTACTTTAACTCTCTTTTGCAAACCATCCTGACAGCCATTAATCTTGGTAAGTTCTCTTGATGGCATTCAGTGTCGCAATAGAGCTGATGTAAGTTTTTGCTGGTTGGCCAATACTGTTGAGTCCATGTGTAAGAGTCAATTGTAGAATGTCACTTATATGCTCATGATTACTCCTCTAGCATTGCCTGACACGTCTTGTTTACCTTTCTTGAATGGTTTGCGAGATGGGAGGTAAGAGGTTGCACAAATGCTATTTTGTTGGGATGCATTCAAAACAACATGCAGCATTCTTGTGTAATTCCCATCTAGCTTTTTCCGAAATTTTTTGATCAAAGTTCACGTGGTGTAACGATATTGTAGTACTGATATGGCTATAGTTTGGAAGAATTCTGATTTGATCAGAGAGATCAGGTTTCCATATGATGAATAACCTGTTAATAGCTGTCCATGCTTTACCTATGTGTATATTGACATCACTTTCAGCAAATGAGATATTGCTACTAAGGTATATGAACTGGTTTACTAATTTCAGCTTTCTGTTTTTTTAATTTAAAAGTATTTTCTTTAGAAATTTGAATCAATCAAATTTAGAGTTAAACTAGATTATAGGTTATATGAATTATTGAAATTTTCAAAATTATTAAATTTTTGTGTTTTAAATAACTCAATCTATTTTTGAGATTGATTTATCTTTAAAATTGTGCTTTATCTGATTTTTAATAAAATTCTTATGGGATTGAATTTTTTGGAAATAATTATCAAATAATAGAAAAAGTACTTCTTCAGGGGCAAGGAAATAAGTTTGAATATTTTTGGAAGCATTATTGATTCTCATGTATACGACACTCAGTAACAACTGCTTACCAACCAATCATAGAAGATTATCTAATTCAAAAAGATGTCACCCTGTTGGCAGCACTTATAATATGCTGAATGTGTCCCCTGCAAAAGGGTAAGACTTCCCTAAAAGAGATGTCCTGGGTATGATACTAAACTTCATCTGATGGTGAGGCTCCAGTTTTGGAGCTCTGGGGAGTATGGAGTTTCTATTTTATTGCTATTACTCCCAGATCCACTCTGACCCAAGGTAGTAGTACCCATTAGGGTTCAATCTATGTGTAAAATAGATATATTTAAGATTTAATTGTATTCAGTCGGACTATGCAAAAAGCACAAATTAATTCTTAAGAAACAGATTTACAAAAAAATTAAATATGAGTGTATAATGCAATTCTCTAACCTCTATAATAACCCTTGATAGGTTGACATGCCATTAAAATCAATTGATTATGCAATTACAATTCTACAAATATAATTTTCAAATCAGTTGATGAAAAATAACTATATTTTTCTGTTCTCTATAAATTTTTGAACCAATATTATTATTTGTTTTTCATTTTTTTAGATGAAGATCTGTCAATCATTCCAATTAATTAATTTCAATTGATTGACAAGATGATGACAAGATAATGACTATTTTAGTAAAATAAAGATGATTAATCATCTAAATATTTAAGAACGAGCTGTAAAGTTCATATGATGATGTCATATCTACTGTTGATAATATTTTTAACCAATGGGATCCAAGCAGTGCAACACCAATATAAGACCTGTATAGACTACAAGGAGGACTATATTGAAAAATAAACCTCATTTGGTTACATTTCGTGAGAGTATCTTGGTCAGCCTATGAACTTTTCAGTCAATCCTCCAATATTATAGGATATCTTGAAATATTGTTTTCAGAATAAATGCTATTATTATAAATTGAATTTTATTTTTTTTAAAACTAGATTCATATATTATCTTCTTGTTAAAACTTCTAAAAATTTGTAACTGTTTTCTCAAACATATATAAATATCATATTTTATAATCATTTTATAATTTATAAATATATATTTTTTTGCCTCTTGGATAAGTTATTTGTTTGTTGATATTGTTTAATGATAAAATTTTCTCTTTAGAAATTTATTTTTATATATTTAAAAGGAAATTGAATAAAGTTATGGCTTTTGTCTCAGAAAGATATTCAAATGATTTTTATTAGTGATAAATGATAATGTTTTGATTATAAATATTTTTGCTTATATTTAAAGATGCAAGTGTTGTATTTAATGATATATATAGAGATTGATTGATTTAAAGATACAAGAGTTAGATTTAGTAATATATAGAGAGAAACTTAATGGCAATTACACAAGAATGCTGCAAGCTCTACTGAACAAGTCTTGGAGGCAACACCCCACAAAATAGCAGCTGTACGGCCACCTACCACCCATCACAAAAACAATCCAAGTTAGACAAACCAGACATGCGGGACACTGCTGGAAAAATAAGAACGAACTCATAAGTGATATACTCTTGTGGACCCCTTCATATGAATGAGCAAAGGTAGGACAACCAGCTAGAACCTATATACAACAGCTCTGTGCCAATACAGGATGTAGTCTGGAGGACCTCCTAGGAGTGATACGACAGTAGAGACAGGTCGTGAGAAAGGGTCAGGGAGATCTGTGCTAGAAGCACGACATGATCTTGATGAAAGAGATAGATTGATAGATTGATATTTTGTAATATATATATATATATATATATATATATACCAACCCCTCCGCTCGGGTAGGATATGACACAAGGTCAATTTTTTAAAGCGGAGTTTAACAGGTTTGAATTCAGAGTTTTCCTTCTCCTAAACTAGTTGCCTCACCAAGGCTAAAGAAACCAGTCTGCCCTACTATTTACCCATAGCTGGAGGGAAAATAATTCGATTCATACCTTTCCCAAGGGTATTAGTGCTATGTGAAATGCAATCTGTCTCATCTAGGATTTGAACTTGTGTCGTCGTGTCCATTTCCTAAGACGATAACCATTACACCACTATATACCGTTATACCATTATATAGAGAGATAGATTGATTGATTTAAAAGATAAAAAGGAAGTTCAGCAAGTATTCTGACCAGATAAAATGATCATTTAGTTACAAATATGATGTAATACTGGTAACATGATGGACAATTTGGCACAATTTGAACTCAAGAAGCATAAGTTCCCAAATTAAACTACATTCCTGTTGGGTATCACCCACCTTTCTCCACACAATGAACTAGTCCATCTGCCATATATAGCAGTAGCTACTAATACCAAGCAGACTAGAAGGTGAAGAGCAGCTTCTTATAGGAATAGTATTCGAGCGTTGGAGATTGGAGATCGCACTAGATCACCTTACTTGCTACCGTAATAACAGAAGCCAATACTATCGTTGGACTAAATCTTTATTCTGTATTCACTAATCATATGTTCTTGTCTACTAATAGTCTCTCTATTGTATATACTTTTTCCTGAGAATATATCTCTATTTCCTCTCATATCGTGGTTTGTCCTTTATTTAATATTACAAGTGTTCACTAACCAGAACGCAACAATTCCACATTCATATGTGTGGTGTTCAAATCCCACATGAAGTGAAACAATTCATAACTATCATAATACTAGTGACTACAGCAGGTATCTGCCATGCTTTGAACTGCTTTGGTCATGTGATATACATGCCACAAACTAGCATATACCAAAATACAGCAAAACTGTTGACTTACCAAAAATTAATAATGATGATATGTCAAATTTGGCTATAATAAAAGTAAAATATTTATTAATGTAAGTAAAATTAGATATTTTTTAAAAATATTTATTTGAATGTTTGTAATATTTTATCAGAACAATATATATTTAAAATACTCTGACATAACAAATAAAGAAATTTCAAGCTCAATTTGCAAATTGAATGGTAAATTTGTTATGTACAAATATTCTGTGAATATCATCAATTTTTCAAGTGTTTGTTTAACCCTTAGAATTCGGCTTCCCAGGAATATAGGCCTCTCACTTTGGGTTCCTGGCTTGTAAAATAGTAAAAAAGTAAAGTTGGCAACCTTAGTTGAGGGCGACCCGAAGGCTCCCTTTTTAATAGCTACTATACTGATGTGTTGGGAAGGGTGCTACTTCTTTCGCTGGATTGCTCCACTTTACCCTTGATCCAAACCTTATAATGTTGAGTGCTAAGCAAGGCAGCATCAAGTACCATTTTTTGAATCTTTGGTATGACTCAACCTGGGACTGAACCCCGGTCTCCCAGACTATTAGCAAACACTCTACTCATTAGACCAATGGCCTGGTATTGTAAAATAGTGGAAAATGTAAAATGTTGTAATCTCTTAGTTAATCACTGTACAGGCTTTTAAACAACTGGTTACAATATTTTATATCAGAAAAATAATAAAAGTTTGTATAAAATTGCAAGATTTTATTATCAATAGCAATCTAGAAGTATGGAGTCCCTGGCTGAAATTCTGAATGCCTGGGTTTATGTACTTCTCTGTAGTGGCACAAATACCAGCCACTCAGTTTCAAAGGGTTAAACTCAATTGGAAATGGATGCTTCTCTTTAACTAATTTTCTATGTGGTGAAAGCCATTATTGTTTTGGCTCTTGGAATACATTCTTAGGCCTCTTGATCTTTGATCTTGGTAATCCAGCCATTGAACCATCTATAAGTACAACTGACAATGTTTATAATAATGTCAGTTATAATCAATGCTACTTCTTATATCTACTTATGTTAATGTTTATTTAGAAAAAAGGAAAAATATATTTCTTATAATTCCATATTAATTTAAGGAATTTGATGTTTTTATATTTTACCAAATTTTCTCAAAATTGATATGATTAAAATATTTATTAATCTAAGTGAATTTATGCATTTTTAAAAATATCTATTTGAATATTAAATAATTTTGGTTTTTATGGCATATCAACCATTGTAGATTATTTAATGTCAAGTATCCTTTATACATGTATATTAGATATATAGGATTTGGTTTGGTTGGATTTTATGGTATATCATATTTACCAACCCCTCTGCTCGGGCAGGATATGACACAAGGTCAATTTTTTAAGCAGAGTTTAACAGGTTTGAAGTCAGAGTTTTCCTTCTCCTAGACTAGTTGCTTCACCAAGGCTGAAGAACCCAGTCTGTCCTACTATTTACCCATAGCTGGAGGGAGAATAATTGGATTCATACCTTTCCAAAGAGTATTCGTGCTATGTGAAATGCTATCAGTCTCGCCCAGGATTTGAACTCATGTCGCCATGTCCATTTCCTACGACGATAACCATTACACCACCGGCACCTCAGAGTGTTTGCCAATGGCCCAGGAGACTTGGGTTCAATCTTAGGTCGCGTCATACCAAAGACTTAAAAAATGGTACTTGATGCCTCCTTGCTTAACATTCAGCATTATAAGGTACAGATCAAGGGTAAAGTGGAGCAATCCAGGGAAAGGAGTAGTGCCCTCCCCTACACCTTGGTGTAGTCGCTATCGAAAAGGGAGCCTTTGGGTCAGCCTCGACTATGGTCGCCAACTTACTTATTAAATAATACTGAAACTGTTCTATTCAAAAATAGAAGTTATATTGTACGTTTGTATTTGATAAAACTCATTATTTTGTATGTTCACACACACACACACACACATATATATATGTATGTATGTATATATGTATATTTATTTATGTAACCATAACCTAGCAAAAATGGCACATCAAAGCAAGATTTTTAGTAGAGCAATATGTTAAAAATACTCTGAGAATAAAGGAGTTTCTGGTTCAATTTACTCTTGCAGGATCATTTCGTTGGTTCTACATTGGCATAGAATATCATTTTTGAGTTATGAAATTCTCAATATTATGGAGACAACTATGAAATACTAAGTAGGATCTTACGTAAAAGCCTCAATATAATCATTGACTACTGTTACAACAGAAATACAACAGGTTCATTGCTTATCTTGTTACATAATAGAGTATTAAATTTTAAGTTAAAGATATTGGAGCATGAAAGGTAAACATTAATTATCCTCTTGGTTAGATGGGTTTGGTGTCCGAGGTATGACACTAAATTCGATCTGATAGTGAGGCTACAGTTGTAGAGATGTGGGGAGAGTGGAGCATTAATTCTAGGTCCAGAGAGACTGTACTCATTAGAGTCCTATTTATATATCAAATAGATATATTAGGAATACTTGATATCACATAACAATGAGAAGGAAAAACATTCTTAGGAAACAACTACATAAAGAATTTAAATACAAATATATAATGAATGTGATTCTCTAATTTCTATGCATAAAATAAGCCAGGATGGGTTAACCTGCCATTAAAATCAATCTCAAGTTATATCTATAAATATTATCAATAACTTGTTTCTCTGCTTGAATCGAATATTCATCATCATCATCATCATGTTGTGCCGCTAGCACAGATATCCCTGACCCTCTCTCGCCACTTCTCCCTATCATTCATCACCTCTGGCAGGTCTTCAGGGCTACATCCCGTATCCTTACATAGCTGCTGTATGTATGTTCGAGCTGGTCGTCCTGCTTTTGCTTGGCCATATGCGAGGGTCCATAGGAGTACATCACTTACGAGCTCGTCCTTGCTTTTCCAGCAGTGTCCTGCATGTCTGGTTCATCTAGCTTGGATAGTTTTCGTGATGGGAGGCAGGTGGCCATTCCTTTTTAAGTTGTTCAGTTGCTTTATTTTCTTTAAAGTGTTCAAGGTTTACAATTTGTTTGTTTGACCATCTCTATAATAATCAGTTGTTAAATTTTTATTTACATATATTGTGATTAAAGCAATGCACTTACAATTTTCTTTAGTTCCTGTGGTGAGATGGCAGAGTTGTGATATTGTAGTAATCAAGTTTAAACTCTAGCTATGATATTCCATTCAACTGTTTTTCTACAAGGATGGCTTTCGGATTTAATAACCCATGAAGGTTAATATGCTATTAAACAAAGAAACCAAGCCAATTAAAATTTTCCTAGTGAATAAAACAATTTCCAATCTAATGCAACTGTATTTATGCTGAGTAAGATTTTAAATCTTCCAAATTTTTAATATAATGGAAATAATCATGAAATGCTAATTAGAATCTTTTATTCCTTCCTAAATAGAAGCATCAGTATCATTATGGACAGCTGTTAAATATGAAATGCTAATTAGAATCTTTCACTCAGTCCTAAATAGAATAATCAATATCATCATGGATAGCTTATTTTTGCCACAAACTTATTACATATTTGTGGGAATATGTCTATGTTTACTTTAAATACAGTATAAATTTTGTATTTTAAGACATAAAATATATGTGCGTGTGTATGTGTGTGTGTGTATTTAGGCAGCATTTCTTTGTTAATACATATTTGATTAAATAATATAGACATCCTTTGTCTACACATATTTGTATTCATCCTTTCGAGCCACAGCATCGATTTTATGGTATCCAGTAGGAATTGGTTAATAAACGTTCCATGATTAATTGGTTCCCTATTTTCTACTTGATCTTGGGCAATTGTCAGGAGTGTGTATATTACAAAAGCAATGTGACCTTTGCATATACATTACTACTTTATAAGTGTTGAGCATTTATCATTTATACTGGTATGTTGTTGTAGCATTTATTTTTAAATTTGGTTCTATAAATAGCAGCAGAAGCTAAAGACATTTAAGAACATAAGTACTGGATTTAAAGTTGATTCCATTGAGTTTAGGTAGTTTCTTCCTAATATGGTGCACTTTGAGAATCTGTTATTTTGTTGTTCTAATATTATTGTGTTTTTGGTAAGAATTTTCTGACAATCAGTTTTGGGGCAGGAATGTTTTTTTAGATGTTGTGCTATTGAACTAGTATCAAAGAGATGCATAGTGAGTCATCTCAATAGGGTAGCTGAGGTTAAACCAACATAATCTCCTAAAGGACATTTAAATTGATATATATATATATATATATATACATATGCACACACAAATGTATGTTTTTGTATATGTGTACCAACCCATTAGTCTAGTTGGTAGAGTGTTTGCCAATGCCCCAGGAGATCAGGGTTCAATCCCAAGTCGAGTCATACCAAAAACTCAAAAAATGGTACTTGATACCTCCTTGCTTAACACTCATCATTATAAGATACATATCAAGGTTAAAGTGGGGCAATCCAGGAAAAGGAGTAGTGAGCTCTTTTACAACTCAATGTAGTAGCTGTTGAAAAAGGAGCCTTCTGGTTGCTCTCAACTATGGTCATCGACTTACTTTTACTATATATGTATAAATATATGTTTTATATATATATACTCTTATGTACACACACACACACACACACACATATATATATATATATATATATACAGATATATATATATATATATAGAGAGAGAGAGAGAGAGAGAAATTGATATATATTTATGTATATATATATATATAATTTATTCGTTCAAGTAAAAATGTTTACTTAAAATGCTTATGAGTCCTGACAGTTTCTAATTATGCAAAAATGCTTTATGTATAGCAGTATTTATATATTTGTGCTCTGGATTTGAGTCTTAGTATTATTGATTTTTTTTCTCTCAACAAGAAGCCAAAGTAAGAAGGTGAAGAGTTCGTTTACAAACAATCCTTTTCTCTGTACTAAACATGCTTATTATAGAATTCATTTGCATATTCAAAAAGGCCTTTAAAAACACCAAAATATGTTCAAGGTCTCAAAACTTGTGAATACGTATTGGATTTCTTGACAATGTTTTCCTCAAAGATTTTGCAAATTTTTTTTCCCTGTGTTATTTTATTGTATTTCTTTCAAATACGTTTCTGTTCATTATCCATGGATACTCAATTATCTATTTTTCTACATCAATATGTTACTGAAATCCTCATGTTTGTCAGCCCTGTTGGCAGGGCTTAGAATACACTGTCTGTATCATCTGGAGAAAAGTAAGAGACCTTCCAAAAAGGAACGTCTTGAACATGACACTCATCTACATCTGGTGATGAAATTCCAGTTCTGAAGTTCTGGGGAGTATAGAGTCATTCTTTGCTATTACTCTCAGGTCCACTCTCACCTAGGAAGGGCTGTCATCATGGTGTAATGGTTAAAGCAGTGAACTGCAGAATCGTTGTAAGAGAGTTCATACTCCAGTCGCGCTATTACATTCACTTTCTGGCAAATACCTTTGGGAAAGGTATGAACCTCCTTATCCTCCCAGCTATGGGTTAAATAGTACCACTACTGTTCTTCTAAGAAAATGACTTTGGCATTAAAAAATCTACAAAATGCCATTAAACAAAGAAACCAACCAAACAAACTCTGACCTGGAAAGGTTATAACAATATGGGTCCCCTCTTTTGGCCATACAGATCTCTTTAAAAATTATCTGTATTAATAATAATATTTGAAACCATATAACTGTGTGCAAACAAATGCTTATTATTAAATAGACTCATTAATGTTAAATAGGAAAACTTGAAACCAGTACTTTCAGCATGACTTTTTTTACTAAACACTGTGCCTGGAACTTTTTCTTTACCAGAGAGTCAGTGCATTTTCATTCCATGAACTGTCTTTTTAATTCAGCTTTGTCATGGCAAACCCATCTTTAGCCCATTTGTAAACATTTTTTTTTTTACTAAAACATGCTTCTCCTTAAACATCACACAATTTTCTGTAAATTTCATATGGCTTTCACTTCTCAGCTACCAAAAATTTCATGACAGACTTCTGTTCAAGCCTAGAGCACTCTGTTTGATTTGATACCATTTTGTAGAGCCAAATATATTTGCAAGATTAAAATAATTTTGCTCTAAACCAATTTCAAACAATACAGAGTTTGAATTTATGGAAAAAATTTGGGAAAAAAATGAATTTGGTTTTTAAAACAAAAAACTCTTATTTATGGAATGACCCTTTTATATATATATATATATATATATATATATATATATATATATATATATATATATATAATATTGTGTGTGTGGTTAAGAATATGATTTGAAATATGAAAAATTGTTGAAAATAATTTGTATGACTTGTTTCACTTTTTACAGCTTTATCAAATACCATAGAGTTTTAAAAAAATGATGAGTTGGTGTCATGAAAACAAGGAGTGAACACAAGTTGTTGAATTTTTTAGAAAATTATTTTGTTTTTGATGATTATAATTTTCAGTCATGTGAGTTTTTCACTCCAATTTTAGTGGGTGTTTTTTTACTGAAATAATGACAACCTTCCTCCAGTCTCAAACGCTGTTAAAATCAGCTGGAGAATACTAAGAAGCTAAGTATTTTAACTGATTTTAACAGTACTGGGATTTGTCTTGACAGTAAATTTCAAGTTTGAAAAAAAATAATAAAAAATGTCTACCATAATTAGAAACTCCATTAACTATTTTTAAGGTTTCAATTAGAGTATTTCTCATTTCCCTTTATAGAAAAAATAGTTAATCTAAGTTTCTCTAATCTCTCTATGTAACTAATCTTTTATTCTTTTTATCATTTTTTTCACTCTTCTTTGCATGCCCTCCAATCTCAATATTACTCTCGAATTTCTATGTCTGAAGGCCGCAACTCAGGCCTGAGTTCAATATTCTGTATGAGGTCTTATTAGTTTCTTACATATTGTTAAAACCACTTTTGCTTCCCTCGAAATAAAACCATCCAGTTAATCATTCCGTTTTCCCTTAATAGGATAGACAAAATATGATTGTCAGCCTTAAATGTATCATCAAAGGCAAACCCTCAAACACATTCCTCATTTACCTTTTTTGATTTCCTTGGGGGACCATTTCAAGGACACCATTTACAATTGGTATAACTGTCAACACCTCATATTCCACAGCCTTTTCAGTTTTCTGCCAAGATCCAAGAATGTGTCTATTCTTTTTTTCTTCTTTTATTTTCACTTGATGGTCTGCTGGAACAGCAAAATCCACTCGATGACAAATTCTTTTCTTCTTGTTAATTAAGTCAGATCTTCCGGTTTGGATTTTTCAATCTATTTATATCTCAAAATCTTAATAAATAATTATCTCCCTTAGGGAATAGGCATGTATTATCGGTGCTGCCTTGGTTGTTACATGGCAGTTCCAGAAACCAATTCTTGACTCTTTATACATCTGTTCTTTGAACAGGAGAGACTCCTCTCTGACCTTGCTGGGGAACAGAAAAGTCATATGGCTCTTTTGCTTTCTCTTATCTTAGGCCATTGGCCTCATGAGTAGAGTGTTCGCCGATGGTCCAGGAGATCTGAGTTCAATCCCAGGTCGAGTCATACCAAAAACTCAAAAAATGGTACTTGATGCCGCCTTGCTTAGCACTCAAAACTATCAGGTGAGGATCAAGGGTAAAGTGGAGCAATCCATGGAATGGAGTAGCGCTCTCCCCTACACCTTGGTGTAGTAGCTATTGAAAAGGGAGCCTTCGGATCACCCTCAACTAAGTTCGCCAACTTTACTTACTTTACTCACATACTACTTGTTCATGGAACAATAAGTGTATATTTCTAGCTGTTGGGACATGTTTTTGTATTCCTTTTTCATACCATTCATATATATATATATCATCATCATCATGTCGTGCCGTCAGCACGGATATATATATATATATGGTGCACATAAAAAGTTATATGCTCTTGTATGTACAAATGATTATATCATGTCTTTCTTTCGGTTGTGTTCAGTGTTAGTATATCACAGATAAGCTAATATTGGTCCTTTCGGAGTAGGAACTCGACTAAATATCTGCACCAAGCATTCCAATAAAGGTGGAACTAAAATAAATCGTAGGTTATTGACGGCAACACTTAGAGTTCACTGATTTCTATAAATTCTTTAGAAACATTGAATTATCAGAGCCACATGGGAATATTTTCTCACTTAAATATTCTGCCTAAAGACAGATTTTGTGTTTAGGATTTTTGCTTCATGAAACACTACTGCCTGAAGGATTTGTAACTCTAATAAAAGAGTGTTGTCTTGTACTGCCTGTATTCACAGATCTACAACTGGAACAAAGAGAAAACAGACACTGAATTGTGTACCATTTGATGATTTAGTTCTCACAGCGTTGGTAAAGATACTTCTGTCGACTGAATGTATGTTGATGTTGTCATTGTTGTGTTCAGAAAAGATGGATTCTTGTAACAATAATTATTATAACTCGGAGAGGTTTTGGTTTTCTTCTCTTTTGCATTTCATCACTTCAACAGCTGTTGGTACATAGAAAACTGCTCTTTCATTCAACAATAGCCTCTCTCCTCTCCCTTTTATCAATAAACAATAATCAGATGAGGGATTATTGCATTCACTATTTAAATATTGGATGGTAAGCATAGGAAATAGAAAATGACCCACAAAAATAGAATCCAGTTCAGAATTGGACTCAAAAATCAGTCTAAACTATCTATCAAATCAGTTTCTTTCTGAAAAAGACAGTAATTAAACTTATCAATTAAACTAAAGTATTCATGAACCTGTTTGGTTCATGCTGTCAGAGTGACCCATTGTGATATTGATGATTTTATTTAGGAAGTAGTGAGGGTTTTCTAATTAGCATTTCATAGTCAACAGCTGTCCATGATGATATAGATGCTTCTATTCTGTAAGGAGTAAAGGATACCAATTAGCATTTTATAGTTATCTCTGTTATATCAAGAATTTGGATGATTAAAAAATGGCTTTCTCTTATAATATAAATCTCCCAAAATGATAATTCAGTTACAAATTGGACTCCAAATCACTTTATTCTCAAAGTAATTTGCTCTAATAAAACTCTCACTATAATACTTGTCTTTAATTGGAATCATTTTGAGATGAGGCTTCTTAATCTGAGAATTAATTTTTATTTATTGCTGACTTTTTGTCCTCATCTTGGTAGTTTTTTTTTTTTTTTTGTGTTGTTTCTTCTTTCACTACGTTTCGGCCAAACTTCACCTCTGGCCTTCTTCAGGTGATTTTAAAGAAAAAATTAAAATTAATTCTCACTATAATGTACTGTTTTTTCTTGGTCACAGTTACAAACATACATTACATATATGTATAACATAAGGAGAATTTTAATTCTCTCTTAATTCTATCAACCTTTTCCTTGCAGTTTTTACAATTTATATATAAGTAAAAGTAAAGTTGGCAACCGTAGTTGAGGGCAACCAGAAGGCTCCTTTTTCAATAGCTACTACACCGAGGTGTAGGGGACAGCGCTACTCCTTTCCCTGAATTGCTCCACTTTACCCTTGATACGTACCTTATATTGCTGAGTGTTAAGCAAGGAGGTATCAAGTACTATTTTTAAAGTCTTTGGTATGACGCAACCTGGGATTGAACCCAGGTCTCTCGGATCATTGGCAAACACTCTACCCACTAGACTAATGAGCCAGTGATATATATATATATATATATACACATAAATTAATGATGAAGTTTGCTATATTTATAAATGAAAAGTGCTCAATATCGATAATAGAGCTATTTGATCTAAGTTAGGATTGTCCTGGCCAACGAGGTCTGATGATCATATAAGTGAGAAACTGACTGTCACCAAGTGCTCTTAACTCTCTTATATATAACAAACCAAATAAGAATTTTTTATAATATATAGACAGAATTTTAAAATTAAGTTATATATAGAAATTAGGAATGATGTCCTATAACCTTTATTTTATTTGAGTACATTTTATGTTGAGGTTCGGAAAAGTTCTTGGATCAACCAAGAATAGAATAACCTTGAACCATGAAATATACATGTTATTTCGCCATTCAATCAACATACTTGTCACATCATTTCTCGAGTTTCTTTATCTTGTAAAAAAAAAATTTATACAGTCTAGAAAAAGAAAAACAGTCTTTATCTTGGTTAGGCTGAGAGTTTTTCTGCACCACCTCATATCTTTTAATCCTAACATATAAAATGGTATCTGGGAATTTTTATCTGATTGGAGTACTTTGGTAAGTCAAATATTTTGTAATATTTTACTGTGCTTGATTGAGATGTATATATCACATGACTGAAAAAGTTCAAGCCATGAAAAGTATCCGCTTTAGTTGATAGTATCATGATAGTATGCAGACACGTTGTGCATTGCTTCACTCCACGTGTTATTTGAAAGCCACACACATGAATGGGCAATGTAGTCTAATTCAGGAACTTCATGCTTTACAAGTTCTATCTGGGCCATAACACAGTGGAAGCAACGAAAAATATCTGTTGTGTGAAAAGTGAAAGCACAGTTGATCACATTACAGTAACCAGATGGATCAAGAAATTTTGCTTAGATTTCAAGAACCTCAATGATCAGGCACGGTGAAGTAAGCTTAAAACTGTGGATTACAAAGCTGTGCTCCAAGCCATCGATTGAGACCAAAGCAGTTTGACCTGCGATTGGTAGTATTATAATAGTTGTTGCACTGGCACACAGATGAATGTACAGTGTAATCTAATTTGGGAATTTATGCTTTACAAGTTCTAACTGGGCCACAACACCGCAGAAGCCACCCAAAATATTTGTGGTGGGAAAAGTGAAAGCACAATTGATCACATTACAGTAACCAGATGGATCAAGAAATTTTGCTTGGATTTCAAGAACCTCAATGATCAGGCAAGGTGAAGTAAGCTTAAAACTGCGGATTCTGAGGCTGTGCTCTAGGCAACAGAGGCAAATCCAGTGAGTAGCATGCAACCTTAGCATGGTTCATCACCTTCATGACTTTGACAAAAGCATCCAGAGCTGCTGAATTGTGCCTCATGTTACTAAAATATTGCAAAACTTTTGACTCAGCTTAATATATTCTTATAGATAATATATGATAGTGTGTGTAATGAGATTAACCTGTTTTGTTTGCTTTAACAATATTGGTGTCTACTTAATTGTATAAGAAAATGTTTTTCTTTTCTGAGATGTTGTTTTTACTTTCTTTACATAATTGCTTGCTTAGATCTTTTAATATTTATTTGCACTACTTTTAATAACTGGTTTACTTAATTAAATGTATTCATCACATTTCTGGGACTGATCTCTTTAAATAGGGATTGGTACTATTGGAATATTATAGATTTTGCATTGTTTTCTTGTATTATTTTTTCTTTTGTTTCCTCTTCTATTAGTTTCATATGCTTTTGTCCATTTCTGTCTGTTCCATGAATGTTTAATATAATGTGTAATAACTGGCTGGCTACTCTTTTTACTTTCTTTTTTTTGTCTTTTTTAGTTTATATGAAACTGTTCATTAGCAAAGTTTTAATATAATATACTTGACAACCTATGGATATAGTGGGTTCACATTTTAACAGTTGTCCATGACAATACTGATATTTCTATTTAGAAAGAATGAAAGATTTTAATTGATATTTTGGCCCTGTCAGTGAAGCTTAGAATATGTATCCCCTGCAGTAGATTAAGACCCCTCCCAAAAAGGGGTATCCTAAGTATGACACAAAACTACATCTGATGGTGAGGTTCCAGTAGTAGAGATCTGAGGAATGTGGCGTCACTCATTTTTCGCCATTACTCCCAGGTCCACTTTGACTTGGAGTGTTAGTACGTCTTAGGGTCTCATCTGTGAGTTAAATAGATCTGATTAAAAAAACATTTGTATTTGATAAAACCAAAAAAGAAACCTCTTAAGAAACAACTATCCAAAAAATGTAAATATGAATTTAAACTGAACATGGTTCCCTAAACACTCTGCATAAAATAATTCTACGCAAGTTGACATACCATTAATATGAAGATATAGCAGTTCCAACATGTACTTAAATGAAAAGTAGAAAAACAACAACTATCCAATAAGACAGAATTGAAATTACTATTACAATGACAACAATGATATGTAGTCCTCGTCGTCCATCTGGCTGGAGTAGTGGGATGCTGTCATGACAAATGTTAACAAAGATGTCTTGGCTGGAATATCAAAGAACTTGGCAGTCTGAAGTTATGGTAACAAATGGTGATCAGATTTGTAAGCAATGCTTGTGTGGGTCTGGTGATATTTTTCTTGAGAAGTATCATTGTATCCAAAGATGTGGATTTGAAAATTTCAATCACAATTTATGTTGTGTATCATGGGAATGTGTGTATATTGAAAATATTCAAAAATTGATTTTTAAATTTCTCCTCCTTCACCCAATTGATTAAATTTTGAAAGCAGATTTTTTAAAGGCTTCTTAAATGTTTATTCTTCTTTCTTTTAAAAGGACAAGCAAATAAGATTAATAATCACCTTTTTTTTCACTCTGAAATTAGTTGACCAATTCATGTGCTTTGATATGGATCGTCCCTGTCGCGTAGTATGCTGGACTGTGACATCATAGCAAGTTTGATCTCCAGTGACACTATTACATTCCCTTTTAGACTAATGCCCTTGGGAAAGGTATGAACCCTCTTATCTCCCTAGCTATGGGTTAAAATAGTATCACTGCTGTTCTTCTTTGGCATTAAATAAACCACAAAGGTTGATATGCCATTAAACAAAGAAATCAAACCAAACTTAACCAAAAACCTTGCCCCAGCAATGGGTTAAATAGTATCACTACTGTTCAATGGATGGATTTGGCATCAAATAATCTATGAAGGTTGATATGCCATTAAACAAAGAAACCAAACTAAACAAAACCAAACACCTTGGTGGTAATATCTTATCTACTGAAAGTGATGTCAATATATGCATAGGTAAAGCATGGACTGCTATCAACAGGTTAATGGCCATATGGAAATCTGATCTCTCCAATAAAATTAAATAGGAATTCTTCCAAGCTGTAGCTGTGACAGTACCACTGTATGGTTGCACCATTTGGATTCTAACAAAACACTTGGAGAAAAATCTAAAGGAGAACTACTGAAGGGTGCATGTTGTTTTGAACTAATCCTGGAAGATGCACTCTACAAAACATTTATTGTATGGTTATTCATTTGCCATCTCTTAAAGTAAGATAGATGTGCCAGACATGCTTGGTACTGCTGTAGAAGTAATGATAAGTTGATAAGCAATCTTCTCCTATGGACTACTATGTTATGGTCAACACAACTAACAAGTAAATTTTTGTTTTCATGAAAAACTGGAAAATATGGAAGACTGCGGCAACACCCTATAAGGCACCAACTATACGGCCACCGGCCTCCCATCACGAAAACTATACAAGTTAGGCGAACCAGACACACAGAACACTGCTGGAGAAGCAAGGACGAACTCATCAGTGATATACTCCTATGGACCCCCACATATGGCCAAGCAAAAGCAGGACGACCAGCTCGAACATACATACAGCAGCTATGTGAGGATACGGGATGTAGCCCTGAAGACCTGCCAGAAGCGATGAACGATTGGGAGAAGTGGCGAGAGAGGGTCAGAGATATCCATGCTAGCGGCATGACATGATGATGATGATGATTATGTTTAGATATGATTGCTTTCAGAAAATAACAATTAGCATAAATCAGCTGAAAATATTCAGCTACATCACTTTTGGAAATGGATCCAGAGATTCAAGTTCAAATTCTGCACAAGGCTATTTGCATTTAGTGCTAATACTTTTAGGAAAGATATGAATCCAACTATACACCCTCTAACTTTGCGTAAATATTAAAGCAGACTGAGCCTTTTTATCTTGGTAATGCAACCAGCCTAGGAGAAGGAAAAATCTGAATTCAAACCAGTTGTACTCGGCTTGATAATTGACATTGTTTGCTTTGGTTTCATTTCGTTAGGTTTTATAGCATATCAACCATTGTAGCTAATTTAATGCCAAACTCTGTTTATACATATATATCAAATATATGATTTGTAAACAGATTTTGTTGATATCATTCTTAAATGAACCTGAGCTAAATGGTTTCAAGTATTGCTCTATAACAGTCACAATTTAACATCAGTCATTTGTTTGCATGCAGTTTGTTCTATTTGACCCATAGATAGGATCCTGTCAGATGCTACCACTCCAGGTCAGAGTGGACCTGGGAGTAATGACAATGAAGGAGTACTCCACATTCCACAAATCTCCAAGGCTGGAACCTCACCATCTGATGGTTCAGTGTCATATCCAGGCTACTTGTTGGAGGAGGGTCTTACCCCCTCTGTAGAGATGCAGTCTACGTATTCTACAGCCCCAACTGACTGGGCTGAATTGACATTGTATCACATTCTGCTCTTGGTTGTGTAGGCCACTTTTGAAAATTCAAGACATTGGTAATCACACCATGGACACAATTATTTTGGAGAAATATTCATGTTTCTTGCTTCAGTTTTCAACTGGTTTCTAATTATAACAATCTGATGTCGTAAAAGTTTCTCTTTCATCCCTTACCATCAAATGGCCACATGGTGTCACAAAAAGAATAAAAGAATTAAATATAGCAGAGTCATTTTGATACAACATAAAAATACACAGATGAAGTCAAAGTTTAGACAACATGTACAAATTGATTTATAGAATAATAAGAAGACTAATCAGAAAAGCAAATACCAGAAGACTATTTGTCATACATTTTGTAAGAAGACAAATGAAAATCAACCATGATAAGAAATGTTGGGTAAAAATAAGTTTTAGAAGCAAATATTTGAGTTTGGCTATATAACACTTCCTGTTCTAAGTTTTGTTGCTAACTTTTCTCACCCATCCCCAAATGATAAAATTGTGTATATAAAAGGTGAAAAATCACTCAAGGGTTAAAAATGGCTGCAGAAGAAGACAGCCTTGCTCTTTAAATCAATCAGAAGTGAAAGCTGAATTGTAAATTCATCTTAGTTCTTGCTGTATCAGTACTATTGTATGGTTGCACTACTTAAACTTTAATGAAATACCTGGAGAAATGCTAGATAGGAACTATGCAAGTATGCTGTGTGCTGTTTTGAACAAATCCTGAAAGATACACCCTAGAAAACAGCAGTTCTGTGGGCACATACCTCTTATCTCATAAAACATTCTAGAAAGATGAGCAAGACATGCTGGGAATTGCTAGAGAAGTAAGGACAAACTCATAAGTAATGTTTTCTAATGGACTCCCACATATGGACATACCAGTGTTGACTAACCAGCAAAAACTTACGTTCACCAGCTCTGTGTGAACACTGGGTACCGTCTAGTGGACTTGACTCGAACGATGACTGATAAAGACAAATCACAAGAAAGATTCAAGAAATACGTTGATGATAATGAGCCATTTTCTAGTTTTGCTTCAGTGAAACTGAATTTAACTGCTTTTCTTTAATAAAATAACAAATGGATGTTCAGCATATAATGATTTGTTCTTAAATGAATCTACTATCATATTACCTATGTCCCATGATAGTTGTTACATTTTCTGTATAAGAAATATATGTTGATGTTACAATTGTTATGGGACAAAAATAGTAATATTTAGTATTCATAAATGCTTACTTGTATGGTACTTTGCAATTTCAAGACGGCTGAATTCGTATACCATAAGGGAAGTAGTATCATATAAGAGGACTGATGAATCTACACGTTTCCTGTTGTAACAACAGTCTATGATGATTTTGGTGCTTCTGTTTAGGAAAAAAGGAAGGATTCTGACTAGCCATTCATATTTATATTTGTTATGATTCGAATTTGAATGATTAAAAAATGTTATTCAATATAAACACAGATCTCACAAAATAATCATTCACTGGTAAATTGGACTGGAATTTGCTTTATTCTCTGTTAATCTATTTTTATGGCCCTAATAAAAATCTCACTATGATTTGCTATTTTTGTTGAGTTGTATATATATATATATATATATATATATAAACTAGAATAAGGAGGTGCTCATGTTATAATGGTTATTGTTGTAGGAAATGGACATTGTGACCTGAGTTCAACTCCTGGATGAAGCTATTTGCATTTCACTTAGTGCTAATACCCTTAGGGAAGATATGCATCCAACTATTCTCTTTCCAGTTATGGGTAAATAGTAGGCTAGACTGATTTTCTTTAACTTTGGTATGGCAACCACTCTAGGAGAAGGAATACTTAATTTAAACCTGTTTACCAGCTCATTGAGTGTTTGCCAAGAGCTCAGAAGACCAGGTTTCAGTCCCAGGTCACGTCATACCAAAGACTTAAAAAATAATACTTGATACCTCCTTGCTTAACACTCAGCATTATAAGGTACATATCAAGGGTAAAGTGGAGCAATCAAGGGAAAGGAGTAGTGCTGTCCCTACACCTCGGTGTAGTAGCTATTGAAAAGGGAGCCTTCAGGTAACCCACTTTACTTACTTTCACCCCATTTAAAAATTGACCTTGTGTCGCATCCCGCTTATATTGAGGTGGGGGGTTGATAAATACATGCATATGTAAACATAAGAAGAATTTTATATATATATATATATAAATCAGTAGTATTGACTTTTTAACATATTGTCAGGAAATGCTATCTTTCTTACACTAATTCTTAGAAATAATTTTTTGTAAAGAATTAGTGTTAAGGTGGTTAGATATAATTTTAGTATTCTTAAATGATTGGCTGTTCACTTCTATTTGAAGCGAATCATTTACTGTGATGACGTTCAAATACTTGAAGCAGAAAGAATGCACAGTTTCATATCTATTGTGGGGGCGGCCATTTGTAATGTGATTCATGTACATGCACGGGTTCAATTCCTTATGTTACTATTAATTATGAATATACATGAATTATCATGTACCTAAAGGACTCATCCTAGGTGTCAAAGACTGTTAATGACTGTTTGAAGAAAACTAGAGGGATACTAGGTTGGAGCTTGTAGAGCTTTGTGAAAGACAAAGAAAGAAAACAAGTTTGTTTGCTTTTCTTATTGAGAGGAAATGAAAAACAAGCTCTGCTTTAAAAGTGCTGTTTTTACAACTGTCAGAAAGTCATGACTAGTGCCGAGAAAAGAAACAAGTCTCTTGGCATTTCTCCTTACAAGCAATATTCTTATAAGCAAGTTCAACCTCAGGAGTACCAGAATCAAAAGACCTGCCCTATATTGTTGCCATGGGAATTACAAGCTTGGAAGGTAATGTAACAACTTTCACTTACGTGAAGCAAAAATAGTGTTCTGCTTCACAGGTCTTTTGTGGAAGCAGCCATTTGTAATGTTATTCCTGCACATGCTCGGGGCTGAGTCCTTATGTTACTATTACTTAAAAATAAACATGAATTATCATGTACATAAAGGAGACATATAAAACATCCAAAGTAGTTCATCAATCACCATTGATAGAGAACCTGAATGGGTGTAAGACTTGGTTGAAGCATTTAGAACAGATTTTTATGAGAAGGAAATTCACTGGCATCTATCTTGGCTTGGAGGAGGAAACAAAAGATCAAGCTTGTTTACTGATTAAGTTGGAGCCAGTAAAATGGGAATTTTTCCATGCTGTAGCTGTCACTACTATTGTATGGTTGCACCACTTAGACTCAAAGAAAATGATTAAAGAAAAAGCTAGATGGGTATTAAACAAGGATACTGAATGCTATTTTAAACAAATACTGGAAGCAGCACCCTTCAAAACAGTACCTGTATGGCCACTGATCTCCCATCTTGTAAACCATGTAAGTAAGATAAGCAAGCCATGCTGTATACTGCTGGAGAAGCAAGGACAGACTCATAAACAATGTTTTTCAATGAACTCCTACATATAGACACACTATTGTTAGCTGACAAGCAAAAACTTACATATGTCAGCACAGAATGAACACTTGATTCCATGTAGAACACATGCCAAAAGTGATGGCCAATAGGGATGGATGGCAAGAGGAAATCAAAGGAATCTATGCAGTATGCATGCCTTAATAATTATGATAATGATAATTTTCAAACTAATGTAGATTATCCAAACTCCATATTTCGAACCATTTAGCTATTTAACTTTTGTAAAGATAAATTTTGTGTATAAAAACTGGAAGACAAATGTGTCGTAGTATTGATTACATTTGATTAAATTATTTTGCCAAATAGGATCACTGGTGCACAAAACAAGTATTATCACTCAGCTGATTGTATATTAATAGATTATTTAAGCATTTGACTTATTACTGACCTGAATTTTTTATATCCCCACTGAGATGCACTTTCCATTATGGCTTTTGCTTCTTAATGTCATTGCCTTTACATATTTTTGCATCATTCTCCATTAATATAGACCAATTTGATATTATCTTTTGTTGAGTGTTACACTGTAAAGCTCTTAGTGGAATAGACACATCATGTGACTTGTTATTAGCTGCTCGACACAATGACAGATTAGCATTAAAGACTTCTGTTTTTCTACTATCATTCACAATAGAACAAGACTTTAGTAATGGTTTCATAATGAAAGATTAATCTAGGTGATTCTTATGTTTTTTGATCAGGTCTATTAATGCCCCCAAATTTTTAGCAATTAATACTTATAATAATAACAATAATAATTTGTGCTTTATTACTAATTTAGGAGCAACCCTACTATAAAGGGATATATTACAAAAAGAAGATAGAAATCTTGGATGAATGCGATAGTTTTAAGACAACAAGCCAAAGACTTGCTGACCAAGTTAGATTGATAATAAAGAAAGGTTGGTTTAGTGATGGTGAGACCAATTGTAATTGGTACGCTTGGTACAATCACTAAAGGATTGATAAAGGAACTGGAGGACTTGGAAATAAGAGGGTGAGTAGAGACCATCCAAATGACAGTGTTGTTAAAATCAGCCAGAATACTAAGAAGAATCCTAGAGACTTGAGGAGACTTGTTGTCACTCAGCCTCCAGTGGAAAATCATCAGCTAATGCTGGTGTGAAAAACTCTCAAATGAGTAAAATAATAGTAACAATAATACTTTTTAGCAAACCAGAGTGTGAAAATAAAATAAATAGAAAAAATTGACAAGTAACTAGATCTTGCTAGAGGGCTGAGAAGGCTGGAAAACTTGAATGTGATGGTGATACCTATTGTATTAATTGATTGATTAATTTTAATGGCATGTCAACTCATATAGGATTATTTTATGCCTAGAGTTTAGGGAATTGTGTTCATTCTACACTCATATTTATATTTTTATGTAGCTGTTTCTTAAGGGTTTTTTTGTTTTGCATAAACAGTAGGTCTATTTGACCCATAGATGGAACCCTAACAGGTATTAACTCACTGTGTCACAATGAATCTTGGAATAATGTCTATGAATGAGCACTCTACCCCTCAGAGCTTCCATATTGTAATCTCAGATGTTGTTTAATGGCATTCCCTGATGACCCCTTTTAAAGGGGATGGTCTTACTCCTCTACAAGGGATATAATCAGTGTATTCGTAGTCTTGCCTACAGGGCATGATACCAGTTCTAGTTGGAGCCCTTGAAACAGTCTCCAAAGATATGGAAAAGGGACAGGGGGAACCAGAGATCAAAGAAAGAAGTGAGATCATTCAGACCACAACACAGTTAAAATCAGCTAGGATACTTAGAAGAGTCCTGGTGATCTGAGGAGACTTGTTGTCACTCAGACTTCAGTGAAAAACCACCAGTTAAAACTGGTGTCAAAAACTTGCAAGGAGTGTAATAATAATAATAATAATAATAATAATGGAGATGCACAAACTTGCTAGGAGTATAATAATAATAATAATAATAATAATAATAATAAGAGAGACACACAAACTTCTCTTAGATTTTGAAATACCAATAGATCACCTAATCTTGGCAAGTTGACCAGACCGAGTGATAGTCAACAAAAAAGAGACAATTTGCTAAGTTGTTGACTTAGCTGTCTCAACAGATCACAGAATAAAATTGAAAGAAAGTGAAAAGAAAGATAAGTACCAGGACCTTGCTAGGGAACTTAAAAAAACTATGGAACATGAAAGTGATGCTGATACCAATTGTAATCATTGCACTCAGTAGAGTCACCAAAGGATTGCTAAAGAGACCAGAAGAATTGAAAATAAGAACATGAGTGAAGGCCATTTAAATGACAGCAGTGTTAAGATCGGCCAGAATACTGGGAAGAGTTCTGGAGACTTCAGGAGACTTGCTGTCACTGTCTCCAGTAAAAGACAATCAGCTGATGCTGGTGTGAAAAACTCTCAAAAGAGTAAAATGATTATAATCATAATAATAATAATCTCAACATGTCGATTATGTGAACCGAAAACTAAATCAACTGACCACTTAGTGTCCCGTTGCCCAATCGTAACACTGATAGAATATAAAGAAAAGCATAATAAAATAGGTCATTATATTCATTGGACAATATGTAAATATTATGGGATACCAAAATATGAAAAATTTAATCAACCAGAATCAATAACAGAAGGCAAAATTCTTTGAGACTGGGTGACCCAAACTGACAGAAAATAAAAAGCAATTTATACGATAAAGTTGGTTAAGGACCATAAAAGAAAAACATGTTTTCAAATTGATCTGTTGGTGTCAACAAATGATGACATATCAAAGAATGTAGTAAAATAAATATATACAAAGACCAGGAAATAGAAATTCAAAAAAAAAGAAATACTTTAAAACTACCACTGTGCCAATAATAATGGAATCTCTGGGTAAGATTAAGAAAGGGACAGATAAACACATTAGCAAGATACCTGGCTGTTTAAGCTTCTTTGAAATATAAATAAATTGCACTTTGCAGACCTGCTCATCTCCTTAGAAGAATATTATCAATGTAATTGTAAAATATTAACCAAAAGAGGCAGCAAAAAACACAAATACATAGAATGTATATAATCATTACCTTCCGTCGAGTTAGGTCTTGGGTAAAGACAGTGTTGGATTTAAAACTGAAAGTAAAACTAAGAATTAAATTTTAAAGAATAATAATAAAATAAGATAATTTTAAATTTGAAAAAGTTTAGGTACTTGTACAGAATAGTTCACCCATGAAAGTTTACGTTCTGTTTCTATGCACAAAAATTATATATAAAAAAGAAAAAGTAATACTTACATTCACCATCCAGAAAAAAATGTTTCTGTAATTTGCTTCATTTTTAAATTTCTTTTTTCAAGTCCAAAAGTTGCAAACAGGACAACAGTCAGAGCTAAAAAAAAAAAGAAAAAGAAATATGTCTGACAGTCAAATTGTAGTTATTTGAAGACAATTTTGGGATGTAGCTATTGAGTAAAAAGGTAAAAAAAATTACTAAAACTTTTGTTTATTTATTTTTTGTACCTACAGAATACAAATATAAGATGCGAGGCTTTTTGTTCAGGTGAATTTTAGTAAAACAGAAACCTCTAGTCTTTACCACATGTATCAGGGTGCGCTTTACACATCCTATTGACAGGGCTTAGAAAACACTGACTGTATCTCCTGCAGAGGGTTAAAAACCCTTGACTCACACAAAGGACATCCTGGGTGTGACACTAAACTGTATCTGATGGTGTGATTCTAGTTCTGGGGAGTGTGAAATTACCAGTTTATTGCCATTACTCCCAGAACCACTTTGTGTGGTGGTACCTGTTAAGGTCTCATCTATGGATCAAATTGATCTTTTCGAAAAGCATTTGTAATCAGTAGGACCCTGTGCAAAAAAAACCCCTCTTATGAAACAGGAAGGAGTCTCCATGGCGTAATGGCTAAAGTGCTGGACTGTAACCTTGAAGTAAGTATGTTTGAACTCCAGTTATGCTATATATTCACTTTTAGACTAATACCCTCGGGAAAGGTATAATAAACCCCTTATCTTCCCAGTTATTGGTTAAATAATTCCACTACTATTCTACAAGGGTGGCTTTGGCATTGAATAACCTCTGAAGGTTGATATGCCATTAAACAAAGAACCCAAGCAAAACCAAGCCTTTAGAAACAACTAGACAAAAAATGTAAATATGAACATAAAATGAATGTGATTCTCTAACTTCTACCTATAATAAAACTGTGGACAGGTTGGCACAAAAATCAATCAATCAATTCAGTTGGTATCACTGTTACATTCATGTTTCCCAGCTTTTTCATCTTTCTGGAAAGATCTAAGTATTTGTCTCTCTTTTTTTCTGCTGGAACAGCAAAATCCAACAGAAAAAAACAACTTTTTTCTTGTTAAATAACACTAGGTCTGGTTTTCTGGCTAAGATTAGGTGATCTGTTTTTTTTATTATTATTCCTTGCGAGCTTATCACACCAGCATTAGTTGATGGTCTTTCACTGGAGTCTGAGTGACAGCAAGTCTCCAGGACACTTCTCGGTATTTTGGTCTATCTTATAAATGCTATAGTTTGGATGAAATCTGCTCGTCTTCTAATTTCTAACTCTTTGAGCCCGTTTACCAAGGCTTTGGGGATCATTCTGAGTATTCCAATTACAATTGGTATCACCATCACCTTCATGTTCCATAGCTTTTTTAGTTCTCTGGCAAGGTCCAAGTATTTATCTATCTTTACATTTTCTTTCATTTTTACTCTTTGATCCACCAGGACACCAAAGTCCACTTGTCAACAGGTTCTCTTTTTATGTTAATTATTGTTAGATCTGGTCTTTTGGCTGAGATTAGGTGATTCGTTTGTATCTCAAAATCACAGAGAGGTTATGCATCTTATTTTCTGGTTTATGCATATACCATTTGTAGTTATTATCATTATTATTCAAAGATCAATAAATCAATCAATTTACTCATTCTAATTCAAAGAGGAGGTGGTGTCTGGAAGACAGATTTCCAGTCTTCAAGCAAATATTTGGTCTTATGTAAGCCTACCAAAAGAGAAGACAATTAAATAATTTCACTTATTGTACACTTGTATCATAACTCCTCCTTCATATTTTATTTGGGTTGCTGAAGTATTGTCCACTCACTGTTTTCTTATTTAAACACAAAATAGCTTTTATTAAATCTATACGAGAGTAAACATCAAAGCTTTATAAACTTCTTATATGTTCAGAAGCAAAAAGTTGGTCAGCATTTATCTCTAATCAATTTCTCTGTTGTCCCCTTTTGGTTGAACCTAAATGTTGTACGCGTGTATCTGCCTCAGCTTTGTCTTGCTTCACTTTTCCAGCTGCGTGGTGCCATTTTGACCCTCTGTAACCATATTCCAACTTCACTGAGAATGTTTATTGATTTACTATGAATAAACTTTTTCCTACTCTCTTCAGTTGTGCACTACATACTCATCGTACATTGGCTTTTGGTGTGCTTCTTTTTACTTGAATTTCTACTCAAGAATTCAGTTAATCAGTTGTAATATTATTTTAGCTGAACCCTTTGTCTCTTGTGTAGGTGATTATTGCTTTAGTATTATTTTGGAATATGTTATTTTAAATTTACATTTTTTTTTGTCTGTAGAAATATCAAAGTAATGCAATAATAGTTATGACCAATGATTAGATGTATACCTACTATGAAAACAGTAAAGTTGTTGATTTAAATCTTGATTTGGTAATGGTTACTGTTTGGAAAAAAAAAAAGTCTGATATTACTGTTAAGAAAAGATGAAAGTAAGAAATGAATATGACTTGTAAATTCTGTGGCAGGAATCATGAACTACCAAACTGGACGAGGTGAATGGACTTCTATACTCATGAGGAGAGCTCTCTTTAAAAGGAAGAGGGAAATGAGAGAAAAAGTATTGACAGGCTCTATTTATTTTTTACAGGACTGGCACCTTTGATAGTTGTTAACTTAGATTTTCTCTTTAATTCACTGAGAAGAAATATATGCATATATATATATATATATATATATATATATATGTATGTATATATATATATGTATATATATATATATATATTCTTGAAGAAAAACAACAAACCAGTCACATTAGGATTATAAATTTATTTCCATCCTGTTACACATTTTTGAAAATTTCAAAAACATGAAAAAAATTTGACAGATCCTATGGATAAAATAAATTAGAATAGACACAGAAAAAGGTGGGAAGGGATAGAAGAGGGGTGAAGAGTTATCTCCTCATTTAGCCCACTTCCGTTTTTCTTTTAATTTCAGTTAGAAATGTAGTAAATTTATTTTAAAAAATTTTTTTAAATTTTATTTGAATTTTTAAATTCTAATTACATTTTGATTTAAACTACAGATCTAATATTAAATTAGATTTTTAACTTTATTCATTAACTTTATGTAATGATAGAGTAATAACTATATTAAATTAAACTCAAGATTTAATTAATTTTAAATTTTTTAAAAATATATATATATATATATATATATATATGTGTGTGTGTGTGTGTGTGTGTGTGTGTGCACATGAAACCTAAAGTAATGGTCATATAGTGTCCTTAATTCTACTATTTAAAGTTTTATAACTGCTCTGTCTTAATAGCATTGAGAACACTTTTTATGGAAAAATATTTCATATTTGCAATTCTTCTATCTTTATATATATATATATATATACACACACACTCTCTTTTCTATTTCTTCTATCATTCTATATATATATATATATATATATATATATATATATACACACACTCTTTACTATTTCTTCTGTCATTCTATATATATATATATATATATACCCTTATATTTCTTCTGTCATTCCCTTATTGGTCTAGTTGTCTAATGCTTTCCAAATCGCTGTCCACAATCCATTTCCATTTCATTCATGATCTTTTCTTCTCCATATATATATATATATATATATAGGCCTTGTGGATAGAGTGTTTACCAATGGTCCCGGAGACCTGGGTTCAATCTCAGGTCATGTCACACCAAAGACTTTAAAAAGGGTACTTGATACCTCCTTGCTTAATACTCAGTAATGTAAGGTACGTATCAAGAGTAAAGTGGAGCAATCTAGGGAAAGAGGTTGTGCCCTCCCCTACACCTCGGTGTAGTAGCTATTGAAAAGAGAGCCTACTGGTTGCCCTAGACTACGGTCACCAACTTTACTTTACATTACTATATATATATATATATATATATATATATATATATATATATATGTGTGTGCGTTTTATATATATATATATATATAAGTCCATGTATGCTCTGTATGATATATTAAATTTTTTTTAAAAAGCAGTATGCCCAGTCATACAATTTCTGCACATATTTAAATCCAAATTCAAATATCTAACAGTTTATACTGATAAAGGAAACTGAAATCTCCAAAAATTACTGAAACATTTTCAAAGAGATTAGACATATATTTTGCCTCTGTATGTTACCCAGCACACAATATAAAAAAATATTTTTGCCAGAATATATAAGAAAAATAAAAATATTCTGTTTATTATCTCTTTTTAATATAGGCTTATTGCTTTCCTTTTATAGGACAACCAGTCTAGGAGAAGGAAAAAATCTGAATTTAAAACCTGAGGAGTGTCGTTCAGGAGAATCTAAGGCACATTAGAAGTTAGAAATACTAGATTCAAAATGGAAGTACATAACTAATTTTCTATTTTTCCGGTCTAGCATCTGACTGTTGTAGAATAGTCAATTGATGGGATGGCATTATGCTTTATATCTTCTTCTTTTTTTTTTTTTTGGCAAAAACTCTTATAAATAAATAATTTATGTGCATTTGTGCCTGATAACTAAAATGTTCATTAAGCTGTGCCTTCTTCTTTGCAAATTATCTGTCTGCTCATCTCCATGTTTTGCTTCCAATCACTTCAACCTCTTTTGAAATTAGTCGGCTCTATCCTAAGTAATTCTCAGATAATACATTTTCGTTTTAAAGTAACATAAAAAAAATTGAATTTCCTCAACAGCAGGAAACAATTCACAGCAGACTCACAAAATAATATGCAAATTAATGGTGAAAAAGCTTTTAAAAAATATAATTACCATCTTTTTGACATTTTCTGAAACCAGAAGGAAAAAATCTAAACTTAATGAAAATCATTTTATATATATATATATACCCACACACAAAAATCTGTGTGTGTGTATATATATACATAAACAAAATGTGTATGTGTGTATACAACGAAAGCATGGACAGCTATCAATAGGCTATCGACTATATGGAAATCAGACCTAACCGATAAAATGAAACGCAGTTTCTTCCAGGCAGCGGTCACATCGATACTGCTATATGGATGCACTACATGGACGCTAACAAAACGGCTGGAGAAGAAACTAGATGGCAATTACACAAGAATGCTGCGTGCAATCCTGAACAAGTCCTGGCAGCAACACCCCACAAGACACCAACTGTACGGCCACCTGCCCCCTATCACGAAAACTATACAAGTTAGGCGAACCAGACATGCAGGACATTGCTGGAGAAGCAGAGATGAACTCATAAGAGATGTACTCTTATGGATTCCCACACACGGCCGCGCAAAAGCAGGACGACCAGCACGAACGTACATTCAGCAGCTATGTGAGGATACAGGTTGTTGTCCTGAAGACCTACCTAGGGCGATGAACGATAGGGAGGAGTGGCGAGAGAGGGTCAGGGATATCCGTGCTGCCAGCACGATATGATGATGATGATGATGATATATATATATATATATATAAGCTAGATGGGAACTACACAAGAATGCTATATGTTGTCTTGAACAATCCTGGAAGCAACACCCCACCTAACAGCAGCTGTATGGCCACCTACTTCCCATCTTAAAAACCATCCAAATAAGATGAACAAGATGCTGGAGAAGCAAGCATGAACTCATAAGTGACATTTTCCTATGGATATAGATATGCCAATGTTAGCTGACCAGCAAGAACTCATTTATGTCAGCACTGTGTGGACACTGGATTAGAGGATCTGCTTGGAGCAATGGATGATAGGGACAGATGAAGAGAGAGAGTTTGGGAAACTCATATTATCAGCATGACATGATGATGCTGATATATAAATTTAGATAGAGTTGATATTGAGTCAACAGCCTATGCAATCATCAGACCATCTAACATATGCTCTATCATCAATACTGAGAACTCTTTATTTATAGATATACAAAACTATATATATATATATATATATATATATATATATATCACTTATGATATTTGTGTATTAGTAATATACTTTTACATTTGTAACTTACTTAGAAACAAATATACTAGAATTAATCCTTGAATGACTAAATAAAATTAATTGCATATATATGCACACACACACACACACACACACACACACACACACACAATAAAATTTACATAATTTCTGAATCCCATATATATATGATATAATTTGCTATATACATAAATAAAGAGTGCTTGATACCAATGATAGAGCATATATTTCTAATTTAGGATAGCGTAGGCAATCAACAGTGCTTGGTAACTGTCAGTTTCTCGTCTATGCAGCCATTGGATCTAGATTTCATCTAATCATTGCATAGGCTTTGATATAACATACACGTATGTGTATATGTTCAAATATATACTCTGTCTTTGATAATCTCTTTTTTCTAATTTTCTCTAAGAATGACAATCTAATACCAATTTTTAATTTTAGGTATTATAATGCCATAATCTTATAAAATGCTGTAGACTAAAACCTTTAGATGATAAAACTGTAGTCAACATTTTGGATACATTTGCTAATGGTTGATACTAAATATTAGATTCTCTAAATCAACTTGTAGAAATGCACTCTGATACTTACTATTCTTTTTTTTTTGTTGTTTTTATTTAATTTCAATAAGTAAGTAAGGAAAGTTGGCAACTGCAGTCGAGGGCGACCAGAAGACTCCCTTTTCAATAGTTACTACACCAAGGTGTAAGGGAGGGTGCTACTCCTTTCCCTGGATTGCTCCACTTTACCCTTTATATGCACCATATATTGCTGAGTGGTAAACAAGGCAGTATCAAGTACCATTTTTTAAGTCTTTGGTATGACACGACCTGGAATTGAACCCAGGTCTCCAGGACCATTGGCAAATACTCTACCCACTTGGCCAATGAAACCACTTGTTTATAAGATAAAAGATGTTTTCCAGCCAAAGTTGATTGATATAAATATTTTATATATTAGACTTATCACTCGTATGTTTTTAATGAAATTCTTTATCTTAGTATTTTTAAATTATCGTTGACGAAGAAATGAAGAATGGTAACCTCGCTTTTTTTTTTATTTATTTTTTTTTTTTAAAAAAAAACACCTTATCTTCATTACAAAGCTTCATAAAAGTTCAATAATAGTAAAAAAAAAAAAAATGTATAAATTAATCAAACTGGCTTCATTTAATGATTAGGAAAAAAGTTTATCTAACCTTTTTTTTTTTTTTTTTTTTTTAAATTGTTTTATCATTCATTGAATTTTTTCATCAGATACTAACTTGTAGTCATTTCACACATAGACACAAATATCTCATTTAAATTCACTTTCTCTTAAAAGATTTGAAGAAACATTATATCAAGATAATTATATCAGACACAGAATATCATTTTTAGCATTTTAAAGAATTTCCCAAGAAAATTCCTACAGAAATGGAATAACCTTTAAATCATTCACAGGATCTTAAAATCTTTTATTCAGTTAATTTTACCTCATAAATTCATAGCAGTATATTTTTCAAAAACAAATAAACGCTACTCATATTATGTTTATAATTTTATCACAAAACACCTAAATAAATTCACAGCAGTATATTATTCAAAAATAAATAAATGCTACTCGTATTATGTTTATGCTTTTATCACAAAACACCTACTTAGAGCAGCAAACTACCTCAGGAAAAATAAAATGCTAAATTTTGAATCATAATTTTACTTTAAATCAAAATTTTAAAATCATAACTTTTTTCAATTAAAATTTTAAATCATAATTTTTTCTTATTAATCATGTTTTATTTTCATTAATTATCTAAAAAGTAAATTATTACCTTCATTATATGATGTGGAGGAGTACTGAGTGTGACAGTTTTGAGTTGGGGATCTTCATGGCGTAATGGTTAAAGCACTGGACGCCGAAATCGTAGTAAACGTGTTTGAATTCTAGTCACACTATTTCATTCACTTTCGGACAAATACCCTTGGGAAAGGTATGAACACCCTAGTCCTCCCAGCTTTGGGTTAAATAGAACCACTACAGTTCTTCTAGAAGGATGGTGTTCACATTGAATAACCTACAAAGGTTGATATGCCATTAAACAAAGAAACCAAAACTATGATGGTTTTCTTTGTTGGATATGGAATTGGTGATAAAGTTCAAATCTTTTGTGTTATTACCAGTTATGAGTACATAGTAAAGAAGATGAAGTTCTTTAGTTTTCATACAGCAACTAGTCTAGGAGAAGGAAATCTTTGAATTTAAATCAGCAGTACTCAGTTTAAAAAAATTATCTTGTGTTGAAATATCAAAGTTTTAAGAACCGATGTATTAATAAAGTTCATATTCTATTTAAACTGATAAACACCTAATATTTAGTTGCGATATCAATGTTTTATGAGCCAATGTATTAATAAAGTTCCCAATCTTTTCAAACTGGTGAACACTTCATATTTAGTTGCAATATCAGAGTTTTAAGACAAGTACCTCTAACTTCGTACTGTAAAATTTTGGGAAAAAAATTCTTGTGTATAATATGCACTGACTTTTAAGAATTTCAAGCTGCTTGATTTAACTTAAATTCATATACAAATATCAAACTTTGTAATATTATGATATCTGCTTTTTTTTTTTTTTTTTTTGTAACAACTTCTAAAATGTCTGTTCTTTCTTAAATTTGTTGTTGACAAGTCAATCTATTACAGTAAGTTGTTAAATCTATATATTTATGATAGATGAGATTACTACTTTCTTTAGTCACGAACAAGTACTTTTATCAGATGAAAATCAATAATCTACTGAACCATGATGATTTGATGCTGATTAGTTCATTTCAGACAACTTTTCTTGAGCTCATCTAACAATTCAAATCTCTCTTGCACTAGCTGCACCTTTCTTAAGTGCATTCATGCACATAAGCACCTGCTTGTAATGTTGTACATTTCAGAATCTCTTGATAGTTAGTTTAAACCTTTCTTGCTGCTTCTTAGACATGTCCTTGTGTCTGACTTTCAGAGGTGGAAAACCTTTTCATATTTAACCCTCACTCCACTAATTAAATTTTTTGCATACTAACATATAGATACTGAATTCATTTGTTAACATCGCCTCACCCTGTCAGTTTGGCTTAGTATACACTGACTGTAAAAAGGTTTGGTTTGATGGCACCTCATATAGTAAATAAAGTAAAGTTGGTGACCGTAGTCTAGGGCGACCAGAAGGCTCCCTTTTCAATAGCTACTACACTGAGGTATAGGGGAGGGTGCTACTCCTTTCTCTGGATTACTCCACTTTACCCTTGATACGTACCTTATATTGCTGAGTGCTAAGCAAGGAGGTATCAAGTACTATTTTTAAAGTCTTTGGTATGACACGACCTGGGATTGAACCCAGGTCTCTCAGATCATTGGCGAACACTCAACCCACTGGGCCAATGAGCCAAATGCTAAATCCTTTTAATATATATATATTAAATATATGATTTATAAGCACATTTTATAGGTAACATTTTTAAATGAGCCTGAGCTCATTTTTTTGCATCGTTGAATGATTTCACTTATTTCTATCTAATATGAATACATAGTTAAATGTAAAAACAGTTCTATTTCAAACAATTCAGTTTAGCATTAGTCAACAAAGTTAAATTGTTCCAAGTATTACTATGTATCACTAACAATTCAATTAAACATCAGTCATTTGTACATATTTTTATTTTTTAAGTAGAGGAATTAATATTGTGAATTGAATTACCATGACTAGAAAATCCGCCGAACACCTACGCACAATATATGGGAACACTGGACAGCTGTTTCGACCTTATTAGGTGTCATCAGCAGTGTATACCCCGATATGAACTGGTGGCTCAGTTGTAGAGTTTCGGCACTGCAGTCTGTGGTCGCTGGTTCGATCTCCAGTGGTGGAGATTACGTTATACACTGCTGGTGAGACCTAATAAGGTTGAAACAGCTGTTCATTTGTCATTTGTTTATGCACAGTTCAATTTCAAACCATTTGCTTTAGCATGAGTACACAGTTTAAATATCAAACAGTTCTATTTGACCCATAGATAGGACCCTATCAGGTGCTATCACTGTGGGTCAGAGTGGAACTGGGAGTGATTGCAATGAAGAGATACTCTGTATTCCTCAAAGCCTCACCATCAGATTGTTTAGTGTCATATCCAGGACACTTGTTGGGGGAGACTTACCCTTCTGCAGAGATGCAGTTGGTGTATTCTATAGCCCCAGCTAACTGGGTCAACTGTAAAGAGGTAAGAACCCCCACTCCTAAAAAGGGTGTCCAGGGTACAACACTAAACTCTATCTGATGGTGAGGCTCCAGTCCTGGAGAGTGGGGAGTATTCTTTCATTGCCATTACTCCCAGGTTCAAACTGACCCAGGGGCATGTGATTCCTCACCCTTAGATGTAAATCAGTACTCTTTTTAAAAAAGGTAACCTAATGAAACCCAGTAAAGTTCCAAAGTGTCTATCATACAAATAAGTAAATATCACTGTGACACAGTAAACCTTTCTGCCTTGATTAAGTGTCACTTTGCAATATTTATGGGCCCCATTTGTCATTTGATATATCTTAATTTCTGTTTCAGCATCATAAATCATGTCATTACTGCAAACATATTAATGAGCCCTAATTCTAAATTAGTAATCTTATTCTTCAACATCTTTACTTTTCATTTTTCATAGCACATGTTTCTTGCCTAGAAAATCAGATTTCCATGGAAATGTTCATTTGTTTTCAAAGAAACTTATAAATTAATATAGTTATTTTTATTCAGCACTGACAAAATCATAATTTGTGAGGTGCTCTGTCATGAGAAATGGACTTGGCTATCTACGTTCAAATCCTGAACAAAGCTGTTTGCATTTCACATAGCGCTAATACACCTGGGAAAAAAAGCAATTCAACTATTCTCCCTCCATCTATAGAAAGACAAACTGGGCTTTTTAACCTTGCTATTGTAACCTGTCTCGGAGAAGAAAAACTCTGAATTCTAACCATGTGTAGATATCTATTCTTACCCAATATGTACTACATGAATAGCACCTTCATGATCAAACCAGTTTACAAGTCCAGTGAAGATGATGACCATCCTATTGTGGGGTGAAGCTAATCAACAACAGTACAATTCTAAAATACTTAGATAAAATGAGTTACTTTCAAATTGACTTGCTCATATTTTATGAAATTTTTTATCAATCTTTTCCACTCAATTATGCAAATTTTTTAATCATCTGAGCTAAATTGTTTCATTTACTTATTTTATCGATTATCAATTAGTGAATAAATGGTTAATTATCTTAAATTTTCACACTAATAATGACTGATAGTTTACACATAAGTTTGAGTGACTACAATACTCCAGCACTCTCCTCAGTATTTAAACTGCTCTCAATAGAGATGTTCTCCAGATGACCTTGATTTTCCTCAAGTATCCAGTTTGTCATATATTGGCAAAAAAGTTTTATAATTATTTCACATTTCCAGCTTGAATAATTACAAAAAAATCTTTTTATCAAAATAATTATCTAGATAATGTGAATAATTGTTTTAATAACAAAATTTGTTAATTTTTTGAAAAATTTGGACATTTAAGTTCTGTATGATTAGTTATATATGTGTGTGTGTGTGTGCATAATGTTACCTATCATATCTATTATATATATATATATATATATATATATATATATATATATATATGCTTGTGTGTCTGATTTTATCTATTATATCTATTTTATATATATGTATATATATATATATATATGTGTGTGTGTGTGTGTATGTGTATGATGTTATCCATTATATCTATTATATATATATATATATATATATATATATATATATACATATATATTAAAAAATATGTACATATGTGTGTGATGTTATCTATTATATCTATTTTATATGTATATATATATATGTGTGTGTGTGTGTGTGTGATGTTATCTATTATATCTATTTTATATATATATGTGTGTGCATGTGTGTATGTGTGATGTTATCTATTAAATCTATTTTCATCTTTTAACTTACATTTTCTTTAAATCTGTATTTGTAAATTATTTCTAAAAATAAAGATTAATGTCTGATTCTACCCACAGCTTATTTTACCTATTTTTTTATAAGACATTTTTTTTTAAAGAAATTAGGAAAAGAATGTTTAATGTTGAAGTTCAAATAATTACTTGACATTAAGTTACACCTTATGCCAAAAAAGGAGATATTTTTCATTGGGTTTCAATCAATAGAAATAAAATGCTGGGAAGTTGAAAATCACAACTCTCTCTTCTATTAATCACAATTAATTTTGGAATGTGAACTGGTGCATATCAAACCACAAAGCCATATGTAGCCTTTTGATTATTCTCCAACTAGATTTTCTGGTCTGAACTAGAATATTAAATTGTGTGACAATTTATTTTAACACTTTCATATATATAGCAATTCATTTTCTACATGGCATTGCTGCTGTGATTCGAACCTAAAAAACTGTTGATACTTAAGTTATTGATCAGCATTTAAGATTAACTTTTTCTCCTTCCGATAAAAAGAAACAATTTCAAATTACTCAATGCTGGTATTTAGTAACCTAAGTTCAGCAAAAAGATAAATGAAGGTGCTGGTCTTATAGATGAAAAGTTGCACATCAATTGTAAAGCTAGGCAATTGAAATTAGACTAAATATTCGACCTGATAGGAAATAGAATTGTAATTAAATACTTACAATTGCACTAATTCAAACACTACAATTATCTCTTGTATGAAATATATGATCACAATCCTTAAATTTATAGTCATATTTAAATTTTATGTCATATTTACTTTACTGAAATTTTTTAAAGGCATGTATTGAAATATTTTATAAAATCAAAAAATGTATATGTAAACAAAATTTTTATTTTAAATGGCGCAGATATCAGTTATTTTTTTCCCTTTCATGTTAAACTCAGGAGCCCACACGGACCATCAACCCAAATCCTTTATTTAATCCATTTGTTTAATTCCATTAAACCTAAATGGGTACAAGTGTTAAGCTACTGTAATATTCCTTGTTATTTTCATCTGGAGTCAGGATTGAACTAGTAACCTCCCAATGATTTTACTTAGGAGTTCATTAACCATGCACCTATATCTGTTATGCTACATGTCCTGCTTGACAATTCATTGTGAATTTTGGGGACTTTAGTGCCCTCCCCTACACCTTGGTGTAGTAGCTATTGAAAAGAGAGCCTTCGGGTCACCTTCGACTAGGGTCGCCAATTTTACTTACTATTATGTACAATTTTTTTTGCTTTAATTCCTATTGAAATTTTTTATCTTGCCATTTTTTTTAATTATTGATTCCCATGTCATATTCATCTTTGTACTTAGTCTATTCAACAAGTCACTGTAGCCCAGCATATGCACTGTTTCTCTAAAACATCTTATTCTCCAATGTTCTTCCCTATCTATTATTTTGACTTCATCCCATAAGGGTAGATGGTTTCCCTTTTCTTTCCATATATGATCAGCCATACCCAAATTCTCAATTTCACCTGTTTTTTATTTTCCTCTAGCTTTACTTTTATTGGGTGGCATGTTTCGCTTTTGTATACTTTACGATAACTGCATGGGATAGAATATACACAATTCTTTTGGGGAGCTTGACTTGGAAGAGATATTGTCAAAGAGATGAGCCACTCCTAAATATTTTCCTGATATCTACGTATTTTCTCAATCTTTTTGGCTTAGTCTTTTTACATAGAGCAGACAGGTTATGGTGAATTTTCAGGTATTGTTCTCTGTCGTTCAATCCAGATATCTTGGAGTCAATGTTATGCTCTTTGGGTAGTTGTTGTGATGGAGGTTGTCCCTTAACATATTCAGGGGGTGTCCTCGTGGTGTAATGGTTAAAGCGATGGACTGCGGAATCGTAGTATGCGAGTTCGTACTCCAGTCGCGCTATTACGTTCACTTTCGAGCAAATACCTTAGGAAAGGTATGAAACCCCTTATCCTCCCAGCTATGGGTTAAATAGTACCACTACTGTTCTTCTCACAGAATAGCTTTGGCATTAAATAACCTACAAAGGTTGATATGCCATTAAACAAAGAAACCAAATCAAACCATTAACGTATTCATTTCTTCTTGATATGCATTGGTTCCACTACTAATGACTTTTGTTCAATGTTTTTGGCAATGAACAGTTCTTTTCTTTAAATTATATCGATGGTGAGAGTTGAAGTTGAGGTACTGTCATATGAAGTTTGGCTTTTTTTTATACGTAGATGACCTGAATCCATGCTCTGTACAAATTATTGATACATCTATGAAGGATAATTTGTTGTCTTCTTTCTCCATATTCAACTGTATAGATGGCCAGATTGAGTTCACATGATCCAGAAGTGTTTGAACGTCTTCCTGATGAGGCCAGAAAATGAATGCATCATCTACGTATCTCAGCAAGACATATGCCATAATGTATATAGGTGTTTGTTTAATGAACTTCCAAGTGAAATCATCTGACGTTTATCATATTTACCCAACCCTTCTGCTCAGGCAGGATATGACACAAGGTCAATTTTTTAAGCGGAGTTAAACAGGTTTGAATTCAGAGTTTTCCTTCTCCTAGACTAGTTGCCTCACCAAGGCTGAAGAACCTAGTCTGCCCTACTATTTACCCATAGCTGGAGGGTGAATAATTGGATTCATACCTTTCCCAAGGGTATTAGTGCTATGGGCAACGCAATCAGTCCAGGATTTGAACTCGTGTCACCGTGTCCAATTCCTGCGACGATAACCATTACACCACGGGCACCTCCATTTTTTTTCTGGCATTTATAGGTTCTGACTACAGATATAGATAAAAAAGGAATACTTATTATTGCTTAACACTTGTCCCCAGTTATGGTTAGCAAAATTAGAACATCTACCCCTATGAATTATATAAAGGGTTTGGTTTGAAGTTGCATGTAGGGTCCCAAGTTCATCAAGAAACACCTGAAGAAAGCTGTTGTGAATATAACTATAAAGATGATGACAATTGTCTAGATATTCTAAATGATAAAAATCACATTTAGCATTTAATTAGATTATATAATAAAACAATATTTTTAATTAGTTTTTTTTCCAAAAATCAGAACGTTAATATGACCTAAATCTTTTGTTTTACCATAAGAACTGTAATAATTATTTTAATTGGTGTTATTTCTTTTTTCCGTCCGGCTATTTTGTTGAGCTTTTTCTTTTCCTTATTGTTTCATTAATTAAGATATTCTGAAAAGAGTGCAAGTAAAATTTTTCAAAGTAATCTTGAAACAGCCATAGAATGTTATATGGTTAAGATCTCAACTGACTACAAAGATCTCATGCATAATTCAACATCTTTTCACTTTTTTTTAATACTTTTTTTTTCGATTTTAGTAAATGCATCTTTTAGCCAAATACTATTTAGATAAAATATTGCAATGCAGCATTAAATCAAAAATACTGTCCAAGCTTTATTCTGTGGTATAATTTTATTGTCTTATTTCTTTGTTGGTTTTATTTATGTGCAACAAAAATATGGAGACTTAGAACTAGATTAGGATTAATTGATTTTACTAGTATGTCAACCTGTTTAGGGTTATTTTATGCCTAGAGGTTAGGGAATCACATTCATTGTATGTTCATATTTACATTTTTTGTACAGTTGTTTTTAAGATTTTTTTGACACATAGTCCTATCAAATAGGAATGATTTTTAACCAGCTGGTCTATTTGAGCTCTACATGTGACCCTAACAAATACTACCACTCTGGGTCAGAATTGACCTGGGAGTCATGGCAATGGTACTCTACATTCACCAATCTTCAGACCTGAAGCATCTTCATCAGGCACAGTTTTGTGTCTGATGCAGGATATCCCTTTTTGAGGGAGAAGTCTTTCTCCCCTGTAAGAGATACAGTCAGCAGATTCTAAGCCCTGCCAACAGGACTAATGTTGTTTAAGGTCAGACTGTGGATATCCATTTTTTTGGTGTCTTTCCCCTCTGTAAGAGATACAGTCAGCAGATTATAAGCTCAGCTGATGGAGTGTTAAAACTAGATTAGTTTCCTTAGATTTAGATAAGGATTACTACAACTCTGTTCAGACCATATGTACCTGCTGGGATTAGGACGTAGTATCTGTTCTTCTCTTTTAGCATAGTGTTCTCCGGTTTAGGTGGGTTGTAGCACCATGTTCTTGTCTATGGACAGCAAATATAGTAGTTACCAAACCTCTTTGCCACTGATAGAATGTGACACAAAGTCAAATTTTTAGCAGAATACACTTGGTTTGAATTCGGTGTTTTTATTCTCCTCGACTAGTTGCTAAACCAAGATTGAAGAAATCAGTCAGCCCCACTATTTACTTCGAGTTTTGGGGGAAAACAGACAGCTTTGGTGCATTGATGAATTGCAGTGAGTGGTCATATCACCAAATCCCCTTGTAAATGACGTGTCTTGTAAGTTAGCAAATGTCGTATATAGATTTGAAAATGAATAGAAAGATATTGATTCCTTCCCTGTTTTTTTTTTTTTACATGTTTCAAAATATTTCTTTATTGATTTAAATTCTTTTCTAGCAAATTCTTTTAAATTAAAAGAAATTTTATTCCAGAACTTTTCCTTTTGAGAACAATATCTATAGTTTGGTTTCATCTAAGTTTTCTTGAAGCAGAAATTAGCAAGTATATCTTTAGATATAATATAACTATTTTCATAGTTTGAAATAAGTTGTGTCTGTTTCCCCGCTGAACTATATATCTTTGATACATCCTTTGTGCAAATGACAGCTTTATGACTACTGGTTCATTCAACTAAAATGATTTGGTCTGAGTTATAACCTTAGCCGCCATTTTACCATTTTGAATAATGTAACTCATTGTGTTTTGACTGGCGGTGACAGTATTTTTTGTTTTCTTTTTTTCTTTTTTAATATGGTTATAGACATTTCTGTCAGTAACTCACATTTTATAAATACAACTTGTCGAATTTGTATGCTTGTCAATTAAAAAATGGAAATTTAATAAATATGTTATATGTCAAATTTAGTATTTTTATTATAGGTTTTATTTTACCTGATTAAAATTAGCAGATGGATATTCTAGGCTGAGTTGCTTGGAATTACTTAGAAGGTCATTATCTTATAATGAAGATTATGTGTCCATCTGTCTGGAACTAAAACTTCATCACCACCAACATCACAATTCCCTTAGTTATTTACATCATATTCTTAATGGTTATTATATAATCATCACTTAATGTTTATTAGCATCTTATTTATTAATGATGTCTCTATTAAAGTCTAGCTGAGTTAGATTTATATCAAAACAGTCCATGTTATTAAAGCATTTAAAATACTACAATATATTTTATATATCACAAAGAAATAAAGGTTTAAATAGTATATGGTGTAGATAATTTGCATACTGGTTTTAATAGAACCAGGTTTTACTTATAATTACTTAATTTTATTGATTTCTAATGATATCGTTTTATTTTCAAATTTATTAAAAGCATTCCTAAATATATATATATATATATATATGTGTGGGAGAAAATAATGGATTGTAATCCAACAGTTTGTAAAGAAAAATTGATAACAAGTTAATCCAAGTAGAAGGAGAGATTCATTGAGAAACAAAGTCGACACTATAGCGTTTCGGTTCTGCTGAACCATCATCAGGACTATGAGGGGTTACTTTAGTGATGTTAAGTTAACGATGGATGTGTAAAAAGTGTAAAAATATATAAAAACTTTTTATACATCCATCGTTAACTTAATATCACTAATATAACCCCTATAGTGTCGATTTTGTTTCTCAATAAATCTCTCCTTCTACTTGGATTAACTTGTTATCATTTTATATATATATATATATACACACTGTGTAACCCGGATATAAGATACTCTTATATAAGAGAGTATAAGAGAGATTTTCTCTGGTCCCGGGAACTCTCTTATATCCGGGTTATTTATATATATAAATTAAAATAAGAGAAGTGTGATCTTTTTATATGTATTCTTATTTAGTTTCATTAGTCTTTCTAATTTAATATAATATTTTATCATATTAAAACTTAAATACTTGCACCCAGTTATAATTTAGCTTTCTTGGCATATCTACTTCATTTTGGGTTGTCCTATTCAAGACATTTGATCACAAAGAATATTTTAAAGGAATAAAATTTTCCAATTCCATGTTTCCTCAAAGTGATGCAATAGCGTATATATTTCTTGGCTGTAGTTCATGCCTATCTTGGTTTAGCAGAGAACTTCCAGTATATCCCTTTGTATTCATTTCCCAATGTCTGCAACCTTTTAGGTTTCTGTTGTGGGAGCCTTACCCATCTCACCATAATGGACTCTTCTCACCGTTATTAGTACTAGAGATTTTGCTGCCAAGAGGCAGATCAATATCAGTGTTATCCAAACAGTACGAGACTTCTTACCTTTTCTATGTAACTTTGTCTTTCTTGCGTAATATAATCTATTATCTAATATCCGTGTTTGTGTTTTCATTAGTGACCCTTTCGGGGGCCACAACAGTTTCTTACAATTAGATTGGCTCATATTCATCCTGGATCTTCATCCAATTAAACCAATCCAATCAGGTTTTTGATATCATCTTGAGCATTGCAATTCTTTCTTTATGATCATTTGGGTTTGTTTTTTTTTTTTGGTCTTATGTTTCATTTTTTTTTCCAACACAATGTTTCATCTGTGTACTATTTGGCTTTCTTGGGTTGTCTGTTTCATTCTGCGATATCATATTTAAAATACAACAGACACCTGTGAAAGTCCCATACCTTTAAAATATTCCTTGTGATCATAGGAGTTCATCAGCTAAAATTTTTTTTCAAGGTGATGCAATTTTATTTTTCTATGGTCAGCAGCTCACAGGTTGGGAACCCCTGGTGAAAGGGAATTAAACCTGTATCTTTATTTGAATATTTAATTCATGTGGATAAACCCTTCTGACTAAGACTTTTTAAATTGACTGAATAATAGCAAGTTATTCAATAATTTATATAAATCTATGTACGACATAGTAATTTCTATACATTGGCCATCATTATCTTTGAACACTCACATAGTAAAAAATATTCTATTTTATGTAATAGAATACCTGGCCATTGGCCTAATGAGTAGAGTGTTTGCCAATGGTCCAGGAGACTTGGGTTCAATCCCAGGTCGAGTCATACCAAAGACTCAAGAAATGTTACTTGATTCCGCTTTGCTTAACACTCAGGTAAGAATCAAGAGTAAAGTGAAGCAGGGAATGGAGTAGTGCCTTCCCATACACCTTGGTATAGTAGCTATCAAAAAGGGAGCCTTCAGGTCACCCTTGACAAAGGCCGCCAACTTTACTTTTTTTACTTATATAATAGAATATTTTTCTTAACATTACCATTTTTTTTACTATAAAAACAGGGTTCATTTGATATTTGTTGATGTGTTGTACAATCACCATAATAAACATGCATATATACACATATACATGCAGAATACATATTGACGCAATAATAAAGACGGGCGAAGACTTCTTTAAAAAAATATACCTCTCACTTTATTTGAAAGGGTTATGTGTGTGAGAGGGAGTTGGAGACCAAACAGAACTGCAATATATTGACCCCCACTCTTATGGCCATCAGCGTTGTGTCTTTCTCGTTCTCCAGGGCTGCTCAACTGGAGGCCTGGGGGCCCACTCTGCTGGGTGCAGGCTTTCTCTACCGCATCTTGTCTCTAACTCATCTGATCTCCAAACTCTGACTTCCTGTCTTCACCGAGTTATATAATAGTTCAATCGCCCACTCAATATCTTTGGAATGGCATGTTTGATCGTCATCAAGCAGAAATAACTGTCATGCAGTTCACAGGTCACTCTCTTCCGGTGCATCAATCTATGACTGTACCATGGGATTTTACCTTGTCCCATATTATCAGCTAAGCCTGCCTATGCGATTTCTTCCCATAACTGCCATTGGAATGTGTCACTTCCTTCCGGTGCATCACTTTGGAATGGTATGTTTGGCTGGCTCGAAGGTCAATATACAACAGATGATGTTCATGGATATTTTTGTGTTATCTCAGGGATAAAAGTACAGATGGTATTCAACAAATACTTCATGGTGTTGGGATATGACACTATGTTGATTTTAAAGTAAGGGCTCTGCAGGAAGCAAGCCTCTCAGAAAGGGAAGTGCAGATTTAGGACCTACAGATTTTTGTTTCAATCACAATAACAATTCGTAAGTGGCAGAACATTTTGAAGCCGAGGAGTTGAAAATGGATCTTCTAAAATTTTTTTCACGAGGGACCCACAATTTCTTTAAATGTGGAATCAAAAAAATTGCCTTTTTGTTGACCTGCAGTCATTGACTAAAGGTGATTACATTTTTGATGATAATATTTGAATAAATCTAACTTACATTTTTTTCATATCCTCTCTAACAAATGTAATTAATTTCTGAATATACTGATACAATGAAAAAAAAAAAAACTTTAGCAGATTTTGCTTTCTTTAAGATAACGGAGCTAGTTATGATTTTCTTTGTGAAATTAGATTTTTCTACTAATAGAATACAAAATTACAGTAATAATATAAAGTGTAACAATGAGGGTTATATGAGAAAAGATAACAGGCTTAATCTTCTTAAATAATCCCAGACATACATCCATACTTTATATGATTTAAAAAGATAAACTAAAACAGTCAGTATTTTGTGATGTTTGCCTAAAAAATTTTAAAAAAGAAAAAAAAAAGCTTGATAGCATTAAGTGTATGTCTTTAAGCATTTTTATTTGCCCATCAAAGTAAATTAAATCAGGATTTGAAAGTAATAATAATTTTGTAAAATATCAGACGATTGATGATTCAAATATCTAAAGTATCAATTTAAGTGTCATGTAAGGCTTTTTATCAGAAAGCAATTTCTTCTTTCAAATAAGGAAAAAATAACATCCATAAAACCTCATGTTAAGAAGTATTTAAGTATTCAATGAAGCAAAATATTTTCACAATATTAAGTACAAAACTCCTGATTAAAAAAAAAACCCAATGACTTTGTTCAATCCCTGAAAAAAAAAGAGTCCAAGCTCACTCTGACCTGGAGTGGTAGTTACGGTTGAGTCTGTTAGAGATAATATTTAGAATGACTGCATTCTGCTCTTCAACACCATATAGGTTTGCCAACAGCGTATATCCCCTAATATAACCATGTGAAAATTATCAAATTATTAGATTATTGATTGTGTTGGGGGTGTCCTTGTAGTGTAATGGTTAAAGCAATGGACTGCAGAATCGTAGTAAGCGAGTTCAAACCCCAGTTGTGCCATTATGTTCACTTTCAGACAAATACCCTTGGGAAAGGTATGAACCTCCTTATCCTCCCGGCTATGGGTTAAATAGTACCACAATTGTTCTTCTTGAAGGATAACTTTGGCATTAAATAACCCACCTGGTTGATATGCCATTAAAACAAAGAAACCAAACCCTATGACTGTGTTTGCATTATGAGTATTTGATAAGAATATGTGATACCCTATGATTGTGCACAAATTATTAGTATTTGATAGGAATACTTGATATCATAAAAATGTGTGTCGAGAATTGATTATCATAGACCAACAAAATGTGAGACTAAAAATGATTATAATGAAACAAAGGAATCAAATTTGGCATTAAATAACCCACAAAGAGTTTATAAGCTGTTAAACAAATAAAGTAAACCAAACAATCAAGCTATAGCAATGTAAAAAAAGAATCACACAAAGGATCTGACATGAATTTCTGTAAGAAAATTTCAGAAGAATTCCATTAAAAAAAAAAGCAAATTTTACCCTGTTATTCAAGAAAAAGACCAGAACAAGAATCTCACTCCTTACAAAAGTGTGTATTACATTAACTGAAGGCCAGAGAATGTGCTGGTGTGAACAACAAAAACCAGAAAGAGGGCATCTCAACTGGTGTAATGGTTTGTTAGCTATTTCAGTATGTTTGTCTCAGTGGGTGCCCCATACTTCTGCCCTTGTGCCAAACTAAGTTCAGCTTAGTAAATAACAACAAAAAGTTCAATTTTCTGAATGTTAATGATGCTTGTCAAAATGATTGACTATATGCAGATGATGTCACACAAGGTCAGTTTTTAAACAGAGTATCATTATCAAGTTGCCCTGCTAGCACAGATTTCCCTGACTCTCTCTCGCCATTTATCCCTATCATCCATCAGTCTCGGCAGGTCTTCCAGACTTCATCCTGTGTCCATACAGAGCTGTTGTAGGTAGGTTTTTGTTGATCAGCCAATACTGGCACATCCATGTGAAGGAATCCGTTAGAGAACGTCACTTATCCTTTTTCTAGACCAATTGCCTAACCAAGGCAAAAGAACCCAGTCTGCACTACAGCTCAAGGGAGAAGGGTTGTATTCATGCCTTTTCCAAAGGATTTAGTGCAAAGTGAAACACAAACAGCCTCATCCAGGATTTGAACTCGGCTAACCAAATTCATTTCCTACAATGATAACTGTTACACTAAGCACACCTCTTTTCTACACACTTGTAGATAAGAAACAAGCCAGAAAATTCAGTTGATTTTGCTAATGAAATATTCATTATTAATAGCATGTTATTTGGAATGACTTTTCTTCTTATATAATTGCATGTATTTATATACCATGTTTGCCAGCCACATACTGACCAATAGGATAAATACATACATGATGCATACATACATACACACACATGCACACCATATATATATATATATAAAGAGAGAGAGAGAGAGAGAGAGAAAGGGACAGATAAGCACATATAATCTTAACAGAAATAAAAGTAGTTTGAATATATATATATATATATACACAAACACAGGATATAGTCCAGAAAATCTGCTGGTAGTGATGTATGATATGGACGAATGGTGAGTGAGAATCAGGGAAATCTGTGCTAGCAGCACGACTTGATATCTATCCATCTATCACTTTCTCTCTCTCTCTCTCTCTATATATATATATATATATATATATCTTTATGTGTGTGTATGAGAGAGTGTGTGTGTGTGTGTGTATGTGTGTGTGTATTATTGTTTAAATAGCAATTTTCAAGTATTCAGCTGTAGTCTGAAAATCCAGTATATAAATGTAAAATTCTTTGAGCTAATTTGTTGAAAGTAACATTTAATTAATAATCTGCTTAGTACTACCCTGGCCATTTTCTCAGTTGCTTGGATATGTTTGTGTACAGGGCAATCATGAATACATTCTGATTTAGTCTACTGAAATTAGGCATCAGGATAAAGAGCTACATTTTTTTTACGATTAAATAATTTCAATAATCAGTAAAAATGCACTTGTTGATCTAAGTATTTCATTGTAATCCCATTCTAAATATGCAATGATGTTTAGAAGCCATATTATGCTTAGATAATGTTGTTCGACTGGATGTTAATGGAATCAACCAAGTGTAGTTTTGTTATCTGATGAAAACAATAGTTGGCCAAATTTATTATTCAATATATTTACCTTTGTAAATTGTTATTAAAAATAAAATGGAGAAAAAAGGTACTGGTTGCTGTGTTAGGAACTTTGATATAATGTTGGAAACAGCCACTGCTGCGCACTGTCCAGGTATGAGAAAAAGAAATAAATGATCATTTGATCTACATATTAATATGTTTTTAACTATCTATCATTTGTTTTACTTTCAGTTATAAATATACATGAATCTGTTTTTGTGACTAAGGCATTGACTAAGAGGGTAGGAAAAGAGATCTTGAAAGGGGAAAAAGATGTTGAATAGAGGAAGGAGAGGGCAATGCCAAAGCCATCCTTGTAGAACAGCAGTGGTACTATTTAAACCCAAGGTTTTTGTTCGACAGTGAATGTAATGGTGCAACTGAAGTTTGAATTTGCTTATTTCTATGTTGAAATCTGGCACATTGTTCTCTATGCCACAGCAACTCCCTCAGGAGAGAAACTTCAAAGATATATATATATATATATATATGTGTGTGTGTGTGTGTGTGTGTATGTGTGTGTGTGTAAACCTAGCAACTATATAGTAGAGCCATAGATAGTCTTTAAATAATTAATGAAACAAGCTAGAGTAAAGATCTGCGAAAATAAAGTTACTACTAACCTCCTCATGACAGTCTCATTACTGTCAGTTTCATGTTTTAAGTAAGTTGGCTGACCATATTAGTGGGTGATGCGAAGGCTCTTTTTTCAATAGCTATGACACTGAGGTGTAAGAGAGGGTGCTTCTTCTTTCCCTGAATTGATCCCCTTACCCTTGTTTCATACCTTACAATGCTGAGTGTTAAGCAAGGGGGTATCAAGTACCATTTTTTAAATCTTTGGTATGACTCAACCTGGGATTGAACACTAGTCTCCTGGACCATTGGTGAACACTCTAACCATTATACCAATGGACTGGTATGTACTATTATAAAATATAATCATCCAATGTGACTTATCTACTGGCCAGTATTTGAGCATTTTTCTAATTCAAGAAAAAATGTCTTTATAATTCCTTCTTTCACTTATATATAGTCCAGTCTGCTGGAGCTGTGGGATACACTGACTGCATCTCTGTAGAGGGGTAAGACATTCCTTTAATGAGTATCCTAATAGGACATTAAACCATGTGGTGACGAGGTTCCTGGGGGAATGTGAAAGTACCCCTTCATTGACATTTGTCCCAGATCAACTCTGACCTGGAGTGGTAGCACCTGATAGGGTCCTATCTATGGGTCAAATAAAATAAACTATGTGTGCAAACAAATGACTGATGTTAAATTGTGACTGTAATATAGCAATACTTGGAGGTGCCCGTGGTGTAATGGTTATCATCGTAGGAAACGGACATGGCGACACGAGTTCAAATCCTGAATGAGACTGATTGCGTTGCCCATAGCACTAATACCCTTGGGAAAGGTATGAATCCAATTATTCTCCCTCCAGCTATGGGTAAATAGTAGGGCAGACTAGGTTCTTCAGCCTTGGTGAGGCAACTAGTCTAGGAGAAGGAAAACTCTGAATTCAAACCTGTTAAACTCCACTTAAAAATTGACCTTGTGTCATATCCTGCTCGAGCAGAGGAGTTGGTAAATATGGTAATATAGCAATACTTGAAACCATTTGTGCGCAAAAAAAGAGCTCAAGCTCATTTAAGAATGTTCTTTACAAAATGTGTTTACAAATCATATATATATCTAATATATATATATATACATATATATAAACAGGATTTGGCATTAAATAACCTACAGTAGTTGATATGCCATAAAACTCAACACAACCAACCAATCTCTCTCTATCTCATATATATATATGTATATATAAAGCAAGTAAAGTTGGCGACCTTAGTCGAAGGTAACCCAAAGGCTCCCTTTCCAATAGCTACTACACAGAAGTGTAGAGAAAGGGTGCTACTCCATTCCCTGGATTGCTCCACCTTACCCTTGATCCTTACCTTATAATGCTAAGTGTTAAGGAAGGTGGCATCAAGTACCATTTTTTTTAGTCTTTGGTATGACTTGACCTGCGATTGAACCCTGGTCTCCCGGACCATTGGCAAACACTCTACTCATTAGGCCAATATATAAAATATCGATTTTATTGTGAAGTCAGAACTAATCTCCAGATATGTGCATGAAATGAATTTTGTGTAGAGGCATGTAAGAAATAAGAATATTTACATGAAGAGGTAAACTTTGAATTCAAACCAGCTGTACTCTGCTTAAAAATTGACCTTGTGTTGTATCCTGCCTATGATGAAGTGATTTAAGTGAATCCATATATTGCTACTCACTAATGATAACTGAATATTAAAGAATGAATTTCCCATTAAAATTGTACCCCTGAGTGATAGATTTCAGGATTTCATTTTGCTCTATATTCACTGTTGTCTGACTGCTTCAGTCAAGTTTATTCAGTATCCTCTTGAGCTATACCAGCAGATTTATTTGATACTAAAAATAGATTGTGAATGGCTTTCATTTTGACAGATAAATTAAGTAAAAGTAGTTTTAAAAAAAGAGTTTTGTATTCTTATATGTATTTACCCAACCCATCTGCTACAAGCTGGATGTGACATAAAGTCTGTTTGAATTCAGAACTTTTCTTTTCCTAGATTGGTTGCAAAGGCTAAAGAACTCTGCCTTACTATTTACACATAGATCAAGGAAGAAGAGATGGATTCGTGCCTTTCCCAATGAGCAAGAGTGTAAAGTGAAATGCAAAAAGCTTTGACCTGGATTTGAACCCGGGTTGCTAATTCCATTTCAAATGACAATAACCTTTAGATTAAGTGTGCCTCCATATTTTGTGTTAAGTCATGCAAGTTACCTCCCCTGATACTCTCGAGAAAAGAGGGTGTTTTTCTAATCGGAAGTAAATGTGGTAGTCACGAACACAACAGTCACGACAAATACTGTGACTAGTAGTCACACCACATTGCGCACCATGACTAGCATTGGACCACAACCCAACATTTCTATTTTTTATTAGACACTAGGACTTATAAGTATGTATGTAATTATTTTTCCATTTAGAAGATAAAACAGTTATTACTAACTTGATTTAATATGAAAATAATGATTTTTTTTTTTTTTAATTGCACTTTTTTATTCTTAGATTTTAAAACTAGTTTTGCAGAGACTTTACTTTATAAACATAAAAAAAATGATTTTGATTTAATTGACTTGATGAAAATTGGTTTCCCTATTTATTGCATTCATACTTATCTTAACTAAATCTCTAATGTTTTGATTTGTTAATTAACCTTCTTGTAAACTTTAATTATTAGTCTTAAGTTTTTCAATGAATTTTATAAAGTTCTAATCCACTAAACTAATGATTATAATTCATCATCATCATCATCATATCGTGCTGGCATCACGGATATCCCTGACCCTCTCTCGCCACTCCTCCCTATCGTTCATCGCCCTAGGTAGGTCTTCAGGACAACAACCTGTATCCTCACATAGCTGCTGAATGTACGTTCGTGCTGGTCGTCCTGCTTTTGCGCGGCCATGTGTGGGGATCCATAAGAGTACATCTCTTATGAGTTCATCTCTGCTTCTCCAGCAATGTCCTGCATGTCTGGTTCATCTAACTTGAATAGTTTTCGTGATAGGGGGCAGGTGGCCGTACAGTTAATTAATGGAAGGATAATAATGTAAGATTGAATTTATATTCAATTCACCCAAGCAATAAAGCTGAAAGATAAAAAGATAATGGCCAAGTGTATTAGAGCCTTGATATTTTATTGGTCAGTCTACTATTTTGTGCCCAGTTGGCTGGGGCAGTAGAATATACCTCTGCAGAGGGGTAAGGCTCCCTCCGACAAGTGTCCTGGATATGACACTAAACAATCTGATGGTGAGGTTCCAGTGATGCTGGAGCTTTGGGGAATGCAGAGCACACCTTCATTACCATTGCTGCTCGGTCCACTCTGGCCCGGAGTTGTAGCACCTGATAGGGACCTATCTATGGGTTGAATAGAGCTAAACTGCGTACTTGGGCTAAACTGAATTGTTTAAATTAGAACTGTTTGACTAAACTGAATAGCTTGAAATTGAAATGTTTTGACAAACTGTGTACTTATGCTAAACTGAATTGTTTGAAATGGAACTGTTTTTGACATTGAGACTGTATTTACGCTAAACTGAACTGTTTTGACATTTAACTGTGTGTAAACAAACTGTTTTGACATTTGACTGTGTGTAAACGCAATCTATACTTATACTAAAACTGAATTGTTTAATATAGAACTGTTTGACTAAACAGAATAGCTTGAAATAGAAATGTTCTTGTCAATTAAACTGTAATCATGCTAAACTGAATTGTTTGAAATAAAACTGATTATTTGTTTTAAAAATGGATTTGGCATTAAATAACCTACAAAGTTTGATATGCCATAAAACCCAACCAACCAACCAACATCTATTTTATTCTGTTTGTGATTGGACAAAAAAGTTTTAAATTTCCCACATCATGTATTTATATTTCTTTTTTAGAGAGTTTTTTTTTATTGCTAATATCGGTAAAATGTATAAGAAATAAATGCCATTGGCAAGTTTAGATTTAATGATGAATAGAAAACTTTCTTTTTATTTTTAAGTTCAGAAGATGGATAAATTTCAATAGCATGTCAACTTATCTAGGGTTATCTTATGCCTTAAGGTTAGGGAATTGTGTTCATTGTATATTCATATTTACATTTTTAGTGTTGTTGTTTCTTAAGAGAATTTTTGCCAACATTTATATGATATCAAGTATTCCTATCTAATTCTCATAATTCTCTGGTTTCAAGTAATTATTTCCGTTTAATAATAATCAGTTGTTTGTATAGAGTTATATGGTTTCAAGTAACTAATGATAGTAATAATAATAATAATCCTTGGCAAATAATTATAGCTTCAAGACATTCAGATTTGCTTTGGGTAATAAATATGATTAATTGATATTAATTGATATTAATTGATATGAATGGAATGTCAACTCATTAAGATTATTTTATGCCTCAAGTTTTGGAAATCGAGTTCATTGTACATTTATATTTATATTTTTTTGTGTAGTTGTTTCTTAAGAGTCTTTTTTTTTGTGCATAATCCTATCAAATACAAATATTTTTTAAACAGATCTATTTGACCTATTAATTGAACCCTAACAAGCAATACTAATCTAAGTCAGAATGGACCTGGGAGTAATGGCAATGAAGGGATACTCCACACTTCTTGGATCTCCAGAACTGGAGCCTCACCACCTAGCACACCTCTTTTTGGGGGTGTTTCTTCCCTGCTGTAGGCAATACATTCAATATATTCTAAGCTCTTCTGACAGGGTTATTAAGTTCAGAGAAGTTTTCATTATATTGATTATCTAATTTACCGCTCGGGCAGGATATGACACAAGGTCAATTTTTAAGTGGAGTTTAACAGGTTTGAATTCAGAGTTTTCCTTCTCCTAGACTAGTTGCCTCACCAAGGCTGAAGAACCTAGTCTGCCCTACTATTTACCCATAGCTGGAGGGAGAATAATTGGATTCATACCTTTCCCAAAGATATTAGTGCTATGTGAAATGCAATCAGTCTCATCCAGGATTTGCCGTGTCCATTTCCTATGACGATAACCATTACAACATGGGCACCTCCATTATATTGATTATAAGTTTATAATTTGGGTAAATGTTGATAAAGAAACTAGTTTCAATAAATGAATGAATCAAGTTCTATAATTATTCATACGTCTGGAACAATACGATTAAATTATTAAAATGTTAAAGATCACTTCTTAAACTTTTATAGACTGAAATGTCAAAATTTACTTAAGTTCAAGTCTTAATCCAACTGTATTAAGTAAAAGAGAATGTTAAAAGATAAAAGTATCCGATATCTGTTCATATAATAGACAATGAAAGAAATAATTCATTAGGGTCAAACAATGCTCTTTCCTTTTATAAATATTTAATAACTTATACTGGCATAAATCAAGTTGCTTGAGGCTTCAAAATGATAACCAGTTTTTATAGACTTAGCTCAGTTTGCTTTTCATATTAGTTTAACTCTTTTGTTTCGTATCTTTGCTTTTGTCTATTTTCAAAATCAGTTGATTACGTTATGTAAGACAAATTTTCTTTCTTTATACTATGTATTATTACTTCATTGTTTATGTTGTAAAAGCATAGAAAATGGCTATTATTCCCTTTAAACTTTACTTTTCTGCTGTTCGCCAATGGCTTGGGAGACCTGGGTTCAATCCCAGGTCAAGTCATACCAAAGACTCAAAAAATGGTACTTGATGCCTCCTTGCTTAACACTCAGCATTATAAGGTACGGATCAAGGGTAAAGTAGAGCAATCCAGGGAAGGAGTAGCGCCCTCCCCTACACCTGGGTGTAGTAGCTATCGAAAAGGGAGCCTTCGGGTTACCCTCGACTATGGTCGCCAACTTTACTACTTTTTTCTGCTGTGGATAATGAAATTTTCAGACACACTTCAAAATCAGCATCGTATTTTTAGGAGATGTAATTTTATTTTCTTTTAGTCAAAGGAAGAAAGTTGTCATTCTAATTATTTAAAAAGAACTCTTCCTTTGAGACAGTAAATAGCCGAGTCAAAAATGACGTACCAGCAGGTTTATTTATATGCATGCTAATGATTGATAGGGATAACAGTATTGTTTATGCAATGAGATAAAATAAATTTGCAATAATTGATAATAAGTAATAATAAGTAATTTTGTTATATAACTAGTAACAGTAGATATTTTTTTGTATATTTTCTCTTAATATATACCTGCTTGGGTTTTAGAATACATTATGATTGTCCTGTAAAATGTATTCTATTTAATAATTTTTACATATGTATAAATATATATTTTCTGTGTGTGTATATATATATATAGTTAAGTTGGCTGACTATGGTCAAGGGCAAAGCAAAGACTCCCTTTTCAATAGCTACTACACTAAAGTGTAGGGGAGGGTGCTACTCATTTCCCTGGATTGCTCCACTTACCCTTGATCTGTACCTTATAATGATGAGGCAAGGAGGCATCAAATACAGTTTTGGGAGTCTTAGGTATGACTCAACCTGAGATTAAAGCTCAGTTTCGAGGACCAATGGCAAATACTCCAATACTTATGCCAGTAGTCCATTATTATTATTATCATCACTATCAACAGTGTTAATAAAAATACGGTTTGAATAACAAATGACAAAATAATCAAGTATAAAGAATTAATGGTAAAAAGGAATCTTAGAAAATGAGACGCTTCTTCAATAGATGAACTAAAGTAATATATATATGATAGATTCTCTTGTTGATCTTGACATATGATGGCCTAATTGTTCAGTTAAAGATGTGAACCATTATTCTACCTATACAGATAATTTGTTTATAGTAGAGAAGGCTGTTTTAGGATTAGCAATATGCCTCAGATTTTCTCAAACAACTCTCTTCAGGTTTTGAATTAAAAGATTTCCATTCTCTGAGACCACCGGCCCTAACTAGGCTTAAGAACCCATTCTGTCCTACTGTTTTACCCATAGATACAGGGTTGGAGAGAAGAAATGGATAAATACCTTTACCAAGGACATTAGCATGAAGTGAAATGCAAACAGCCTCATTTAGGATCTGATCTCGGCTCATCAAGCCCATTTCATACATCCATATATATATATATATATATAAACTTAGTGTAATAGGAAATGAAGTTGGTGACTCGAGTTCAAATCCTGGCTAAGGGTAATTGCATTTTGCTTTGTGCTAATGCTTTTGGAAAAGGCATGAATCCATTTGTTCTCCTTCTAGCTATGGGTAAATAGTAGGACAGAATGGGTTCTTTAGATTTGCTAAAGCAACCAGTCTAGGAGAAGGAAAACTATGAATATAAAACCAACTGTACTCTACTTAAAAATTTCAAGTGACCAATGATAATCATATTTACCAACCCTCCGCTCGGGCAGGATATGACACAAGGTCAATTTTTAAGTGGAGTTTAACAGGTTTGAATTCAGAGTTTTCCTTCTCCTAGACTAGTTGCCTCACCAAGGCTGAAGAACCTAGTCTGCCCTACTATTTACCCATAGCAGGAGGGAGAATAATTGGATTCATACCTTTCCCAAGGGTATTAGTGCTATGTGAAATGCAATCATTCTCATCCAGGATTTGAACTCGCGTCGCCGTGTCCATTTCCTACGACGATAACCATTACACCACAATTATAGCTTCAAGTAACTGTTTTTAATACAATTAATTTATACAGGTTTATGACATCAAGTATTCTTGTCTAATACAAATGGATTTTAAACAGATATATGTAACTCTAGAGTTGACCTGGGAGTAATGACAATGAAGTGTTACTCCACATTCTCCAGAACTGGAGCCTCACTATCAGATGCAGTTTAGTGTCATACACAAGATACCCACTTTTTTTGGCAGGTGGCAGGGAGTCTTACCCTTTTACAGGGTATATAGTCAGCATATTCTAAGCTCCACTGACTGGATGGCATCTTGATCTGAATATGTGATTATTTACGGTAATCCAGCTATCTTTATTGTATGTTTAATCTTAAGTAAATTAAAACACATATTCATGGTGTTGTAATTTTATTTTCTGTCAGTGTAGTGTATGTAAAAGATATTCTGTCGGATTGAGAGAGAAAGAGAGATTTATTAAGCAGGAGGAAGTTTATGCCCACTTGGGTAATGAAGATGGAGATAGTTAGCTTCAAACATACTTGAGTGAACATAAATGACCTTCAGTCTATTGGCAAAATACTACACAAGTGAAGTTAACATTAGTCAAAAGACCTCTAGTTTGACTATTAATTTGGCTTCATCCTCATTCAGAATTTTACTGGCTGATGTTTGATGACAGCACAGACAAACTCTGGAGTTGATGGCTGACAGATTTTTAGATTCAAAGTAGACAGAACAGATGATAAAACGTCAGTTATCGTTAATCATCAACTATTAGCCAGACTTTTGAAGTTTTTGTGAGTTTTTTTCAAGGCAATTAATGTTGCATACGTATACAACACAAAGAGCACAGTGTGTTCATTTTTGTGGGGTAGAATATTCATATTCTTAAAGGATGATTTGTTTTTCCTCTGTATCAATAATTTGACTTATTTTGTGAGTATCTTATAACTAAATTAGTGATGCTATCACTTAATGTCAATGTTGATAAAAATATTGTAAATTTTATTAGGATTTTTCTCTGATTAACTCTAAGTAAAAAGAAAATTTTCAATTAGTCTTTAATTTTGTATCTGCTATTGAGAAAATGGAAGCAGCTTGAATTAAACTTGCAAATTAAAAACAATAAAATAAAATGTTTTTTTTATTCATAATAAATATATTATTGTTTATTGTGTGTGTTTCAGAAAAGTAGTCATAGTTTTATTTATAATAAATATATTATCATTTGTGTTTCAGAAAAGTGGTCATAGTTTTTTATTAAGTTTTGAATGTTAGCTAACTGGTATGCAGGGTGCATCAGGTTTTTTTTAAAGTCATTTGTTTGAATTCAGAAAAAGACATAGTATATAAAAGAAAATTGGCACTCATAATCTTGAGATCCCTTTTATCACCCCTATTCAATGAATCTACCATTAGCATCAATGGCTGCTTCAATAAAGGGTCAGAAACATTTACATGTCCAAATCAAATGATCTTTATCAATTTTGGCTGGGGCTGTAGAATACACCAACTGCTTCTCTGCAGAGGGTTAAGACCCCCCTCCCCAACGAGTGTCCTGGATATGACACTAAACAATCTGATGATGAGGTTCCAGCAATGCTAGAGCTTTGGGGAATGCAGAGTACCTCTTCATTGCCATCACTCCTGGGTCCACTCTGGCCCGGAGTGGTAGCACCTGATAAGGGTCCTATCTGTCAGTTAAATAGAACTAACAGCATACTTATGCTAAACTGAATTATTTGATTAAACTGAATAGCTTGAAATAGAAATGTTTTTGACAATTAAACTGTACTTACATTTAAACTGCATGCTTATGCTTAACTGAATTATTTGAAATAGAACTGTTTTTCGACATTAAAACTGTATTTACACTAAACTGAATTGTTACATATAACTGCTTGAATAGTTTGAAATAGAAATGTTTTTGACAATTAAACTGTACTTATGATAAACTGAATTATTTTAAATAGAACAGATTATTTACATAAAAATGGATTTGGCATTAAATAACCAACAAAGGTTGATATGCCATAAAACCCAATAAACCAAACTAAACTTATCAATTTTGGACATAGTGCTGGTTTTGGTGTTATGAAGATGTTAATTGACCTCTCTCTTGACCATCCCTTACCCTATACATAATAATCCAGTGGATTGAGGTCTGGTGAGCTGGGAGGTCATGTGTCATAATCATGAAGATTGGCAAACATCCATGCTTGGATTGTCTTGAACTTTTGAGGTGGTGCAGAAACTTGTTGAAAGATCTATGGTCTTCAATTGTGTTCTCTGTCTTTTCAAAGACAGTGGTATTGGAGGTGGCATGACATCTTCCTTTTTGCTAATGACTCTGAGAATCCTTACAATTGCAGGAAACTTAGTATGCATAGCTATTGGAACCTTCTTTGGATCTCTGCCCAACCATCTGCCATTTCTACAGTTTATTTTTTGGTCTTGATCAAAGTTTTTGAAAGATTGAGCTACTTTCAGGAAGAAGGCTGTATCTGTATTATTATGCTGAACTTTTAAGGCAATGATTACAGCGTGTCTTTTCATTTGCTGAGTCCACCTGATGTCTGACATTATTTATCTAAAAAGTGAGCTAAAAAAGTTTGAAGTTCTTGAAAGAGGTGCCCTCTAAAATTTTTGTACTCTGTATATATGTGTATGGCAGAAAATTAAAGATCATTTCAATATAGGTTTTGTATTATTAAGAGGACTATGCTTCTAAAATCATATAGAATTAATATTTTTTAAGTCTGACAAATTGCCTAAGTAAAGAAATGTTTTCTAAATGCTAAGTAACAATGCTTTTCTATTTTTTTGTATTATTAAGAGGACTATGCTTCTAAAATCATATAGAATTAATACTTTTTAAGTCTGACAAATTGCCTAAGTAAAGAAATGTTTTCTAAATGCTAAGTAACAATGCTTTTCTATTTTTTCTGCAGAAAACTAAGACGATTCAGATATGTGTGTATGTGTTTGTTTTTTCATTTTTTTAGAATAATTATCCAATCATTATTCACAGAAATGATAATTTATCAAAATTTCAATGGAAGTATGTTGGGCCCATAACCCAGAAGTTTTTAGATCGACACTTCTCTTTCTACCTGTTGTCAAAATTTCAGCTACCATAAGATGTTAACAGTGAAAAATAATTTTGATCAAGACTTACCAGGCATGTATTTAAGTAAAAACTGCTTCCCCAATAAAATGGTCTATTCAATATGGAAACCCTTGGAATAGTCCATAACACTCTTTAAGAAGACATTTTAACATTCACTATTTAACTGCTTTATCCACATGAAAACTCTAAATTATGTTTCTTTTCTGAATTTTAGGTCCATCATGTAGTCACTGGTAGGTGAACTTTGACCCCTGCAGAGATGGATGGGTCATCTATATCGAACAAGACACAAAACAATCAAGGTAAGGTCAACCTGATTTATTTCTTTTTGGTATAAGTTTTTTTGTTTCTGATTCTCAATATTGGTAGCAAAACAATTTTGAATGTTTTATTGCCCTGATATCTTCTTTCGTTAAAGCATCATTATAAATCTTCCAAAAAAAATTCAGAGCTACTTTTTATATCTTTTTTCTTGTATCTTGAAATCTTAAAAATTTTGGTTAAATATTTTCTTTACTCATCATAGAATTCTATGACAGTTGCTGATCAGCATTCTAAGCTCTTTCCTAATAACGATGAAAAAAATAGATTGCTTAAGATATTAGTGCTTGTCCAGAATAGCCCACCCACGAATTTGGTAATTTTACAGCAATGTGAAAAAAAAACTATGTAGTAATGTAATATTTATATTTATTATACAAGTGTGGGTTTTACTGAACAGTTATATTTAAATCCTTAATATGACATATTGGTAATTGATCAAAAATCAAGAATATGCTGACTGTATCATAGAAGAGTAAGCCCCCCCTCCCCCCCCCAAAGGTGGTATCCTGAATTTAAGACTAAACTGTATCTGATTGTGAGGCTCCAGTTCTCAAGATTTGGGGAGTGTAGCATGCCCTTTCATTGTAATTACTCCTAGGTCCACTCTGACCAGGAGAGGTACTACCTGTTAGGGTCTGTTTAAAAAGTATTTATATTTGATAGGAATATTTTATGCCATATAATTGTGTGGAACTTATTTGTATTAAGAATAGTTACTTGAAGCTATAATTTTTACTAAAGATTATCATTATTAGTTACTTGAAACCATATAACTGTGTGGAAATTATTTGTATTAAGAATAGTTACTTGAAGCTATAATTTTTACTAAAGATTATCATTATTAGTTACTTGAAACCATATAACTGTGTGGAAATTATTTGTATTAAGAATAGTTACTTGAAGCTATAATTTTTACTAAAGATTATTATTATTAGTTACTTGAAACCATATAACTGTGTGGAAATTATTTGTATTAAGAATAGTTACTTGAAGCTATAATTTTTACTAAAGATTATTATTATTAGTTACTTGAAACCATATTACTGTGTGGAAATTATTTATATTAAGAATAGTTACTTGAAGCTATAATTTTTACTAAAGATTATTATTATTAGTTACTTGAAACCATATAACTGTATGTAAACAAATTAAATAAAAAAGAATTACCTGTAACTGTATAACTATTAGTATTAGATGGGAATACTTGAAACCATACAACTGTGTACAAATTATTTCTATTAGATATTTTATAACCATGTGAAAAAAATTCTTAAGATGCAACAACACAAATTCTAAATATAAATGTACAATGAATGTGATTCTCTAACCTCATGGCATAAAATCACCCGAGACAGATTGATATACCATTAAAACCAATCAATCAATCATAATGAATTATGGCCAAATGGTGAACTGTTGGTAGTTGAAGACATAACTTTAGGATATAATTATTTAGTAAAAATATACAGCAAATAACTAAAACTTAGTCTCATTTCGATGGTGACTGTAAGTATTACACCTTTATATAATTTTTCTTTTTTTGTACATTACTGCAGACATTTCACCATTCTACTATTTTGAACAAGCACTGAAATGTTTTATTGACTGTATAGTTTGTGTAAACAAATCTTGTATATTATTATTTTACAACCCCTAAAAATAATTGCTAAACATGTAAAAGTCGACTTTTGATCTTTTGAAAACATTTTAGAATATTTGCTAACTTTGAGGTTTGTTATTTTAGCTTTTTTTTTTTTTTTCTTTGATTTTTGCTACATAGTTCTTTCATGTTTTAAAGTTTTTGTTTTTCTTTTGTGGATTGCTTTAGTTTCCTGAACACTTGGTTGTTAATATATTGATATACATAACATTTCAGATTCATTTCTTTAAGGTTAGTTGAAAAAAGTAGAGTAATATAATTAGTTATATCTGTGAAAATACCTTAAAAAAATAGATTTAAGGTTTTTTATGATTTATAATATGATATTACATTGACTATGTTCGTAAAGAGAAACTAATTTCATTTCATATTTGAAAATAAACTTGGTGTTTAAACAAGTTTTTCATAAGACTTTATATATAACCAAACACTATCATCATTAAATAAGTTTCCAGACTTTTTTCGTATGGGCACTTTTATTGATAGCACACACATGAAACTTGATTAATTATTTTTAAAGTTTCAATTAGATCACTTCTCATTCATCTTTCTAGTTATGTAGTTAATCCTAATTTCTCTAATCTCTCTCTGTAACTAATCTTTTACGCTTTTGTTATTTTCTTATTTATGGTAAGTTAAATACGAGGAGCATACGATAAGCTTCCAGACTTTTTTCGTATGGGCACTTTTATTGATCGTAAACACATGAAACTCTATCCCCTTCGAAGTAATTTCCTCCAGCTGCAATGCACTTGTTGTACCATTACAACAACTTCTGGAAGGTTCCTGGAAGTCCTCTTGTGTGAGCGTGTCAATGACCTTCATCACAGCCTCTTTCATCTCCTAAATTGTCTCATAACAACAGCCTCTGAGTTTAGGGAATAACCAAAAGTCACAGGGAGCAAGGTTTGAACTATAGGGAGGCTGAGGAACTGCGTTGATGCCCATCTTGGTCAAATAGTCTGTGACAAGGATGGAGTAGTGGACTGGTGTATTGTTCTGGTGGAAATGCCACTGACCCGATTTGAAGAGTGCTGGCCTTTTCCGATGGAATCTCTTCCTGAACTCCCTTAAAACCTCAACCCTTTGGCCAATCAACTCTGGTGTATTGACTTCCTTACACCTCCCACACCTCTCATCATCCCTCACAGACTCCCTGCCTTCCTTGAATCTCTTATGCCACTCAAAAACTAATGCTCGATTAATGCAAGATGCTCCAAAAGCAGTCTGAAGCATTCCATACATTTCTGTGGCATCATTTTTTCCAAGTTTAAAACAGAATTTTATTGCATATAATTCTTCTAAAGTGTCCTCACATCCAGATTGCATTTTTAAAATTCACCAGCTGTGAGAATCAGGCTTTAGTAGCGTGTATTCGAATTCCTGCTATAGCTGTTGATTTGAACCTAAAATCATAAAAATTGGTCAGTCATCTCAGATGTATAGCAATAACATAGTGAATTTTCAAGAGTCTACAACAATTTTAAATGCCTGTACAAAAATGTCTGGAAACTTATTGAATGCATCATATAATTACAGAAAATATCTATAGGCTTCTTAATATTTAGTTACAAAAATCTCGAAATTATTTTGATTGATTAATCTAACATTATGTCAATTTGTCTGGGGTTATTTTCTGCCAATACGTTAGAGAATTGTCGACATTGTATGTTTATATTCACATTTTTGTATTTTTTTTTAAGAATTTATTCATTTTTTTAAAATTACACATTAACAAAATGTCAAACTTCTCTGAGATTGTTTTTTAATTATTACTTTTTATTGCATTGATTATGTTTATCTTTATAATTTTTGTTATAATTTTATTTCTTCCAAGGACAAAATGTCATCCAAGTGGACATTTTCAAATAGGTCTTGCATATTGTTTGCTTTGAAAAATATGTTGTCTTACAAGAGCTAAATTGCTGCATTCTATGAGAAAATGTTTAATAGTGTAGGGTGTTTGACATGCTATACACTGTGGTTGTTCCTCTTGTTTCACTCTAAAAGAGTGTATAAGTCTTGTGTGACCAATGCAAAATCCCTGCATTCTATAAGAAAATGTTTAACAGTGTAGGATGTTTGACATGCTATCGGATATAGTGACTTGTTTTTTTGTGGACTTTGTAAAAGTTGTTTTCCATTCTCCAAGCATGGGTTTTATCAGGAAAAGTTTATTGTGTATTTTGCTATTCCAATGTTGTTACCATTTTGTATGGAAGAATTTGTTGATTTGGGGTTTTAAGTCAGTGTATGGAATTTTGATTTGGTCAAAGGCCATATTTAAAACTAACTTAGCTGCTAAATCAGCTATATCGTTTTTCTTAATTCCAATATGGCTTGGGATCCAGCATATTAGAATCTCTAGAGTTGGACATGGAGTTGAACCATCCCAGGAGCTTAATTATTAAGAGGTCTTTAAGTTTTTTTGGGGTTTTTTTTGCAATAGCACAATAGAGATGGTGTCTGAGAATTTGATAAAGTTTTTATTGTTGTTTTCTTATTATTTTGATTACTTTGTTTATGCAAGGCAAAGTCAGTTGTAACAGGCAGAGAATATTAAAATTGTTTTGTTTTTTTTTCTCTTGGGAAGCTTGTTTCCATTATATATTCATCATTCCAGAAAAAGAAAATGCTGTGCCCATTAATATCTTGAGGTTATGCAAACTTTAAAGCTTAAGAAACAGGTTTTTGCTATCTCAATGGATTTATGCAAATGTTTGAACCTAATCATTTAGAGCTGCCCAGGTTTATGCACTTGTTTTCTGTTAAGTAAATGAATTGCTTCAGGCTATTTCCACCATTATGATTTTCTAACACCCCCCTACTGCACTGCTGCTGTCTCATTTTCCTCTTTCTGTAAACTCTTGTATTGATCTCTCTCTCTCTCTCTCTCTCTCTCTCTCTCTCTATTTAATAATAAATGAACATGAAGATGTGTAAGTATCTTGCTGTGTATCATTATTCAATTGAAAATGTATGAGTTTGAAGTACTGAATAATAATGGTAATTTGATGCCATCTTTTTGCTTCTATGTCTTGAAACTGATTCTGGACTTTCTAAAAAAACGTCCCTGCTGTAACATTGTCTTTATAGAAGTAGATCAATAAATCCATAGCCCAACAATGATTGCCCAGTCAACTGGGGCTGTAGAATACACCGACTGCTTCTCTGCAGAGGGTTAAGACTCCCCCAATGAGTGTCCTGGATATGACACTAAACAATCTGATGGTGAGGTTCCAGTGATGCTGGAGCTTTGGGGAATGCGGAGTACCCCTTCATTGCCATCGCTCCCAGGTCCACTCTGGCCCGGAGTGGTAGCACCTGATAGGGCCCTATCTATGGGTTAAATAGAACTAATGGCATACTTATGCTAAACTGAATTGTTTGATTAAACTGCATAGCTTGAAATAGAAATGTTTTTGACAATTAAACTGTACTTACATTTAAACTGCGTGCTTATGCTAAACTGAATTGTTTGAAATAAAACTGTTTTTCGACATTGAAACTTACACTAATCTGAATTGTTATATATAACTGTTTGACTAAACTGAATAGTTTGAAATAGAAATGTTTTTGACAATTAAACTGTGTACTCATGCTAAACGGAATTGCTTGAAATAGAACTGATTATTTACATCAAATGGATTTGGTGTTAAATAACCAACAAATGTTGATATGCTATAAAACCCAACCAACCAACCTGAATTGTTTTAAATAGAACGGATTATTTACATAAAAATGGATTTGGCGTTAAATGACCTACAAAGGTTGATATGTCATAAACCCAACCAACTAACCAACCAACCCAACAATCAAAAAAAGCATTTAATTTCCATAACAAATATTTATTTTTGAACATAATCTCCTTTTTTGTGTATTTAATTCATTGGTAAATATGAATCATATACCTCAAACATTATTCGGTGAAAATTTCAGATAAAAATTTGCCTAATTATTATGTCATTATTATTCTAGCCTTGATTAGCAAGGGTATAAGATCTTCAGCTCTAAAAGTAAATAAGAGTTATGAGAAAGTGCTGAAAAATATCTATTTTTGAACATAATCTTCTTCCTTGTCAGTGCCCTTATGGTGAACATAAATCATTGTTGTAGTCTTGTTAGGGGCCAGAAATAAAGACACAAGAGAGGAATTGAGTTAAACAAATATATTAACAAAGAACTGTAATACAACATATACAAATGAGAGGGTTACCAGCAAGACTGTTTCGGTCTGACTGCCAGGATTGTCTGCTGGAATATTGCCTTCTGCCTTAGAGCAGTACCTGCTGCTATTTATAGCTGGAAGAGTTCATGCATACATGGATAAATTACCATAACAATCAGAGACATCCAATATTATACAGTGAAAATTTCAGAGCAAAATTCAACTAATAACTGTGTCAGGTTACTGATCATTTTTTTTATACCAGCAAACAATATTTGGGTCTGATCATTTAGAGCTGTCAAAGTTTGTAGGATTTTGATGTCATCCTCCACTTTTTTTTTCTTCTATAATCCAAGAAATCTGTCTAATTATATGGAACATTTCAATTGATTAAAAAAAAAAACACCATTTTATAAAAGTTTTGCCTGTATTTATTGATATTTTGTTTTCTTTGTTTTTTCGGACTTGAGATTACCTGCAGAATAAATATTCTCACTTCATGTTCTAATTTTTTTTCTTTCTTTGGATGAATGTTTCATATAAAAAATGGTATTCAAAGAATTCTCTGACTTTGGTTCTTAATCTGGACAACATTCCTTTGATGATATTACACCATAGAAGATTATGTTATTGGACAGAGCTTTAAAAAAGTACAGTGTTTCCTACTTCAACTGATATAGTATAAGTAGTATAAGATTCTCAAGAAATATAATTTACAAAGGCAATAGTTCTAGTTATTGATTTGTAGAGCTGCAGATGCTGGCAAAGATAACCAAAAAGAATTGCCAAACAAGTGGAAATATTAAAAACAAAAAAAGGAAGAAAAATGTGGATTTGAAGGGGAAGATAAGGAATTAGGTATGTGGGTAAATTTTTAGAACACAGTGCTGCCCAAAACTCAATTACTGAGAACAAAAATTTGACTTAAAAAAAAAATGGATACTTTGAAATGAGTTCATATACAGAAGAATAAGAACAAGAAAATGGAAACTATTGTATGGTATATTTCAACAAAGTATTAGTTATGAAAAATAACATATAAATTGCATCCGTATTCTACAGACAGAAAGAAAAGTGAGTTGAATATAATGTATTTGAACATTAATTGAAAAATGTTCTAAATTTTCTATTGTAGAATTTGCCTTCTTTTTTTTTTACTATTTTTATAGCTATATTTCTTGTTTTCTTTTAGCACATTATTCTATTATTTAAAAATAAAGACAATCTTTACATAACAAAATTTTTCATTGTTTATATATATATATATATATATATATATATATATATAAAAGTGATCTCAAAATCACTAAGAACCACAGAGGCATAACTTTTATTGCTATAGCTGCTAAGGTATATAATGCTCTGCTTCTCAAACATATCAAACATGAAATTGAGAAAATTCTTAGGAAAAATCAGAACGGTTTTCAGAAAAATCAATCCACAACTTGAGAGATTCTGACTATCTGTCAAATCATCGAAGAACATTTGCCAAAAAGTCTCGAGGCAACACTGTTATTCATAGATTTCTTCAAGTTTTTTGATTCCATACACAGAGGAAAGATGGAGAAAATTCTATGAGCATCTGGTCTCCGCAAAGAAACTGTTTCAATTATCATCATCATCATGTCGTGCTGGTAGCACGGATATCCCTGACCCTCTCTCACCACTTTTCCCTATCGTTCATTGCCTCTGGCAGGTCTTCTGGACAACATCCTGTATCCTCACATAGGTGCTGAATGTATGTTCGTGCTGGTTGTCCTGCTTTTGTACGGCCATGTGTGGGGGTCCATAAGAGTACATCACTTATGAGTTCATCCCTGCTTCTCCAGCAGTGTCCTGCATGTCTGGTTCATCTAACTTGAATAGTTTTAGTGATAGGAGGCAGGTGGCTGTACAGTTGGTGTCTTGTGGGGTGTTGCCACCAGGACTTGTTCAAGATTGCTCACAGCATTCTTGTGTAATTGCCGTCTAGTTTCTTCTCCAGCCGTTTTAAAGATGCTTTATTAGAAAATGAAAACAGTGGATTGTTCACCTGATGAAGACACTGACTTCTTTGACATCGTCGCTGAAATTTTGCAAGGAAATACATTTGCACCATATTTGTTTATACTCTACTTAGACTACCTACTTCAAACATTGATAGATCTAATAAAAGATAAAATTTTATATATAATAAAATATTATATATAATAAAATACACCTACCTGAGCTAAATCCCTACAGCATAGCTTGTAGCAAGCAGCTGATATTGGGCTCCACTATGAATGCAAATAAAACAGAGATGTGTTTAAAAAAAAAATGGCCCATTTCAACTTCAAGTAGCAAACCTCTGAAATTAATTGACAACTTCACGTACCTTGACAGCAATCTCTCATCTACTAAAAATGATGTCAATATATGCCAAGTAATGGGATGGACTGCTATCAACAGGTTATCGATATTATGGACGTCTAATCTATCTGATAATATAAAACAACATTTCTTCAAGGGTCTAGCTGTCAATACTACTGTATAGCTGCACCTCATGGGCACAAACAAAATACATGGAGAAAAAGCTAGATGAGAACTACACAAGAACACTATATGCTGTTTTTAACAAATCCTGGAAGCAGCACCCAAAAAAACAGCATGTTAGCAGCCACTTATTTCCCATCTCAAAGATCATCCAAGTAAGATGAACAAAATATGCAAGACAATGTCGTAGAAGCAAAGATGAACTTATTAGTGATGTTCTTTTATAGACCCATACACATGGACGTGCTAGTGTTGGCCGACCACCAAGAACTTGCATCAGCTCTGTATGGTAACTGCAAGTATAAGGAAGACCTGCCAGGACCGATGGATGATATGGATGGATGGAGAGAGAAAGAAAGTCAGGGAACTCCATACTGTCAGTGTGACTTGATGATGATGATATATATATATATATTTTTTCACCTCATCATGTCTGTCCCATGACAATAAGTCTAATAATTTTCATGCATTTTTTCAAATACAACATCATGAGACAGACATGAAGAGGTGAGAAAACATTTATTTTTGGTTTTATCCTGATCTGCTGGCAAGTATTTAAGCATTTTCCTCATTTAAGAAAAGCATAATTTGTTCATTTCACTATATATGTAGCAATAAAGTAAAGTAAAGTTGGTGACCATAGTCGAGGGCGACCATAGTCGAGGGCGACCAAAAGGCTCCCTTTTCAATAGCTACAACATTGAGGTGTAGGGGAGGGCGCTACTCCTTTCCCTAGATTGCTCCACTTTACCCTTTATATGTACCTTATATTGCTGAGTGTTAAGCAAGGAGGTATCAAGTACCATTTTTAAAGTCTTTGGTATGACTCAACCTGGGATTGAACCCCAGTCTCCCAGACCATTGGCGAACACTCTACCCACTAGGCCAATGAGCTGGTACTATGTAGCAATAATATCATTAAAAAGAAAAAATGAATGAAATCACAACTTCATACATGATTTTTTGATCATTATATATATATATATATATATAGAGAGAGAGAGAAACAAAAGTGAACAAATAGGCATATTACTTTCATGTAGGTTATTTTTTGATGGTTTTCAACTAGTTTCAACCTTAGGTCATCATCAGGAGAAAAAGTTTTATGGAAAAGAAAGGAAGTATAAGTTTCTAAATTTCTGAGACAAAGCTTGGTGATTTTTATCATTAAGGGTTTTTGGACTATTGTCTCCATCTTTATTGTTATTTCCACAAAAACAAAAAATCTGAATATGAGCACAGATAAAAAATCATACATAATAGTAGTAATTCTTGTCAAGTAAGAACATTGAGTTTATAAATCCCAAAAATTCTCTCTGAATTGTGCAGCAGGACACATGGTGTAACGGTTATAGGTGTTGGTTCCCTAAGCTTCTAAGGAGACAATCATCTGGAGTTTGCTGGTTCAATCCTGACTGCAGGCGAGTAACAATACAGGAATACTTAATACTTGTATGACTAAAGGAATCAGAACAGGCGACCCCTGTGGATTCAATAAAGGACGTAGTTCGAAGTTCCATGAAGGTTACAGAGTTCAACAAACACCTGAAGAAGACTGGAGGACATATCGGCTGAAATGTTGTGGAAATAACAATAAAGATGAAGACAATTGTCTGAAAACCCTTAATAATAAGAAAGGAAGTAATTTTTTTCAAATTTTTTGTGTTGTTTTTTTTTTTTAATTTTTAAATATTTTTTTGAAATAATTGACATGCAGTATGAAAAGAGATGTAATATTTACTGTTAAGTTTTTATTGCTTCTTGTTAAAAATCTAATGACTATAATACCTATGCGAGCAAAAAAA
>OY757929.1:10788152-10893152 GCA_963585895.1 Sepioteuthis lessoniana
ACAGTTGACAACCAAAAAAATGGCTATTTTAAAGGAGATATTTTCTTTGAGATTTGAGTTTAGATGATCAGTCAACCAGTACAAATAAAAGGATTTTAAGGCATCAACAACAATAATCATGATTATAACCAATTGATCAAGTAATTTTGCTCTGTCTAGATCTATCATTCAATAGATAATCAATCAGTATTTCTTTATTTAGAATTTCTTTCCATATTTTCTCAAAACAAATTTAACTGCATGGACAATAATAGACAATCAATAAAGCACCTGACAGACAAAATGAACAATTCTGCTTGAAATAAAGTGAGGATTGATTGAAACTAAATCCGACCAAGTTTCTTAATTACATTATTATCTATTTACCTAACAATGAAAATAAATCATATTAAATATTATTATAAATTTTGATGAGTATTTTCTTGAATCTTTTATTTTTAGTTACTTTTAAAATATTTTTTTTGTAACTCACTTGGATTGTCATTTTTGAGAAACAATGGATGCAATAATAAAGGCTAAATTCATGACATTACTTGAAATCATGTCTCCTTTGGGGAAGCCTGGTTATCCACACTAGCTGCTTTACAAACTAAGCCATAGGAACCACTGGTGTTCTAGAATTTTACATCCCACCTGTAGTGATATTGGACTGTGGTTGTCTGTAATTTGCATGTAAATGAATGGGGTAGATATATAGTCATGCTACTAAGAGAAATCAGGAGATTAGACAAAAAAGGATATAACTAAATCTAATAAAAGCTACGATCTACTAATGCTATTTAAAATATATTTGCTTTACTTTTGAATTAAGTGACACTGTTCCAACTTGGGCTGAGTTTATTAGCCATGTTTTTGGCTGGGTTTCTATGAAAATCTTTGTAATAGCCCTGCTTTTCTGAAGTGTTGATCAGCTAACTGTATTATTTCTTTTTGACCATTTTATTGATCTTCCTATTGACAATAGATAAATTCTCTTGTGAAATCTAATTCACATCTATTTACTAAAGAAATGTCGCAGGCACTTTACAAATAACAAGACATTTGTTTTCTATAAGTGAAAACAAATATACGAAAAAAAAAAAAAATGGAATTGTCTGAGAAAAATCTCCAAGTGGAAGTTTTAAGTTTTGCTACAGTAATCGAAAACTATATAAAACTATTTTGATCCTGAAGAAGCGTCAAACTGATTTGACTCAAACAAGAAGAACAACCACAGTGTATAACAGCACTTGTCAATATTTTTGCCCTTGTGGAACCCTTGAAATAGTTTTTATGTATCAGGGAGAACCTGTGTAAAGACATTGATGAATACATTCCTGTATGATTATTATGATTTTAAATATAAGAGATTAAAGCCTTTATAATAATAACCAAAGATTTTCCAACATTACTCCATATGTGTGTAGTAAAATGATGAATATACAATTAAACAAAAAAATTACTCAAAAATGCATGAGCCTACTTATTACTCTTTCTTGTGGAACCCCTAGAAACCTTTCTCAGAACCCTAGAGGTCCAGGGAAAACTAGTTGAGAAATACTGGTCTATAAACTAAACACCCTATACTATTAAACATTTTTTTATAGAATACAGGCTCTCATTTGACAACATTTTTTTAACACAAATAATGTGAAGGATCTATTTGGAAATGTCAACATAATTGACATTTTGTCTTTGAGAGAAATAAAATTATACCAAAAATTATAGATGTAAACATGATCAATACATACAAAGTAATTATTAGAAAATAATCCCAGAAGGATTTGACATATTTTCAAAATGAAAAACAAATTCTTAAGAAACAACTCCACAAAAATATTATCATAAATGCACATTTTACATGATTTACTAACCCCAGACGATTTGACATGCTGTTAAAATAAGTCAATCAATTAATCAAACTAATTTGTATCTATCTGAGAATATCCCAGAATGCAACACTGTCTTACAACTACATTTGATATCTTGCAATTAAATTTTATCTTTGAAAAAAAAACAATTTATACAAATTTTGTGCAAGAGCTGTAGTTATAAACAATTTCATTCATATATTGGCCCATTCAACTGCGGCTGCAGAATTCACGGACTGTATCTTTGCAGAGGGGTAAAATACTCCTAATGAGTGTTCTGGCTATGATAATAAACAATCTGATGGTGAGGCTTCAGTACTACTGGCAATTAGAGGAATGCAGAGTACCCTTTTATTGCCATTGCTCCCAGGTCCACTCTAACCAAGAGTGCTAGCATCTGAGAGGGTCCTATCTATGGGTTAAATTGAACTAAACAGTGTGCATATGCTAAACTGAATGGTTTGAAATAGAACTATTTTTTACATTTAGAATGTGTACTTATGCTAAACTGAATTGTTTGAAATAGAACTGTTTTATTTTCAAAATTCTTCTGTCAGAAAATAAATAAAATAAAATAAATAAAAAAGTTAAATTACCATAATTATAACTGACGGGAGAATTTCGAAAATAAAATAAATAGGTAAATAAAAAAAACGGAAATTCAATAAAACGCGGAGGTAACTCTTTAACTCTCTTCCTCCCACCATGTCTATTCTGTTTTATTTGTCCATTAGATCTGAAGAAGTCCTGTTATATTTTTCTTCGTGTTTTTGGTTCACACCAGAAACGAAAAACAGGATGGAAATAAATTTATAATCCTAAAATAACCGGTCTTTGGTTTTTTCTTTATAGAAATATTGCTCTGTAAAATCAATTACATTGAGCTCTCTACCAGGAAAATTTAAATGTACATCTGAATGATTTTCTTGTCCTGAAGGAATTACTCCCAACTCTGGTTTAACTGGACCGAATAATACTATATATATATATATATATATATATATATATATATATATATATATATATAAATGGATTTGGCATTAAATAACCTACAAGGGTTGATATGCAATATTAACTAAATGTTTTTTGAGGGGGGGGTCTGTGATAATGGATATTTGTGGTGTTGTATTATCAAACTAAAACATACCATAAGGTTTCCCATGTTTTCTTTTTTTTTTTCAATTTTAAATTAACTTTCATTTTTTTTTGCATGTAGTTCAGATCTTGTGCAAGTATTGCAACTGTTGCATGTGATTAATGGTTTGCATCTTTGGATTCAGTAAGGAATAAATGGTTTTCTTTGAAAAAATTTGAAGGTAGATAAATTCACGTACTCATAAAATCTATTTTACTATTTGTATGTATTTACCCAATCAGGCAGGATGTGATACAAGAACAATTTCTAAATGGAGTAAAGCTGGTTTTAATTCAGTATTTCCTTCTCTTAAATTGATTACTTAAGCAAAGCTAAATTAGTTTTCTTTATGATATGCAAGTATCTACTGACCCCTCCACACAAGCAGGATGTGATATAAGGTCAATTTTTTAAGCAGAGTTTAACAGGTTTGAATACAGAGTTTTCCTTCTCCTAGACTGACTGTCATACCAAAGTTAAAGAGTCCATTCTGGCCTACTATTTATCTATAGCTGGAAGGAGAATAGTTGGACACATACCTTTCCCAAGGGTATGAGTATTATGTGAAAAAAGCAAACAGCCTCATCCAGGATTTGAACTTGGGTCACTCTGTTCATTTGCTGATATTCATTAAACCATGAGTTTCCTTTCTTATGGAGTGACATTTTGGATACATTAAATATTGATAGAATCATATTTTGTTGATACTAAACAATTCAATTGATAAAACACTGTCTTTAGACACAATCTTCTATTTCTAGGATACTTTTGTTTACAATAGCAGCAGCAGCATAGTGACAAGTAAACAACATACTCTCTCACCAACCAGTATTTACTGGGATATTTTTGGTCATTCACTCGCCAAAAGCAGAAGATATTCATTAGTTATCTTCATGTTTATGTCTTGTATGAGAGTCTTAAGAATTTTCTGAATTGATTTTTTTCAACAGACAAATGATATATACACAGTATGTAATTTACTGATGTGTGTGTATGTGTGTATCTTAGTAAATTTGTTCAGAGTCAAATGTTATTCTGCTATCAAAATTAATATTTGAAAGCAATTCTTTTTTATCATTTGTATTTTTCATTTTTTTTATTTGTCTGTCTCTACACATTTTCTTCTTTTATCTTAATGTCTGATTTGCCACCTGATCTGATGTGTACTATTTGTTACTTTTTCTATGTGTCTGTGGATTTGCTCTACTATTCAATTTTCCATATATATATATATATATATATATATATATATATATATATATATATATATATATATATGCTACGAATCAAAAGTATTTGGCCACCTTCAAAATTTTCATTTTTCTTCTTAGAAGTGTTATTTTTAATGAAACAAGTTAAGCACCATAATGTTTTTACTTATTTTATTAAATACAAGTCTTCTTGAGCCACATTAAATACAAATTAAACCAAAAAACGGAATAAATTCTTAAATCTTAGATTCATCAAAAATGACCTACTTTGGCCGTTATCACATAAACTGAAAATAATTTTGCCAAGCTTTCCTATAAGAGTTGCCAGAGGTGAACCATACCTGTGGGTGGTTTAGCTCTGACTTTTCGGTCAAGTTCATCCCACACCAGCTCAATGGGATTTAAATCTGCTGATAGCATTGGCCAAGACATCAGTTGAAGGACATGCTGTTCTCCTAATTGGAATCATTTTTGAGATGAGGCTCTTAATCTGAGAATTAATTTTTATTTATTTATTTATTGCGGACTTTTCCCCCTCATCTTGGTAGTCTTTTTGTGTTGTTTCTTCTTTCATTACGTTTCGGCCAAATTCCCTCTGGCCTTCTTCAGGTGATTTACCGCGACCTCGGATAGGAATGCTGTGTCTTGTAACCGTATCCCCAGTAATTACTGCCTTCCATAGTTGTTGTCTATCGCACCACGTTTTTGACCAAGTAAACCTCTGGCCGGCTTGGGTAGGATTTGAAACCGCTATCTTCTGACAATGCTCACCTGGAACCGAAGAGACTCAACGCCTCTATCCGCTGCGCCATGGGCTCCGAAGGGCGATCAAGGATGGATTTTTTGGTCTCATTAATCCTTATCTGGTCTCCCAGAGTCGGGTCCGTACCGATTTTTTGTATATTGTCCTAATATTGGAATCATTTTTGAGATGAGGCTCTTAATCTGAGAATTAATTCCAGAGGGAATTTGGCCGAAACGTAGTGAAAGAAGAAACAACACAAAAAAACTACCAAGATGAGGGGGAAAAGTCCGCAATAAATAAATAAATAAAAATTAATTCTCAGACATGCTGTTCCTCTTTGCTTTTAATTTATCCCTTGCAGAGTTTACTTGTATGTTTTGGGTCATTATCTTACATGAGTACAAATACTTCACTTACAATCCACCTTCCAGATGTGATCATGTGATGCTGCAGTATGCTGTGATAGTTGGTCTGATTCAATTCGCCCTTCACCTGGTGCAAATCCCCGACTTTGCAATTAGCAAAAGACCCTCACACCACAACAGAACCTCCTCCATGTTTTACAATTGGTGTTATACAAGAGGTTGCGGTTCTTTCACTAACTCTTTACCACACATAGATCCTCCTATTTAAGCCAAAGATTTTGAATTTGATTCGTCCATCCAAATGATTTTTTTCACTGCTCTATTATCTAGTCTTTGTGTGCCTTGGTTCCCTGGATCCTTTTGATATTGTTTTGCTTCCTCAACATGGTTTCTTGATAGCAATAACTGCCATATAGGGCAGCTTCACAGAGTCTTCTCCTCACAGTGGATGTTTTGTCATGCAAGTTGGTGACTGATGAAACTGTCCTCTGCTCTTGTTGTTGCTTTTGGTCTACCAGCCCTACTTTTCATCTTGTTCTGTCCTGTTTCCTGATGTCTCCTACCAGTATAATCCTCTATAATTCTGGGAATTTTGATTTTTTTTTTAGAATTTCTTTGCTTGAATATCCTTCTTTTTTTAAAGAATTTTTACTTGTCTAAATTTCTGAGACGAAGTTTGATGATTTTTATCATTAAGGGTTTTCAGACAATTGTCTTCATCTTTATTATTATTTCCACAATGTTTCGGCCAATATGTCCTCCGGCCTTCTTCAGATGTTTGTCAAACTCGGGAACCTTCACAGAACATCAAACTACATCCTTTATTGAATCCACGGGGGTCACCTGTTCTGATTCCATTAGCCATAACCAGGTACAAGTGTTAAGTATTCCTGTATTGTTACTTGCTTGCAGTCAGGATTGAACCTGCAGTCTCCAGATGATTAGAAGCTTAGGGAACAAATGCCTATAACTGTTACGCTATGTGTCCTGCTGGAAAGTTCAGAGTGAATTTTCGGGACTTATAAGTAAGAACATTAAGTTTATAAGGCCCCCTGTTTGTATATAGTGACCTAATGAGGCCCCCTGTTTGTATATAGTGACCTCATGAGGCCCCTTGTTTGTATAAAGTGACCTCATGAGGCCCCCTGTTTGTATATAGTGACCTCATGAGGCCCCTTGTTTGTATATAGTGACCTCATGAGGCCCCTTGTTTGTATATAGTGACCTCATGAGGTTCCTTATTTAAATATAGTGACCTCATAAGGCCCCCTGTTTGTATATAGTGACCTCATGAGGCCCCCTGTTTATATATAGTGACCTCATGAGGTTCCTTATTTAAATATAGTGATCTCATAATGCCTCCTGTTTGTATATAGTGACCTCATGAGGCCCCTTGTTTGCATATAGTGACCTCATGAGGCCCCTTGTTTGTATAAAGTGATCTCATGAGGCCCCCTGTTTGTATATAGTGACTTCATGAGGCTTGTACGTATATAATGCTCTCATAAGGCATCTCATTTGTACAATGTAAAAAAGAAATACCAGTGTGAGTCAAAAGTTTTGCAATATTTTAATAACACAGACTGCTATTCAGCAGCTCCATACACTTTTGCCAAGGTTATGAAAGTGACATACAACACTGGATTGTATGAAGCCAAATTCGCCTGATACTCTCTAAATGTTACTCATTGGATTTGCTTCTATGGTTTAGAGCAAGGCCTTTGAGGCTAAAAATTTATGCCTACCTGGCCTTGCCTGATTGTCAAGATTCTTGCAACCTAAGTGAAATTTCTTGAACAATCTAGTTACCGTATTGTAATCAACACTTTCACCTTTGGAGGAACAAATGTTTTTTGTTGCTTCTATGGTGTTATGGTTTAGTTTCAACTTATAAAGCTCCAGAATTAGACTATATTGCATGTTCACCTGTGCGTCTTCCAAATCACACATGGAGGGAAGCAATGCACAACATGCCAGCACACAAACTATCACTATACTACCAACCACAGTGCTAAAAGGCACTCATGGTATAATGGTTTTTGTCATAAGAAATAGACACAGTGACTCAAGTTCAAATTCTAAACAAAGCTATTTGCATTTCATATAATGCTAAAGTCCTTAGGGAAAGATATGAATCCAAATATTCTCCTTCAAGCTATGAGTGAATAGTAAAGCAAACTGAGCTCTTTAACTGTGGTTTGGCAACTGGTATAGGAGAAGGAAAAATCTAAATTCAAACTTGTTAAACTCTGCTAATAAACTGACCTTGTGTCGCATCCTGTACGTGTGAAGGGGTTATGTAAATATATATTACCAACCCCAGTGGGTACCAACCATGGCTTGAATTGCTTTGGTCATGTGATATACTTGCTGCAAACAAGCATGTCCCAAAATATTGCAAAACTTTTGACTCGCCCTCATGATTAGATTTTTAAAATGTATTCAAAAGTCAACTTTTGATAATTCATACATTTTTGTTAATTTTTTTTTTTTATGCTTAATATCATTTGATGCTCTTCATCGGATTGTGTTTATTATTTTCATCTCTTTTACCATTTTTGTGGTAGCGGAAAAAAGCTGTGATCTGTTATTTCTAATTAATTTTTTTTTAATGCATAATTACATGCACATTGTCTGTAGCACTACACTCAACAAGTGATGTTACCCACCCAGTAGTTCATGACCTCCTTTTTAAAACATTGAAATTTGCTTCTTTTTTTTTGTTTTTTTTTCTTAGTGGAAAAAATTGTTTATGCTTTATTAGTTTTATATAAAATGTTCTCTGCAAGTCATGCTGGCAGAAAATTTGGGGTTATATTTTTTTTTGACAACTTAAAAAAAAAATGTGATTTAATTAAATAGTAGTTTTAAGAAAAGAAATTTGGAATTTCAAACCTTCCAATGATATAATAAATTGAATAAAATTCTAATTATAAAAAAAATCACAAAAATGACGTAAAAGTATAAAATAGTCTGAGGTATTTTTTTTTTTTTTTATATCCTTTTTGATATGAAATAAACATGCCCTCTTTTTTTCTCTCGCCAAACAAATAGCAGGTTTTATTTGGTGTCAATAGTTATTTGATATAATTAAAAATTATTTTGTGAATGGTTTGAACTTCATTCTAAAAAATCTCTCTTCACTAAAATATCTTTGTAAGTTCAGATTAAATTACCTCATCATAAACATGACTCTCACTCGGCATGAGATGATATATTTGATCTTAACTAACTTTTTTTATGAAAACACTAGACAATCCTTAACAGTAGTCCATGATGTTACTGATGCTTCTATTTAGGCAGGAGTGAAAGATTTTAATCAGCATTTCATTTTTATCTCCATTAACTCAAGAATTCAGATTATTTAAAAAATGGTGTTTAGTGTAAATACAAATGAAATATTGTATAAAACATAATGAATTTCTATATCCTTATTTGATGACCTGTGAACCTATTGGATTCCTGTTACAACAACAGTCCATGATGATATTGATGCTTCTACTTAGGTAAGAGCGAAGAATTATATAGGTATATAAAAAATTTAGATGATTAAGAAAATAATGTTTAGTGCAAATACATGACCTACAAAGTTATCAATCAACTGCAAATTGGACTGGAAATTGGTTTATTCTCCAAGTTGGAAAATATTAACTGTATTTCTTTTGTATAACATCTTCCTATAGTATGCTGTTCTTGCTATGTTATGTTTATGAATATAAGTAAAAGTAAAGTTGGTGACCATAGTCGAGGGTGACACGAAGGCTCCCTTTTCAATAGCTACTACACCGAGGTGTAGGGGAGGGTGCTACTCCTTTCCTTGGATTGCTCCACACCTTATAATGCTGAGTGTTAAGCAAGGAGGCATCAAGTACCATTTTTTGAGTCTTTGGTATGACTCGACCTGGGATTGAACCCAGATCTCCCGGGCCATTGGCGAACACTTTATAATATATATATATATATAAAGTTAGGATAGCATAGAAACAGAGTCAGTGGTGTCTATACTATTCTATCTTATACATATATACAGGCTGTGGAAGCAAAATATGGAATAGTTTTAAAAACATTTTTTTTTTAGTCTGATTTGTCCAATTTTTGAAAAAAAGTGATAAATCTAAATTTTCAAGATTATCTCTATTATTTAACTACTATTTTATTAGACTTCAACCCAATATGAATTGGCATGAAAAAAACGACAGAAACTCTACGATTTGCTTTATGTCAAAACTAAGCCAAAAAAATTTCTGAAATAATTGGAGTTTCTTTATGGTCTCCATCAAGGCCAGTCCTTAACCCCCTTGATTACGCTATGTGGAGCGTTTTAAAAAAACAAAACAAATGCAACTTCTCATCCAAGTATGTGTTTGCTTAGGACTGTTATTGAGGATTGGTTTGGTTTGGTTTGGTTTAATGGCATATCAACCATTGTAGGTTATTTAATGCCAAATCCTTTTTATACATATATATTAAATATATATGATTTCTAAACACATTTTGTAGATAACATTTTTAAATGAGCCTGAGCTCATTCTTTACACATTGTTAGTAATTGGTTTAAATACAGTTTGTTTGTTTACATACAGTTAAATATAAAAAACAGTTCTCTTTCAAACAATTCATTTTTGCTTGTTAACAGATTTAAATGGTTCCAAGTATTGCTGTGTATCACTAACAATTCAATTAAACATCAGTCACTTGTTTACAAATTGTTAAATGATCAAGCACTTCTATTTCAAACAATTCAGTTTAGCTTAAGTACAGTTTATTGTTTGCACGCAGTTAAATGTAAAAGCAGTTAATATCAAACAATTCATTTTAGTATGATTACAAGGTTTAGTTCTATTTGACCCATAGATAGGAACCAATCAGGTGCTACTACTGCCGGCCAAAGTGGACCAAGGAGTGATAGCAATGAAGGGGTTCTCCACATTCCCCAAAGCTCCAGCATTACTGGAGCCTCACCATCAGATTGTTTAGTGTCATATCCAGGACACTCATTGGAGGGGTCCTACCCCTCTGCAGAGATGCAGTTGGTGTATTCTGCAGCCCCAGCTGACTGGGCCATGCTATTGAGAAAAAATGGAATAAAATGTCTGAAAAACTTATTTTGAAGACATGCAAATTTTTTTGAAAGCTTATTGATGCAATAATTGAAAAAAATGGTGGCCATATTGAGTAAATTTACTGTTTTGTGTCATCTTCTTATTTTGTTGTTTATTTTTTAAATTATAATTAATCTTGTTATATAATAGAGTCATTTGTTATCATACTAGAATATTCTTAGTTTTGATTCCACACTCTGTGTATATATATATATATAAAATCTATCACCAATATTGAGCACTCTTTATTTATAAATATAGCAAGCTACATTATTGATATTTTTTGTGATCATATTTCCCAGTATTTCACTCGTGATTTCATATTTGCTGATAATACATATTCCTTTGAAAATGTATCAGCTAAAAGATGCCTAAGGCTTTAGATTTTTATTTTTTTGCCATCTTATCTATTGCTTATTAAAACATGACATTTTTATTGATGTACCACCACAAATCTTATATATAAAGAGATAAAAAAAAAACCCAACTCTTCAAGGGTGCATCAAGAAATTCTCTTGAGAGAATCAGCTCTGCGATATACAAATTATAAAGTAATACTTGATGGTAAGAAAGAAATAAGAATTGACTACAAAATTGATTTAGAAAACCTCTGGTTCATTGAACAACAGCCTTTCATTGCTATCCTCATTGTTGATTTTCATAATTTCTTTCTGATCGTCTCTTGTACATCAACCTTCTTCATCATTGTTGATATCCTGCTCACGGCTTTCTTTTTGAAAATCCAGATATTGATTATTGTCGAAATTGATTTTATTGTTCTAAAATTAAAAATATGAAAGAAAATGCTAGTCGAAATGAATCATAATAAGGATTTAACAATATTTCATCTTAAAAAAAAAAAAAAAAAAAAGAAATACGATTAACGCTACTAATGCATACAAGCAATAACAACAAACAGGGTGCTGATAGATTGAGAGACAAAGTAAAGGATTAGTTGTTGGTCTGATTTAGGTTTCTACAATACCAATAGCTCTTGTAGCTGAGTTGATAAAGCAACTGGCATGGATAATCGGGCTTGAGTTTCTTCTTTGTGTCTATGATATAATCCCAACATATTGACTATTCTATACTTCCCTGTTGACACAGCTTTAAATAGACTAGCCCAGTTGGCCGTCGGAGCTGTAGAATATACCAACTCCTTGGAGGTGCCCGTGGTGTAATGGTTATCATCATAGGAAATGGACACGGCGACACAAGTTCAAATCCTGGACGAGACTGAGTGCATTTCACATAGCACTAATACCCTTGGGAAAGGTATGAATTCAATTACTCTCCCTCCAGCTATGGGTAAATAGTAGGGCAGACTAGGTTCTTCAGCCTTGGTGAGGCAACTAGTCTAGAAGAAGGAAAACTCTGAATTCAAACCTGTTAAACATCGCTTAAAAATTGACCTTGTGTCATATCCTGCCCGAGCGGAGGGGTTGGTAAATATGAATATACCAACTCCTTCTCTGCAGAGGGGTAAGAACCCCTCCTCCCATGAGTGTCCTGCATATGGCTCTAAATGATCTGATGGTAAGGTTCCAGTAATGGTGGAGCTTTGCAGAATGTAGAGTAGCTCTTCATTACCATTGTTCCCAGGTTCACTTTGGAGTAGTAGCACCTGATAAGGTCCTATTTATGGGTCAAATAGAACTGTTTGACATTTAAACTGAGTGAAAACAAATGTCTTATGCTAAATTAAATTGTTTGAAATAGAACTGCTTGATCATTTAACTGAGTATAAACAAACTAGGAACCATTTAACTTTGTTGACTTATGCTAAATTGAATTGTTAGAAATAGAGCTGTTTGATCATTTACTTGTGTGTATCTACAAAATATGTTTACAATTCATATATTGAACATATATGTAAAAACAGGATTTGGCATTAAATAACCAACAATGGTTGATATGCCATGATGTGGCACTACATGTGGTTAAATATTTAATTAATGTATGAAAATTGAAATATATATATGAAATTTAATGTGTATCTCAAAAACAAAGGGATCCTCAAAATAAGTATCTTTTTGTTCCAAGCTTGTATTGACCTGGGGGAGCTGGTTGATTGTTTCTGAGGGTCAGTTAAGTGTGGGACGCTTGTTTTTGGTTTTGAGGGTCAACGGGTTTTGTTTAATTTTCATTTTGACAACTACATCTGTCGATCATAATGATAGGAAGGGTCATTTCGTGCAGTGTATTTTTCTAGTCCTTGTTTTGAAGATCAATGTCAAAAAGGAGATTTAATTATAAATAAAGGTGAGTTGGGCATGGCTCATCCAGTCAGGTGAGGCTGGGAGTTTTTGGTTCAACCCCATTACTGTTCCCATTGGTCAAAGCGTCTAAGAAGGGTTTTCTCTGTGCCTGTGTGATATGGTCCTGAACTAGGATTGGCTGACAAATGGGAATATGACTCCTGATTGTCTTTTATTAGACAACCAATCAGAAACCTTTTTGATCCAGATATTGATCTATAAAAATAGGATGTTAAAACGGGTCATGAGAGGGAACAAGAAAAGGGACCAGAAAACAACTCGAGACTGCCAAACTTTTCAATTCTTGACCCGAGGCACTCTGAACAACCTTTCAGCTATAAAAATTCAAAGTCCCAGATTTTTAGAGATATTAGAATCATACAAACCACATCTAATTGTCACATTTCTTTCTCAATATTCTTCTGTTTGCCAGGAAAGCAAACATTGTTGCTTTATTATCTCACAAAAGTGTTTCAATAAAACCATTTTTGTTAAATTTTTAGCAACAGGTTTTTCTGTTTATTATTTGAATTGCTAGACAATCTAGCCCCTCATATTACCTAACCATCAGAAGAAGATCCGACTGAATTGCATCAACCTCCCTTTGTGAATCTTTCAAACACAGCGTGGGCACGGAAGGATCTAACAAAAGCAAACATTTGGAAGCAAATGTGGTAGTCACGAACACAACAGCCACAACAAGTACTGTGACTAGTAGTCACACCACATTGGGCTCCGTGACTAGCATAGGACTACAATAAAACCAAACCAAACCATTAAAATACACTGACTGTAGACTTAGCTGAGGGGTAAGACCCTAATAAAAAAGGAGTGTTCAGGAGATAAAATTAAATTGCATCCAGAGCTGAAGAATACTTCTTCATTGCCATCACTCCCAGGTTCACTTTGACCTGGAGTAGTAGTACCTGTTAGGGTCCCATCTCTGGTTCAAACAGATTCGTTTGAAAACTATTAGTATTGGATAAGAATATGTGAAACTCTATAACTGTGTGCAAACAAATGATTATTATTTGACAGAATTATATCAATGTTAAATTAGAATACTTAAAAACCATTTAACTTTCTACAAATTATTTGTGAGAGGTTCATTTAATAAATTTGGGAAAATTTTTTTCATAAAATTTTTTTTCCAAATTTTGTTCCTTAAATGTAAACTCTTCATTATTTCAAATTGGTTTATTGCAAAAATCATTCTAATCTTGCAAAAATTATTTATTTTGAGGTTATTCAAAATGGCAGCAAATCAAAAAGACTGCGCTAAGGTTTAACAAAAGTCTATCATCAAATTTTTGGTGGGTGACATATGCGAACCATGCGAAATTTACAAAAGAATGTGTGATGCATATGGAGGAGCATGTTTTAGTCAAAAAATGTTTACAAATGGACTTTGCTACTGTAAATTTGAGTTGAAAAGTCAATCCTTGGATTGGAAATGCCCTGACACTCCCGTAAAGAAAATGTTCTGGTTACAGCAGTCAGTAAAGAAGGTCATGCTGACAGTCTTTTAGGACATGAAATGACTCATGATTATTGATTTCCTTGAAAAAAATACAACTGCAAACAGTGCTTCCAACTGCCAAGTCCTTAGGCAAAATATAGTTTATTTATTGAATGACCCTTGTATTAAGAATAGTTACTTGAAACAATGATTGTTTACTAAGGATTATTATTATTATTATTTGTTTCTTGAAATCGTATATCTATGCCAACAAATTATATTATCTTATCGGAATAGTTACTTTAAATCATATGATTATATATCTGTATGATATGGAAATACTTGAAACTTTATGTTAATGCTTTTGAGGAAGGTATGAATTCATCTGCACTTCCACTCCAGCAATGGGAAAATAGTAGGATAAACTGGATTTTGTAACCTTGGTTAAGCAACCAGTATAGGAGAAGGCAAACTCTGAATTCAAACTAATTTTACTCTGATTAAAAATTGACCTTGTGTCACATTCTGCTTATGGTGAAAGGGTTGCGTAAATACAGTTAGTTTTGACTTTCATATGTTTTATTTTCATGTGGTAAAATCTTTTTTTTTTCTTTTTAAATACAGAAAAGTCAAAGAAGTAGACTTACTGCAACAATACTACACTTAATTTCACAAAAACTTTTTTAAAGAAGCCATGATTGCACAATATTTTTCTGTAGCAATATTCATTGTAGAATCATTTTGCACTTAGGAAACATATTCAACAATTATTGATAATAGACTTTAAACAAAACATCAAGTTGATTGATGTTTTCAAAAAAGATTTTTCCAAAAAGTCAGTGTGGCAAACTTCCAACTTTGCATTTTATTATCAGACAATATTGTAATGCAAATTTTTCAATTGGTTTCATTAAATTGAGAAAAATTCAAATATGCACTAGATTTTTTCTTTTTTTACGGGCTATAATAATAATAATAAACGCAAGAAGAATAAAGAGCTTCTTTTTTTTTTTTTTTTTAAAAAAAGAGACTCTCAAACATCTAACTTGTTGTCCCCTCACGTAGGTCTTTCGTAATCTGTTTTATTATTTCTTACTAATTTTACCAGTGCTGAAAGGTTCTGGTCAATTGTTATTGCCAATATGGCTAATGAAAAACTGATATTCAGTATCAGGTACTAAAAGAGAAAAAAGATCACCTGAAACAAAAATAAACAAAAGCAATAAAGAATAAAAGAATATGGTGGCTAGGAAAAAAAGGATGAATCAAAAGAAAGAAAGAAAGAAAGAAAGAAAGAAAGGTGTCAATAGAAAAAAAAGAAAGAAAGTGTCAATAGAAAGAAAGAAAGAAAGAAAGAAAGAAAGAAAGAAAGAAAGAAAATGTCAATAAAAAGAAAGAAAGAAAGAAAGTGCCAATAGAAAGAAAGAAAAAAGAAAGAAAGTGTTGATAGAAAGAAAGAAAGAAAGAAAGAAAGAAAAAAGGTGTCAATATAAACAAAGAAAGTGTCAATAGAAAGAAAGAAAGAAAGAAAGTGCCAATAGAAAGAAAGAAAGAAAGAAAGTGTCTATAAAAAGAAAGAAAGAAAGAAAGTGTCAATAGAAAGAAAGAAAGAAAAAAAGAAAGTATTGATAGAAAGAAAGAAAGAAAGAAAGAAAGAAAGAAAGAAAGTGTCAATAGAATGAAAGAAAGAAAGAAAGTGTCCAAAAAAAAGAAAGAAAGAAAGTAAGTGTCAATAGAAATATAGTGTCAATAGAAAGAAAGAAAGAAAGAAAGAAAGAAAGAAAAAAAAAAAGGAAGTGTAGAAAGAAAGAAAGAAAGTGTCAATAGAAAGAAAGAAAGAAAAAAAGAAAGTATTGATAGAAAGAAAGAAAGAAAGAAAGAAAGAAAGAAAGAAAGTGTCAATAGAATGAAAGAAAGAAAGAGAGAGAGAAAGAAAGAAAGAAAGAAAGTGTCCAAAAAAAAGAAAGAAAGAAAGTAAGTGTCAATAGAAATATAGTGTCAATAGAAAGAAAGAAAGAAAGAAAGAAAGAAAAAAAAAAAGGAAGTGTAGAAAGAAAGAAAGAAAGTGTCAATAGAAATAAAGAAAGTGTCACTAGAAAAAAAAAGAAAGAAAGAAAGTAAGTGTCAATAGAAATATAGTGTCAATAGAAAGAAAGAAAGAAAGAAAGAAAGAAAGTGTAGAAAGAAAGAAAGAAAGTGTCAATAGAAATAAAGAAAGTGTCACTAGAAAAAAAAAGAAAGAAAGAAAGTAAGTGTCAATAGAAATATAGTGTCAATAGAAAGAAAGAAAGAAAGAAAGAAAGAAAGAAAGTGTAGAAAGAAAGAAAGAAAGAAAGTGTAAATAGAAAAAAAAAAGAAAGAAAGAAAGTGTAAATAGATCCACTGAAATAAACAAAAACAATAAAGAATTTAAAAGTTAAGATGGTAAAAAAATGAAATAATTGAAAGAAAGAAAGATTTAGTGGAAAAAAGAAAGAAAGAATCAGTTAAAAGAAAAAAAAAAGAAAGATAATTCATGTTAAAATAAAAGAAGATCAACTGAAATATTCAGTCAGGAGCAAAAGACTGTCATATGAAAATTGAATGTTGAACAGTGATGAAAGTATAATTAACAGTTACAAACAAAAGCCTTTGTATTGCCTGAGTGGAGGATTTGTGGTAAAGAAAATAATCTTTACCTAATGAAGTTGTTGTTCAGTATCTATGACAAATATTTAATTACAGACATTTAGATTACATCAATAATTAATAAACATCTCATGATATCTAAATCTGGTAAATAGATACATTTCCCAAACCCAATTTCTATTTAGTTTTATACAAATGGGCTAATTTGTAAGTTGCATTTTCTTTAAATATTGACTTTATGTTGATACTCTTCTCCAACATATCTTATATTCTATTGCAAGGATTACACAGATTTTCAAGAATGAATTCTTTATATAAATGTTCTTGTTATAAGAGTATTATTATTACGAGTCATAATATCTGCACTTCTTCACTGTGACATTAAAAGATTTATTTGACCTATAGGTGGGATCTTTACTTATGCAATCATTCAAGGTTAGAGTGAACCTGGAAGTAATAGTAACAAAGGAATGATACTACATGTACCAGTGCTCCAGAAGTGGAACCTCACCACTGTTTCATATTACACCCAGGACACCTATTTCTTTTTACCTCTTTTCAGAAATACAATCAGCATATTTAGTCCCACTGACAGTATGGATATTATTTGTATATATGTAATTCATAAATGACTGATTGGTTGATTTTAATGGCATGGCAATGCTTCCAGAGTTATTTTATGCCTAAAGGTTAGGGAATCATGTTCATTATATGTTCATATTTATATTTTTGTGTTGTTGTTTCATAAGAACTTTTTTTTGCAAAAGTTCCTTTCAAATATGAATCATTTTTCAGCAGATCTATTTGATAAATAGATGGTAGTCTTACAGTTAGAACCTGTCTGAGTCAAAGTAAACCTGGGAGTAATGGCAATATCAGAATACTCTACACTCCTCAGAGCTCAAGAACTGGAGCCTCAAGATCAGATTCAGTTTAGTGTCATACCCAGAACTCTCCATTTTGGATGGTCTTAACCCCTGCATGGGATACAATCAGCATGTTCTAAGTCCTGCCAAATAAAAACATTAAATATATTATTTTGTTTATTATCCTTTGGTTATTTCTAATTGTGGAAATTTCAAGGGTTTAGCTATAGTTGCTGACCATAGTCAAGGGTGACCCGAAGGCTCCCTTTTCAATAGCTACTACACCGAGGTGTAAGGGAGGGCACTACTCCTTTCCGTGGATTGCTCTACTTTACCCTTGATACATACCTTATATTGCTGAGTGTTAAGCAAGGAGGTATCAAGTACCATTTTTAAAGTCTTTGGTATGACACAACTTGGGATTGAACCCAGGTCTCCCGGACCATTGGCAAACACTCTACCCACTAGGCCAATTAATTTTCTTTTTTTAAATCAGAATTTTATATGCTATGCATACTTAGTTGATATAAGGAATAAATATATCAATGCTAGGGAAAACATACCATTATGGTTTAATCTACAAACACTCTATCCACTAGGCTAATTAATTTTCTTTTTTTAAATCAGAATTTTATATGCTATGCATACTTAGTTGATATAAGGAATAAATATATCAATGCTAGGGAAAACATACCATTATGGTTTAATCTACAAACACTCTATCCACTAGGCCAATTAATTTTCTTTTTTTAAATCAGAATTTTATATGCTATGCATACTTAGTTGATATAAGGAATAAATATATCAATGCTAGGGAAAACATACCATTATGGTTTAATCTACAAACACTCTATCCACTAGGCTAATTAATTTTCTTTTTTTAAATCAGAATTTTATATGCTATGCATACTTAGTTGATATAAGGAATAAATATATCCATGCTAGGGAAAACATACCATTATGGTTTAATCTACAAGAAAGAAAGGAATAGAAAATTTACATATATCATAAAATATTGCTATAGAAGGGCTGTAATGTATATAAAAGAAAATGTGGCATTACAAGATAAAAGTAAAAGTTGAAAGTGGATATACACTGTCATTTCTTTACTCTTGTCAAGGGGTCTCAAGCATCTGCCCTGCAGGCTGCTTGCAACCCACAAATTACTTTTCTATGGTCCGCGGTAGAGTAATAAATATAACCTCAATGAATTTTCTTTGTGAAAAAGTTATTTTGTGAAGTGTTTAGATGAAAAATGTTATCAATTTTACTTTTACATGTAATTTGTTTAATGAATACAATTATGGTAAAATGGTTATCATCATGGGAAATGGGCATGGTGACTCATGTTCAAATCCTGGACTAGGTTGTTTGCTTTTCATAAAGCACGAATACCCTTCGGAAAGGTATGAATCCAACTATTCTCCCTTCAGCTAGGGATAAATAGTTGGGCAGACTGGGCTCTTTAACCTTGGTATGGCAACTAGTCTATAAGAAAAAAAACTCTGAATTCAAACCTGTGAAATGAAAAAATGACTTTGTGTTACATTCTGTTCATGCTGAGAGGTTGAATAAATAAATAAATGCCTGTAATTTGTTTCTTGATTTAGATTTTTAAAAGGTTTTTTTAAATTATTGTTGAAGATAACTGCTATTTCTTTAAATGGGATAAAACTTTTAATTTTGATTTTGTTTTTTCTCTTTGAACAATATCCATTGTACAGTTTATTGGAATTTACTTATGAAATACAAGAAAATGAAAAAAATGGAAGTTACCAAAAGTGTAAATAGAAAAAAGGGAATTTATTAAATGACTGGAATGAAGGAAAATTTGAAATGGAAAATTGTCTCCCTTTATATTTTGTACTAATTTACATATCCTACTTTCTATCATATGCATATTCATTTAGATGAAAAAAAAATTGCAGCCTGTCAATTATATTGCAGATTAATATCATAAATAGTGGAGATCAAGCCACCCACTCCTCTCACTTTTGACCCTCTGTACTTTTTCGACAGGACATAATGGCTCTTTTGAGTCCTTGAGTTTAAGACCCCTGCTCTAATCTCTTCATTCTAACTCAGAATTCTACTTGCAAGTAAATGGGAGAAAAATTTAGCAAAGAGGAAATCATCAGAGAATCTATTATTGCAACTCCCCCCCCCCAACATCTCCATATATCTTACACAACACAAATCTTTTAAATGCAGCATTGCAATTGAATAGAAAGTGCATTTATTTTATTTTTTTATTTATTTACTTTTTTAAAAAGATTTTATATTTTAAAATTAGTTGACAAAATCTAATGAATTTAGGTTTTTCCCTGCCACCCACCCCAACTAATATTACAGTTTAATAATCTGGGATTCTGGGGCAGGGCATGGGATAAAGATGTGAGCCAGATCCACAGCTTTGTGCGTGTATCTTTCAATCTGATTTTCAACTGGAAGTAATTAGATCTACAGGGAAAGAAACCGTGTGAGTTAAGAGAAGCAGTCTTGATTGTTTTTAATTAAAGAGAAAGAGAAGGAAAATTAAAGTTGTGTTCACAAGTATCTAAACAAGCAAAGTGAAAGAAAAAAAAATGTGTTCCCACTGGTTATGAATGATTCAAGTGTCATTACTGTTGACTACAGCTAGTTTATAGTTGCAGGCAAAGCTCAGTAGTAGAGCTTAATCTATAAGCATCTAAAAACTGCAAGGTTTGAGGTCGTGTGTGTGTGTGTGTGTGTGTGTGTGTGTGTGTGTGTGTGTGTGTGTGTGTGTGTGTGTGTGTGTCTGTGTCTGTGATTTTTTTTTATGTGTATATAGGATTTGGCTTAATATTCAGGTAAAAGTAGACTTCTCTGTCAGTCACTGATTTCCGATACGTCATCAGAATTTAACTTCATGTAAAATCTCATAGAAGTAGATGTATGAAGAATAATATAAATTTTTGAATATAAAAGAATTCTGCAAATAAAAGGCTTGCAAGATATTAAAGATGAATGCAGAAAAAATATTAACTAAGATTGGGTGATATTAAGGAATAATGTTTACTGTTAAGATGAGAATTTTTATTTAAAATTTTTAAAAAAATTGTCATGTAATTATTTTTATCAATTATTATTATTATTTTCATTATTACTTGTTAGTTTTTTACACCAGTAACAGCAAACCTTCTTAGGTCTCTGGGACTCTTCTAAGTGACAGCAAGTCTCCTTAGGTCTCCAGGACTCTTCAAAATGACAGTAAGTCTCCTTAGGTCTCCAGTACTCTTCAAAATGACAGTAAGTCTCCTTAGGTCTCCAGGACTCTTCAAAATGACAGTAAGTCTCCTTAGGTCTCCAGGACTCTTTAAAATGACAGCAAGTCTCCTTAGGTCTCCAGAACTCTTCCAAGTGACAGCAAGTCTCCTTAGTTCTCCAGGACTTTTTTAAAATTATTCTAACTGACCTTAACAAATTGTATTCTGGATAGATCTGATTCTTCTCCGACCTTCAATTCCTTCAGTTTTTTTTACAGGTTCTTGAGAACTATTCTAAGTGCACTAACTACAACTGTTTATTATTATTATTATTATTATTATTATCACTAACACAACTATTGGGAAACATAGAATTTGGTGCCTGAGATATTACACCTTTTTTTTTCCAAGGTAAATTTTGGTCATGAACTCTAAACATACCATCAGTTTTTCTTCATCAGCTCTTGAAATTTTCTACATATGGAATCAAAGCAGCTCCCATTTTTTTCTTCAGAGTTCACCAACTGTTTCATTGAACCTAGTTTTATGTATAATGGTGGTAAAATGATCTTATCAGTCAACCAATGCATCTGCAATTAAATTCTTTTCTCTTACCAAAATGTTTTCTCATCCAGTACTCATCCTTAGATCTCATATTCCAGAAACAGATAAAGCAGTGATACTTGGTATATCCATTTTGCTGGCCCAGAAAAATATACACCAGCTTTAGATCTACACAGATTAACCACTGGTGATTGTGGTATGATATCTTTTGTAGGACCAGAGTGATTGTTTTTTGCTCTTCAGTTATCTTAGTCGAGTGACCAATGGGGATTGATCCATATTTGTTGCCATTGTGTAAAAACATGCATTTTAAGCTCTGCTTAGAACTATCTATGAACAAGTGCTATTCACTTGATACATTTTTGAAATGTTCATTTTTATCAGCAAACCTTGAATATCATTGCAAAGAACAAAATCTCTTTCTCTTGAGTAGGTGAGCAGTAAATCTATTTGTGGAGGTGCCCGTGGTGTAATGGCTATCGTAGTAGGAAATGGACACAGCAACATGAGTTCAAATCCTTGATGAGACTGATTGCATTTCACATAGCACTAATACCCTTGAGAAAGGTATGAATCCCATTATTCTCCCTCCAGCAATGGGTAAATAGTAGGACAAACTGGGTTCTTCAGCCTTGGTGAGGCAACTAGTCTAGGAGAAGGAAAACTCTGAATTCAAACCTGTTAAACTCCGCTTAAAAATTGACCCTGTGTCATATCCTGCCCGAGCGGAGGAGTTGGTAAATATGGTAAATCTATTTCTCTTTTGCAATTATATATGATTTTTGTTCCCTGTTGCAATAAGTTTTTTTCTGCTAATCCGGATACCAACAATTCTGCTGATTTCTTTGAGAGATTTAGTTCCCTTATGAGGCCAATGAGCTTTGGCTGAGTAAAAAACTTACGCAACTGATGAGGTTCCTTTAAAATCACTATCACTTTGTCCTTAGAGTACTGTCTACAGCTGAAGTAGAAGATTCATCTTTTTCAGAAAGATGAATGAATGATGGGATAGATATTTTAACTGAGCATGCAACAAGTTGTTTTGCCAAGTCTTGGTCATGATACATCTATTACACCCTTTATGATAACCAGACAGAAGTAACAATCTTCTCTATAGTTCCTCTGTTCTCTCCAGACCATAGGTATGCCAAACTTCAGACATTTCCTCTTATCATTAGTCCTCTACAGAAGGTGATCAAAACAAATTTTACTACGTATGGAGTCCATTACTTATCTTGATCCCCTAGTTTTATTTTGAAATAGCTTAAGTACCCTTTTCCCAAAATCAGATATGAATTTTCTCTGTTTTATGAAAGTGTGCTCTGCACAAATATAGTAAAAAGAATCTGACTGATTCAAACATTTTCTTTGTAAGTCATGTTATCACCTACAAATGGGAAATACTGTGTCCAGTGAACATTTATTGATAAGTACATTATCTCAAAAACTAGAGCTGCTACAAAGAAATGAAAGTCATATTTTTATTCAATAGATTGACTATAATTATTTACTAAAGCATAATGGTTAGAGTGTTCACCAATGGCCCAGGAGACCTGGGTTCAATCCCAGGTCGAGTCATATCAAAGACTCAAAAAAATGGCACTTGATGCTACCCTGCTTAATACTCAGCATTATAAGGTAAGGATCAAGGGTAAAGTGGAGCAATCCAGGGAGAGGAGTATCACCCTCCCCTACACCTTCGTGTAGTAGCTATTGAAAAGGGAGCCGTCGGGTCACCCTCGACTATGGTTGCCAGCTTTACTTTTACTTATTTACAAAGCTTAACTTAGGGGAGTCCCTATGGTGAAGTGGCTCCAGTGCTGGACTGTGACAACATAGCAAGAGAGTTCAAACTCCAGTCATGCTATTACATTCACTTTCAGACTAATTCCCTTGGGAAAGGTTTTGAACCCCTTTTTTCTCCAGCTATAAAACTGTTCTTCTACGAGGATGACTTTGGCATTAAATATCCCACAAAGGTTGATATGCTATTAAACAAAGAAACCAAATTAAACCTAACTTAACCTAGATATGACACAAAACCCAGTGCCCAGTGAGAATCAAACTCATTAACAATGGATTGAATATGTGTGTGTGTGTGTGTGTGTGTGTGTGTGTGTGTGTGTGTGTGATTTGAAATAAATGTAGCATCTTTATTTTTTAAGTTTTGATTGATTAATTGATTTTAATGATATGTCAACCTATCTTGGGTTATTTTATGCCTTGAGGTTAGGGAATTGCATTTATTGTACATTCATATTTACATTTTTTGTGTAGTTATTTCATAAGAGTTTTTTTGCACACAGTTATATGATATCAAGTATTCCTATTTAATACTAACAATTATATGGTTTAAAATAATTATTTCTATTTAACAATAGTCATTTGGCCCAGTTGGCTGGAATACACCAAATGCATCTCTGCAGAGGGGTAAGATTCCCCCAACAAGTGTTCTAGATATGACATTAAACAATCTGATGGTGAGGCTCCAGTAATGCTGGAGCTTTGAAGTACCCCTTTATTATGCAGAATACCCCTTTATCACCATCACTCCCTGATCCACTGGCCTGGAGGAGTAGAACTTGATAGGGTCCTAGCTATGGGTTAAATAGAACTAAACTGTGTACTCATGCTAAACTGAATTGTTTGAACTAGAACTGTTTTTACATTTAACTGCGTAAGCAGAAAAACTATATTTATGCTAAATAAATTTTTTTGAAATAGAACTGTTTATATGTATAAAAATTGATTTGGCATTAAATAACCTACAATCGTTGATATGCCATAAAACCCAATCCAACCAACAGTCATTTGTTAGTACACTGTTATATGATTTCAAGTAACTTATAATAATCCTTAGTAAACAATCATAGTTTCAAGTAACTATTCTTAATACAAATAATTTATTGTTATATGATATCAACTATTCCTATCAAACATAATTTTTAACCTACTTTATTTGATCCATAGATGGGACCCAGACAGATCAGAGTGGAACTGGGAATAATGGCACTGAAGGGGTACTCCGCACTCTCCAGATCTTCAGAATTAGAGCCTCAACAGTTAGTGTCAATATCAGGACCTTCCTTTTTGTAAGGGTGGGGTTCTTACTCCTCTGCAGGATATACAGTCAGCATATTCGAGGCCCCTCCTACAAAGTAGTTTTATGATTGTTGAATAACAGTAGAAGTAGACAAGATAAAATTATGATTGGGTGTTTAGAGAAATTTAGGTAGAAATAATAAAAATCTAAGTCGGCATTTTAACTCTTTCAATATTTATATTCATCAGAATGTATTTCAAAGGATATATTATTAAACATAAACATATTTTTCTTAATCATTTTAAAATAGAAAGTATTATAAAACCATATTAGTACCAAACTGTCTGTTGGAAAAAATTGGAATAAGATTGAACATGTGAAAAAAGCACTTGAAGGTAATCTTTGAATACATAGATAATCAGGGTCAAAACAACATTTCTAGTTAATTGACCAGAGACGGCGGTAGTCTTCTTTTGTACTGAGTGAAAAATATACTTCTAGACAAGCAGGCTGGTTTGATGCCAAACATATAGATTGCAGTTTATGGCAGACAAATTCTTAAAGACAGGAAAAGAAAAAGTAAATAAAAAAAACTAAACATTAGATAAGTTCACAGGATCAGAAAGAGAAGGTAGTAAAATATGAATATATCAAACGGATTGTTTTGTTTTTTTGTTTGTTTGGGTTTTTTTGTTGTTTTTTTTTTGTTGTTGTTGTTTTTTTTTCATAAAGACAGTTGAAGAAAAGAAAAAAAGTATGGTTGATTTGAAAATATAAAAGGTTCTTGCCCTCCCCTCTTTTCATTTTCCTGTCATGTATTTTCTAGTTACAATTTACCTTCTTTTTTTTTTCTTTTTTTTATCTCTGCATATGTAAACACACACAACAAACACCCTTTTACTTGTATTTTTTATTTTCTAAATCTTTTTAATTTTTTTAATTTTTGTTTTTTATTATTTTTTTATTTTTGTACTTCTGTTTGATTAATCTGATAGGGAGGAGAAAGGCATTTTAATTTAGAAGCTGATAAAAACATGAACATGTTTGAATGCATGTGAAAGCAAGCTATCAGCAGCAACAATTGTCTGGCAACTCTAACTTCCATACAGTGTCAAATAGCTTTCAATTTGTTGACATATTGACACAGGCTAAATTTTTTTTTTTTTTTGCTTAGATTTTAACAAGCAAAATAGAATGAAACCAAAGTTTTATTTTTGTTTCTATTGATAACTTTTCCCTTGGATTTTATATGCAATGTACTTGAAAGAAAAGCCATTATACAAACTCACAGCATCTGAGTTGGTATTCACTAAAGAAAAGCAGTCAATGATAATATTTCCCCCAATGCACTTCATTAAAATAAAAATGTTTCTAATCAAAACAGAATTCATATTTGAATAACTAACAAGTAGAAAACTGCTGATATTGTGTATATGCAGGTACCAGTTTCTGCCTGATATAAATTGTAAAAATTCAAGGCAGTTGAATGACTGAAGGCAAAAAGTATAGTTTGTTTTTGTTTTTTTTAAAGGCAATTTGAGATAATGCATTTTGTATTTCTATGCAGGCAGTTTTTGTGTTGGGGGATGCATTTTGTATCTGAGTTTTGAAATGCTAGAAATTTAAAGATTAAAAGTCGATGAAAAAAGCTTTGATTTTGACTCTAAAATGAGCATAGAAAATTTTGAACATCAACTGGAATGTTTTTTTTTTTGATAGTAAGTAAATGTAGACTGGAGAATAACTGTCTTGTTTGTTCTTTTATTTGTCCACATAAAACACACACATTCTAAGAGCTTGGGACAAAGAAAGAATAACTGACATTTATTTAAAAATTGCCATGTTAAACAGATTGTTGTAAGCCAGACTAGTGACTATTGTATCATACAATACAATATAACATCTCTATCTAGAAAATACATAAGAGGAAAAATTTTGCATATATATATATGTATATATATATATAGATTCCTTGGTTTGTACAAAATTTAAAAACAGCTTTAAAAAGCCTCTTCATTTTAAATTCTACAAAAAGAACTCTTCTTTATCAGAAAAAATACTGTGACAGACAAGATATATATATATATATATATATATATATATATATATATATATAAGGATATATCTTAAAATAATAAGGTCCACAAAGAGATTAGTATTTTTTGAATTTATCTGTTTTGTTCTTACATACATGTTATATATGTGTGTATGTTTCCAGCTTGTTGCTTTCATTAGAGAACATCTCTGGACTTTCTTATTTTAAAATATATCCTTATTCTTTCTTTGGACCTACAATAACCATCTTTATATATATATATATATATATTAATATATATATATATATAATCATCAAGGTATGTTAACAGTACAGATTCCTTTGACAATCTCTTGCCATTCATCACTATCAGCAAGTCCTCTAGACGACATCCAGTGTTCACACACAACTGATGGATTTAACTTTTTGCTTGTTGGTAATTACTCGTGTATCTATGCAAGGTTCGGGAGCGTCCTTGTGGTGTAATGGTTAAAGCGATGAACTGCAGGATCGTAGTAAGCGAGTTTGTGCTCCAGCCACATTATTACATTCACTTTTGGGCAAATACTCTTGGAAAAGGTATGAACCCCCTTATCCTCCCAGCTATGGGTTAAATAGTACTACTACTGTTCTTCTAGGAGAATAGCTTTGGCATTAAATAACCTACAAAGGTTTATATGCCATTAAATAAAGAAACCAAACCTATGTAAGGTTCATAGAAAAACATCACTTTTGATTTCATTTTTTCTTCTTCAACAGTACCCAGTATGTCTTGCTTAACTTACTTGGATGGTTTATGAAATGGGATATATGTGAAAATATAGCTGCTGTTTTTTAGGATTTGTTCAAAACAACAAGCAACATCCTTTATATATATATATATATATATATATATACATACAAGGATCATTAAATAAATTTTCAGACTTTTTTATATGGGCACTTTTATTGATAGTACACACATGAAACTCTAGTCCCCTTTGAAGTAATCTCCTCCAGCTGCAATGCACTTGTTGTACCATTCCAACAACTTCTGGAAGGCCCCATGGATGCCCTCTTGTGTGAGCGTGTCAATGACCTTTATCACAGCGTCTTTCATCTCCTCAATTGTCTCATAACGACAGCCTCTGAGCTTAGCGAATAAGCAAAAGTCACAGGGAGCAAGGTCTGCACTATAGGGATGGTGAGGAACTGTGTTGATGCCCATCTTGGTCAAATAGTCTGTGACAAGGATGGAGTTGTGGACTGGTGCATTGTCCTGCTGGAAATTCCACTGACCCAATTTGAGGAGTGCTGGCCTCTTCCCTCGGAATCTCTTCCTGAACTTCCTTAAAACCTCAACATAGTAACCCTAACCCTTTCTCCGATCAACTCTGGTGTATTGACTTCCTTACTCCTCGCGCACCTCTCATCATCCCTCACAGACTCCCTGCCTTCCTTGAATTTCTTATGACACTCAAAAACTGATGATCGATTCATGCAAAATGGTCAAAAAGCAGTCTGAAGCATTCCATACGTTTCTGTGGCATTTTTTCCAAGTTTAAAATAGAATTATATTGCATATTGTTCTTCTAAAGTGTCAGATCGCATTTTTGAAATTCACCAGCTGTGATAATCAGGCTTTAGTAGGGTGTATTCGAATTGCTGCTGTAGCTATTCATTTGAACCTGAAATCATAAAAATTGGTCTCATAAGATGTATAGCAATAAGATACTGAATTTTCAAGAGTCTACGACAATTTTAAATGCTTGTACAAAAAAGTCTGAAAACTTATTGAATGCACCATGTATATATTCTGAATTGGCACCAGCTGTATCCTGCTTAAAAATTAACCTTGTGTCACATCCTGCTTTTGATGGAGGGGTTGAATAAATATATGTATATATGTATATACATGTGAACAGGAGACATCAGGTAATTGAAAATGACTCATATAAAGAAGAAAGAGATTCAATCGAAAAAAAAACATAGTATACCTATTCAAATTAGAAGAAGAGAAAAAGTTTTTTTTTTGAAACTAGACTCATCCTCAAAGAAGGTCTTTATACAGCTTCAGTAGTGACTTTATGTTCCTCTTAGAAAAGCAGAGAATGATATTCAATAAAACCAGTTATTCTCTTGCCCAGTTAGCTGGGGCTGTAGAATGCACCAACTGCACCTCTGCAGAGGGGTAAACCCGCCCCCCAATGAGTGTCCTGGATATGACACTTAACAATCTGATGGTGAGGTTCCAGTGATGCTGGGGTTTTGGGGAATGCGAAGCACCCCTTCATTGCCATTGCTTATGAGGGGTAAGACCCCCCCATTAGTGTCCTGGATATGACACTTAACAATCTGATGGTGAGGTTCCAGTGATGCTGGGGCTTTGGGGAATGCAAAGCACCCCTTTATTGCCATTGCTCCCAGGTCCACTTTGGCCTGGTGTGGTAGCACCTAATAGGGCCCTATCTATGGGTTAAATAGAACTAACGGTATACTTATGCTGAACTGAATTGTTTGACTAAAATGAATAGCTTGAAATAGAAATGTTTTTGACAATTAAACTGTACTTACATTTAAACTGTGTGCTTATGCTAAACTGAATTGTTTAAGATTGAACTGTTTTTGACATTGAAACTGTAATTATACTAAACTGAATTGTTTAATATAGAACTGTTTGACATTTAACTGTGTAAACAAAATGTGTACTTATACTAAACTTAATTAGCTGAATTAGAACTGTTTGACAAAGCTGAATAGCTTGAAATAGAAATGTTTTTGACAATTAAACTGTACACTTACACTAAACTGAATTGTTTAAATAGAACTGACTATTTGCATTAAATAACCTACAAAGGTTGATATGCCATAAACCCAACCAACCAACCAACCAGTTATTCTCAAGGATGGTTTTGATACCCCTTCAAAAGTGAATATGCTCAGATTAGATGCTTTTTATTCATGTTGGACATTGCACATACAATGGCTGCCTTCAATAATGGTCCCAGGTGTAGTTGTCCAGAAGGATACAAATAAGGAGGCTTACATGGAGGATACGGCACATGTTGGCACAGACATAATCATGAAATTATCAGCCAGCTAATCCTTGCTATACATAAACATGATGTCAGTAAATATGAAATCATTTGAGCATCATTGTTGGTTAGAAAATAATTTTATTTGCTCACTTAAAGATGTTTATTTATATTGTAATTTGGTTTTTGAGTTTTAAGGAACTGGAAATATTTGTTCCATTATTGTGTAAGGAAAATGGAAGTACTGGTTCTATCATTGTTATTTGACAATAAAACAGTGGTAGGACTCTCTCATGGCAGCTACAAATCTGATTACAATTATCTTTTCAATCAAATTGTAACATTTTAGCCATAAGAATAAGATGTGACATTGGCCTTCACCTTATTATGGTGTTCTTTGTAAGATTTTCTCAGAGGAACCTATGGACATTCATATTTATGCCCTCCTATCAGTACAAGGAAAGAGCCGCCACAGGCATTGGCCTCCATGCCGATGCACACAAAACTGAATATATGTGTTACAACCAAACAGGCAACATTTCCACACTAGATGGAACCTCTCTGAAACTAGTAGACAAATTCACCTACCTAGGAAGCAGCGTCTCATCAACCGAAAAAGACATTGACACACGACTAACGAAAGCATGGACAGCTATCGATAGGCTCTCGATCATATGGAAATCAGACCTGACCGATAAAATGAAACGCAGTTTCTTCCAGGCAGCCGTTGTATCGATACTGCTATATGGATGCACTACTTGGATGCTCACTAAACGGCGGAAGAAGCTAGACGGCAATTACACAAAAATGTTGTGAGCAATATTGAACAAGTTCTGGCGGCAACACCCCACAAGACACCAACTATACGACCACTTTCCTCCCATCACGAAAACTATACAAGTTAGACGAACCAGACATTCAGGACACTGCTGGAGAAGCAAGGACGAACTCATCAGTGATGTACTCCTATGGACCCCCACAAAAGCAGGACAACCAGCTCGAACATACATACAACAGCTATGTGAGGATACAGAATGTAGCCCTGAAGACCTGCCAAAAGCAATGAATGATAGGGAGAAATGGCGAGAGAGGGTCAGGGATATCCGTGCTGGCGGCACGACATGATGATGATGATGATGATGATCAGTACAAGTATTTTAACAGCAATGTCTGTTAAGTTTAAAGCTAAACTTCAAGAAAAAGAAGTACCAGTTTTACAGTTGTCAATAAAAAGGTAGTAGGAGTCTCACTCTCAACAGCCAACATTTTCACTGGAGTCTTGTTTTGAATTTATTACAGTTAACTTGTCAAGCAAATTGTAATAATTCATGCCATAATATTCAACTGACTTTTGATCTTTGAGATATTTTCTCTTTGAATCTCAGGATCAGGTGTTTTGCATTTAACATCATCAAATAAAGTTTACTTCTAGGGCTTCTTCCATGGTGTTGTATGAAGTAGATAAATTGAGTTTGCTTCTAACTAGGTGCCATATAAGCTTTGTGTCAAACTAAGCAAAGGTCAGTAAATGACAATTTTATCATTTACTCTACATCACGATGACCATGAAAGAGAAAATAGAGAATATTTTTTTAAATCTTGGTTAGTAAACAACTATAATTTATGATAGATTGATTTTAATGGCATATCAACCTGTCTGGGGTTATTTTATACCAAGAAGTTGGACAATTCCGTTCATTGTACATTTATATTTACATTTTTTGTGTAGCTGTTACTTAATATTTTTTTTTTGGCACACAGTCCTAATAAATGCAAAGGAGTAATGGTAATGAAAGGAGTACTTCATATTTCCCAGATCTTCAGAACTGAAGTTTCACAATTGTTATGAAATAGCCGAGGTATTTCGGTTCATGCCTTTGAGTTTAGTTAGGCTGAGAACCTTTCGGCTCAGCACATGGGTTGGTTGGGTGTAAGATTGAAGCAGGTGTTAACGCGGGTGCGCGCGAGCGGATGGAGGTGTCACTCAGATGTCATAACAGTCCGAGACGATACTGGGTGACCTTGTTTGGTTAATTGAGTTTGATGGCATATCAACCTGTCTTAGTTATTTTATGCCTAGAGTTTAGAGAATGATGTACATTGTACATTCATATTTAAGTTTTTTGTGTAGTTGTTTCTAAAAAGTTTATTTGATCACAGTTATACAGTATCAAGTATTCCTATTCAATATTAATAATTTCCAAACAGATAGGAGTTTAGCAGATCTTATCATTCAGTCAAAGAGGACCTGGGAGTAATGACAATTTCCCAGATCTTCAGAACTGAAGTTTCACAATTGTTATGAAATAGCCGAGGTATTTCGGTTCATGCCTTTGAGTTTAGTTAGGCTGAGAACCTTTCGGCTCAGCACATGGGTTGGTTGGGTGTAAGATTGAAGCAGGTGTTAACACGGGTGCGCGCGAGCGGATGGAGGTGTCACTCAGATGTCATAACAGTCCGAGACGATACTGGGTGACAAGGTGCAGGTGACGTCACGCACCGGAAGCACACGGAAGTTTGTGTGAGAATTTGAAGAAAATAAGAGTCGGGTTTTGGACGCCGAACGAGAAGGATCGATTTTGGAGCTCGCAGGCGCAAGGCGAACATGCGCCCGATGGGGGCCGCTCGAGTTGGGGGCCAAATGAATAAGACAGCATAGAAGATTGTGTCTCTCCTCCTTACGTTGAAACCTTTAACTCAAAGTTAATAAAAAGGTTTCGTACCTGAACAAGAAGTAGTTATGTGTTTTTGAGATTCCTGTTCTTTATATATTCTACCGTTATGAACATTACATGTCTATTTCGCACATGGCCATATTCGTGTATATGGCTACGCAACAACAATCAGATATAGTTTAATGTCATACTCAGGACACCTTTTTTTCTTTTTGAGGGGAAGGGATCTCACCTCCCTGCAGGAGATACAGTTAGAGTATTCTAAGCCCCAAACTACAGAGCAGTTCTGTAATCTAGTTCCATTCAAAATTTGGTAGAATCAAAATGCAACTGAAAAAGTAAGAATTAGGAATTCACTTTTATACATATTTACCAACCCCTCTGCTCGGGCAGGATATGACACAAGGTCAATTTTTAAGCGGAGTTTAACAGGTTTGAATTCAGAGTTTTCCTTCTCCTAGACTAGTTGCCTCACCAAGGCTGAAGAACTCAGTCTGCCCTACTATTTACCCATAGCTGGAGGGAGAATAATGGGATTCATACCTTTCCCAAGAGTATTAGTGCTATATGAAATGCAATCAGTCTTGTCCAGGATTTGAACTCGTGTCGCCGTGTTCATTTCCTACGACGATAACCATTTCACCATGGGCACCTCTTGAATTCACTTTTATATACACATGACATAGATTTCGGAATTTTACTGTAGTTGAATACAGGAGTGAAAAAATCAACTTTTGCTCTTTATTGAAGTGATATATTGTCAAGGCAGTTTTTTATTTATCTATTTTTTAATCAGTTACAGTTTCTTGTTTGGTTAATTGAGTTTGATGGCATATCAACCTGTCTTAGTTATTTTATGCCTAGAGTTTAGAGAATGATGTACATTGTACATTCATATTTAAGTTTTTTGTGTAGTTGTTTCTAAAAAGTTTATTTGATCACAGTTATACAGTATCAAGTATTCCTATTCAATATTAATAATTTCCAAACAGATAGGAGTTTAGCAGATCTTATCATTCAGTCAAAGAGGACCTGGGAGTAATGACAATGAAGGGGTATACTACACTTCTCAGAGCTCCAGGACTAAAGCATTACCACTTGATGCAGTTTAAAATCATACCAAAGACACGCCTTTTTTTAGTGGGGAGTGTCTTATTCCCTTTGAAAGGGATACAGTCAGTATATCCTAAGCCCCACCAACAGGGCAATATCATTTTGGGTATAATTTTTCTTGATCTTTCCTGAATATAACATTAGTAGTGTTTGAGTTTTTTGGGATTTTTTTTTAAAGAAACAAAGTCGGAAATCATTGTACGATTAATCTCTTTGGTATTTTTTTGTGTTGAGTTTAACTTTAGGTTTTTAGTTTTTATAGAGTGAAAACATAAATTTTGAGTGACTCTAAAGATTATTTTATACTGTTCAGATCATAGACATATTGAAATTAGAGAACCTGAAACGCAGTTTCTTCCAGGCAGCGGTTGTGTTGATACTGCTATATGGATGCACTACATGGACGCTAACTAAACGGCTGGAGAAGAAACTAGACGGCAACTACACAAGAATATTGAGAGCAGTATTGAACAAGTCCTGGCGACAACACCCCACGAGACACCTACTATACGGACACTTGACCCCCATCACGAAAACTATGCAAGTTAGACGAACCAGACACGCGGGACACTGCTGGAGAAGCAAGGACGAGCTTATAAGTGATGTACTCCTATGGACCCCCGCATATGGCCGTGCAAAAGCAGGACAACCAGCTCGAACTTACATACAGCAACTATGTGAGGACACAGGATGTAACCTTGAAGACCAGCCGGAGGCGATGAATGATAGGGAGAAGTGGCGAGAGAGGATCAGGGATATCCATGCTGGCGGCACGACATGATGATGATGATGATGATGATGAAGAAACATGTAACTAAAGAGTCAATATATAGCCTCGGCCAATACATTTGATTGGTTTGGTTTGTTTGGTTTGGTTTGGTTTTATGGCATATCAACCTTTGTAGGTTATTTAATGCCAAATCCATTCTTATGTAAATAATCTGTTCTATTGAAAACAGTTCAGTTTAGCATAAGTACACAGTTTAATTGTCAAAAACATTTCCATTTCAAACTATTCAAGCAGTTATATGTAATAATTCAGTTAAGTGTAAATACAGTTTTAATGTCGAAAAACAGTTCTATTTGAAATAATTCAGTTAAGCATAAGCACACAGTTTAAGTGTAAGTACAGTTTAATAGTCAATAACGTTTATATTTCAAGCTATTCAGTTTACTCAATTCATTTTAGCATAAGTATGCTGTTAGTTCTATTTCACCCATAGATAGGACCCTTATCAGGTGCTACCACTCCGGGCCAGAGTGGACTTGGGAGCGATGGCAATAAAGGGGTACTCCTCATTCCCTAAAGCTCCAGCATTGCTGGAACCTCACTATCAGATTGTTTAGTGTCATATCCAGGACACTCGTTGGGGGGTTCTTACCCCTCTGCAGAGGTGCAGTCAGTGTATTCTACAGCCCCAGCTGACTGGGCAATACACAGATTTAAATGTCAGACAGTTTTATTTCAGATAATTCAGTTCAGCATAAGTACACAGTTTAGACGTCAAAAACAGTTCTATTTCGAGCAATTCAGTTCAGCACTAGAATGCAGTTCCAATGTTAAAACAGTTCTATTTTAAACAATTGAGTTTAGCATAAATACGCAGTTTAAATGCAAAAATCAGCACAGTGAAAGAAGCATGGTTTTGTTCTATTTAACCCATAGATAGGACCCTTATCAGGTGCTACCACTACGGGCCAGAGTGCACCTGGGAGCGATGGCAATAAAGGGGTACTCCACATTCCCCAAAGCTCCAGCATTGCTGGAACCTCACCATCAGATTGTTTAGTGTCATATCCAGGACACTCGTTGGCGGAGTTCTTACCCCTCTACCGAGAAACAGTCAGTGTATTCTACAGCCCTAGCCGACTGGGCAAAATACACTTGATGTATCATGATAGACTGCTGTATGTGGGTGAGTCACATATGCATAATTCTCTCCTTCCAACACTCATTCTGTATATGAAGTTATATAAAATGATAATGATATTGCTCATTATTTATTGAAATAGGGAAATGCTATCATTTAATTCAATGTGTTAAAAGATATAAAACAGTGATATGCTTTGCAAATGGCTAGCGATATGTGTCTCTCAAGACTGTTTTGCTTGAGAAAGGATGAAGAGATGAGATAAAATCTTAATGAATGAGAATAAATTGTAGAGATCATCAAGGCCTTATTACCATATCTGTAGAACTTGTATAAGTTATATCTCTCAAAATAGTCAATCAAAAAGTAAAATGAGTCTTAAGTCCTTCTTGCTTTCCTGTCTTGAAAAACAATGACCTTTTAACAAATCTCTCTACATTCATTTTATAATAAGAATGGATTTTGTATTCTTGATAATCAAGATTCCTATCAATTCTTTGAGAATTATCTGTGATTTTCTAGAATGAAATTGTTCTTTCTCAAACAACAATAAAATATTCATGCAATTTTTTACTTTATACACACACACACACACACACACACACACACACACACACACACACACACACACACACACACACACATATATATAATGTTAGAGAAAAGAGAAATAAATCTGACGGTATGGAAACAAAAAATATGAAAAAACAAAGTATTTAGAGGATGTCTTATTTCTTTATATATGATAAATACCAATGTTTCGTCTTTTTTTAAAATCATCTTCAGGGCTATGTAATATTAAATGTTTCATCTGAAAAATATTTTCAAATAAAAAAATGAAAAATTCTTAGTGTTCTTAAATGTTAATAGCATTTTGTTTTAAACTAGATTAACATCATTTTTGTGTTTGAAAATTTTTTTATTTAAGAATTTTTTAAAGCATTTTTAAGAATTCTCAAAAATAACACTTGTTTGTAGATGGGCATTGCCTAAAAATGTGAGTGAATATACTTGACAAATACATAAAATTTTAGTTAATATAGACAATAAAGAACACAGAAATATTGTCGAATTTAGCATAATTTCTGATAATAATATCACTATAAAAAGAAGACTGGGTTTTTTCAATTTATTTCCTTTTTTAGTTAGATTAGTTCTAAATAGAGTATCATTTATATGAATTAATTTTTTTTTTATTAATCAATGCTAAATCATTCTTACGTTCAATATTTTTATTATAATTTCTAAACTAAATCTTTTTTGTTTCACCTACAAAAACATCATTTAATTAAACATAAAAATATTCAAACTACAAAAATTCTTTAAAAAATTCAGAATTCTTAAAAATGTTAAAAATTTTCTACATCTACATCTTTTTGAAATTTTTCAAACACAAGATTTGACATCAGTCGTTTTAAAGTGAATGCTATTAATGTTTAATATCTCTTATATGGCTCTGTAGATGGTTTGAAAAAAAACCCATAAATATTGGTATACATCATATGTAAATAAATACATCCTCTGAATATTTTGTTTTTTCATATTATATATATATATATATATATATATATATATATATATATATATATATATATATATATATATAAAGATTACTCACTTTTTCCTTATTTCTATAATTAAAAAATTCCATGTGCTTTTTAACACATTGTCAGATAGGAGAACGATGAACATAATCTTTTAGTTTATATATATATATATATATATATGTATAATCAGTCATGCAACGGAGTCTCATTAAAGAGTAATACAAAATTGTTATTAGTTTGATGAGGTATTAGTTGACACCAGTAAGTCTTTTTAGTGTTATCATAAAAACAATTTCTCATTACTTAGTGAGACCAAGTTACTAATAAATTGCAAAAACAACTTCAAAATTAACAAAATTTTGATCAAAGATTAATATCAATTCAACAAATACAAAAACCAGACAAATCTTATTTTAATATTTATTTGGCTTATTTTATTTGTTAACATGTAACTATTAACAAATAGTTTTTTATTACTTTTTAATGAGTCTTGGCTGCATGACTAATTTTATGCACTTTTTTACCGCTCCAAAATTGTATTGTCTTTTTTTTTTAATATTCCAATGTCATTGAAAGAGAAATGACATTACATTTTGTGTGACCTAATAACTTGATAAATCTTGTGGCTTAAACAATAACAATATTTCTATTTGATGAACACTAGACAAGAGGTGAATGATATAATGTTTTGCAATTTATCAGTCTTGATCTTGTAACATATTCAGCACCTTAATAATCTTTGTAAAACCCAAACTTATCTTTCTCATGGGGAATAAATAAGACTTTTTTTTCTATACTATAAATATGAAAAGAGATTTTGCTTGATGTTGCCGAGTGCATCGTTTTTCTTGTGTACAGTTTGTCCAGTACATTTTTCACTCTTATTCTCAAAACTAATCTTTACTCGTGCTTGTTATATTTTTATATTTGACTGAATATATATCCTAAATTATCACTTGTCCATTGGCACTAAATACTTCTTTGCCTCTCGTCGTCTGGCTGATACAATAGACATTTTGTGTTGAGGTAAAAAGCATCACTCAGCTGTAAGAAATTCCTAAAACATTGTTAGAAATAATTTTAACATTTCTATGAAGAGTTAAAATGTTTTAAGCCTCTATTTCTATAAGTTTTGTTTTATTTAACCTTTTAATGTATATTTGCGTATGTGCGCAAAAGTTTCAAGTGCTCACTGTGCCTTGTTAGCAGTGCTTGGAATATGCTGACTATATCCACTGCAAAGAGGTAAGATCTCTCTCTCTCTCTCTCTCTCTGTGCCAAAAAATAAGTGTTGTCCTTGGTATGATGCTAGTGATGGTGAAAATCTCGTTCACTTTTAATATTCCCAGGTATTCATAGTTTACTTTTTCTCCAAAAGTACTGAACATGGTTAGAGTGTTCGCCAATGGCCCGGGATATCATACCAAAGACTCAAAAAATGGTACTTGATGCTACCTTGCTTAACACTCAGCATTATAGGGTAAGGATCCAGGGTAAAGTGGAGCAATCCAGGGAAAGGAGTAGCACCCTCCCCTACACCTTGGTGTAGTAGCTATTGAAAAGAGATTCTTCAGGTCACCCTCGACTATGGTCGCCAACTTTACTTTTTCTCCAAATGTTGTTATTCTTTCTCAATTGTGCAGTTCTATTTCTTCTGTTGATTCGCTTTTTCATTCTGAAGATGGTACATTTCTCACTTCCAAATTCCATTCCAATAACTTGGCTGTTGATTCTAATAGTTTGTATAAGGGTTTCTAATAATTTTCCATTCTTGGCAAATATCTTAATGTCATATATATGCAGAAGATGGTTTATTTTTTCCTGTGATTTTGTAAATTTGTAGCCTCCTGTACATTTTCTTGATATATAACTGAGTTACATCATTGCTGTTACAAATAGTCGTGGCAGGACTGAGTCTCCTAGAAAGATACCTCTTTAGATTTCCTATTCATTTATTTATTTACTTCATTCTGTATATAAACTTCTTGTATTTTAACCTTCTGCTCAGTAATAAAATGATTAAATTTGTATTTGGAAATTACTAAGTTTTGTTTGTTACTGTTCCTGTGCATGAAGCAAGACCTGAGTAAGAACTAGATAGTCCAAGATGATGGCTATTTATAGTTCTCAAGAGCACACACAATTCCAGATCAGGGGAGATAATCAACACTGGGTGTTCACTCACTTAAGTACTACAAGACTTATTGCTACCCACCTTTAGTGTTTTAACAGGAGTGATTCCTGTCTTATTTTTATTTTTGCACAGGAAAAAGTTCACTCACAGAATCTCTTCTAAACAACCATTTATATTGCTTATATCTCTAGATGCCTTTGATTTTAAGTTTTATCTTCAAGGGAATGGAATCTGAAAAAAAGAATAATAGGAATAATTGGCTCACATTTATAGTTTTAAGTATTCCTATCTAATACTAATAATTTGCATAGTTGTATGGGTTCAAGTATTCCTATCTAATACTAATAGTTTGCATAGTTGTATGGGTTCAAGTATTCCTATCTAATACTAATAATTTGCATAGTTGTATGGTTTCAAGTATTCCTATCTAATAAAAATAATTTGCATAGTTGTATGGTTTCAAGTATTCCTATCTAATACAAATAATTTGCATAGTTGTATGAGTTCAAGTACTCCTATCTAATACTAATAGTTTTTACACAATTATTTCAAGTATTAACTTGTACTACTATTCCAGGTGAAAATGTACCTGGTAGGAATGTCAATGAAGTAGTACTTCAGAACTGGTGCCTCGCCAGTAGATACAGTTAAATGTCCTAGCTTTTGGCGGGGAGTTGCAATCAGAATACTTTTAAATCACTGACAAGGCAAATCAGTGAATTTGAACCTTTTCATAATTCTCTATGATAAGTAGGGCCAGCCCATGTTTTTGGATATGACACTAAACTGGTAGTGAAGCTTCAGTCCTTACCAATACTCTTGGGTACATTCTGACCCTGATTGGTAATACTTGTTAGGGTTCCATCGTTGAGTCAAATAGAACTATTTAATCATTTACTAAGGATTATTATTATTAGTTATTAGAAACAGTTTGTGTGTATTAGATAGGAAAATTTGATAAGTAGAATTACTAATGTTAGATAACAATAATTGAAACTGTTTAACTGATGAGTTCTAACTCATTTAAAAATGAATTTACCGACCACCTATTCACTTACTAATCATATAATATATATATATATATATATTGGACATTGGCATAATGGTTAGAGTGTTTGCCAATGGCCCGGGAGACCTAGGTTCAATTCCAGGTCAAGTCATACCAAAGACTCAAAAAATGGTACTTGATGCTACCTTGCTTAACACTCAGCATTATAAAGTAAGAATCAAGGGTAAAGTGGAGCAATCCAGGGAAAGGAGTAGTGCCCTCTCCTACACCTTGGTTTAGTAGCTATCGAAAAGGGAGCCTTTGGGTCACCCTTGAAAATGGTCACCAGCTTCACATTTTTTACTTATATATATATATATATATATGTGTGTGTGTGTGTGTGTGTGTGTGTGTGTGTGTATAAATAGGATTTGGCATTAAATAACCATCAAGGGTTGATATGCCATAAAACTAAATAACTTAACCATGCTTTTAATTTTCAATTTGTCTCATTACTACAAATAATATTGACTATAGCCAGTGCTTGATCATTCACCTACCTGTTGTAAAAAAAAAATCAAAAATTTTATTGTATCTATTATCTTTGATGTTACAAATATGCTAGCTCACATAATAAATAAATTAGAATTTAAAAAAAAACAACCATAAAACAAATAATGTTATGTTTTGACCTTTTGACCCGGCCAAAAATGCCATTCAAGGTGATGCACCAGAAGGAGGTGACACATTCTAATGGCAGTTATGAGAGGAAATCGCATGGGCGGAAATTGGCTGATGAAATGGGACGAGCTAAAAAAAATTCCCATGGTACACTACAGAGTGATGCACCGGAAGAGAGTGACCTCTGAACTGCGTGACAGTTATTTCCGCTTGATGACGATTAAACATTCGATTTCAAAGATCGAGTGGGCGTCGAACAATTATATAATTCAGTTGAGTTCAACGAGCCAGTTGAGTTGAGTTCTGGCCAGAGAGTTCGAGTTCCAGTGGAGTCGAGATGTGGTAGGGAAAGCCACACCAGGCTGAAGGGGTCTGGGGCCCTGATGAGCTGAGGTCTGGAGAAGATGCTGATAAGATGCAATAAAGAAAGCCATCATACAGTAGAGTGAGCCCTAGGCCTCCGGTTGAGCATCAAGAGAACAAGAAAGACACAATGTGACGGTCATAACAGTGGGATCAAAATATTTCAGTTATGGTCAATCTCCAGCTCCCTCTCACAGTAAAACCCCACACAACCTTTTCAAACCCTTGCAATAAAGTGAGAGGTAAATATTGTAAAAGAAGTCTTCCTGCGTCTTCCTTCATGCGTCTGTTGTTATCATTGTGTTGCTGTGAATTATTCTACATATATATGTGCATGTATGTAGATGTGAATCTGCATATGTGACTATATAGCAATAAAACCCAAACTGTAATCAAATTCTTTTTATCGTGATTAATCAAATATCTCATGCTTTTTAGAGATGTTTTACATGTTTTAAATATGACTTTATTGTAAGTCACAATTAAATTTGTACTTTTCATTTCTTAAATTGATTTTAATATAAACAGTCTGATAATTATAATGTTCCAATTATTCTCATTGGCTCCAATCTTATTTATTTTTGGACATATTTTCCATTTAGAGCTGACAACATATTTTGATAACACACACACACACATTGCTGAAGTTCAATTCAGTGTTCTTGGCCATAACAAACAAACACTGTTCCTTTAGAGATAATTATATTTATGTAATTCTATTTAGTATCTAAAGTTTGTATAAGTAATTGAATTGCATCTGTATACAAGCTACGTACTACATTAATAATGACTGAAGTCATTAACTATTTTTTTAAAAATCTGTACAAAGAGTTATCTTGGGAAAAAATACTCTTGAATTATCATGAAAAACTGCGTACATGTTTTTCAGTATTGTTTATCTGTATAAATTTGATGCAAGACTAATAACAGAATGACATACGAGGTGCATACGATAAGTTTCCAGACTTTTTTCGTATGGGCATTTAAAATTGTTGTAGACTCTTGAAAATTCAGTATCTTATTGCTATACATCTTATGAGATGACTGACTAATTTTTAGGATTTCCAGTTCAAATCAACAGCTACAGCAGCAATTGGAATACACCCTACTAAAGCTTATTGTCACAGCTAGTGAATTTCAAAAATGCAGTCTGACACTTTAGAAGAACAATATGCAAAAAATTGTGTTTTAACTGTGAGGCTATGAAGAAGGTCATTGACATGCTCACATAAGAGGACTTCCATGGAGCCTTCCAGAAGTTGTTGGAGTGGTACAACAAGTGCATTGCAGCTGGAGGAGATTACTTTGAAGGGGGTAGAGTTTCATGTGTATTCTATCAATAAAAGTGCCCATATCTGTCTGGAAACTTATTGTATGCTCCTCATATTTAACTTACCATAAATAAGAAAATAACAAAAGTGTAAAAGATTAGTTACAGAGAGAGATTAGAGAAATTAGGATTAACTACGTAACTAGAAAGATGAATGAGATGTGATCTAATTGAAACTTTAAAAATAATTAATCAAATTTCTAATTATATGAGACCTTTTTTTTTTTCATTATTTCTCCTTGAGCTGGAAAGACAGATTTTAAAAACTAAATTTACCTACCAATTATATTTTTTGCAAATAGAGTTATATATTTTGGGAACAAATTGCCTAATCAGATCAAAAACAGAAATGATATCAAAAACATTCATGATTAAATTAGATGGTTTCAGAAAAAACTTCTGAGAGAAAGAATTCAAGAATGCCTTTTTTGGGAACTCTTCGATGAATTACTTTACAGAATTTGATCTGTATATTTTCTATGCAAAGATTCTTTCTTTTTTGTTCCAGGTTGATGTGGGAAGATATTAAAAACAGAGATTCCCAAGAAAGCATTCCTGCGTTTATGATATATTTTATTATAGATAATACTATAATATAGTATTATCTATTAGATAATGCTATTTTATAATAAAAACGATAAAAGATAATAATACTATTTTTTAATAGATTATACTAAAATAATAATTTGAATAATAATATTATTTTATGATAGATAATACTAAAATAATAATTCTATAAAAATACTATTTAGTAACTGATAATCTTAAGATAATAATTTGAATAAGAAAATTTATTATAAAACTATTTTATAATAGGTAATACTAAAATAATAATTGGGGGTGTCCTCGTGGTGTAATGGTTAAAGCGATGGACTGCAGAATCGTAGTAAGCAAGTTTGTATTCCAGTCGCGCTATTACATACACTTTCAGGCAAATACCCTTGGGAAAGGTATGAAGCCCCTTATCCTCCCAGCTATGGGTTAAATGGTACCACTACTGTTCTTCTAGGAGAATGGCTTTGGCATTAAATAACCTACAAAGGTAGATATGCCGTTAAACAAAGAAACCAAACCAAACTAAAATAATAATTCTATAATAATATTATTTAATAAATGATAATCTTAAGATAATAATCTAAATAAAAAATTTTATTATAAGACTATTTTATAATAGATAATACTAAAAATTGTTGGCGGCATTTTTCCAGTTCATTTGCTTTCTCTTTGGTGGAGCAATTTTATTGCAAAGTATTAAATGTTTTTCAATGATTGTTGAACTTAATTTGGAGATTACAGGTCACCACTGTTTATGATTATTGTTCTTCACTCCTTGTTAATTTGTCAGTCAATGTGTCATGTCAAAGAAAATTCTTTTGAATATAGTGACATGTTTCTTGAATCCTATTTTTTATTCATGCCTTCACATTGATAAATAACATTTATTTTGAATCATTTTTGTCTCCATGGGTTTAAGTCTCTCATAAATATTGAAAGAATTTTTTCCCTGACTATTTCATAAAGGATTATAATTTTCACATAGAATATGTCCTATTGGCAGAGCCTATAACATACCTAAAGTGTGTTAAGAACTCTAAAAAAAAGTGTCCTGGATAGGATCTGCTGGCAAAGCTCCTGTTCTGAGGGTATGGAGTTGCCCCTTCCTTACTATTACTTTTAGCTTCACTATGACCCAGAATAGTAATAGCTGTTAGAGTCCCATCTATGGCCTAAATAATTGGTTGGATTTAATGGCATATCAACCCTGATGGATTACTTAATGTCAATTCTTGTTTTATATATATATATATATATATATAGGAATAGTTTGTTGGTAAATACTTTTGGTTTTAAATGAATTGTTAGGTATGAGACAAAGGCACATTTTACTTCACTGACGTATGCTTTGTTAGATGTATCATATTTTCTAAATATCTATCATCTACTAATTTGAGGTTTGCAATAATATTATTAGTTTCAGTATTCATATTTTCAACATGATATGTTCTATTTAAGGTTTTAATTTTATTGCATTTCGATCCTTGGTAGTTACATTATTTTTGTTTGTATCGTTTTGTTTAATATTTGGTTTCTTGTTTGGGTTTTCTTTTTGTAATTTTCTTCTTGATTTTGAGGAGTCTCTGAATTGAGATTGAGTTATTTTGTTTTTCTGTTTCTTTGGTATGGTTTATTTTGGATTGGGAGAAAGTTTTAGTTGGGGTGATTGATTAGAATGTATTTTTCTTTGGTGATTGGTTCTGGATTTATTTTGGGAGTTGGTGGGTGGACTGGTGATCTTTTTTTTTTTTCCATCAGAGTATTTTTTTAGTCGGAGATTTGGAGTTTTCAATTGATATTTTTGGAGCAGTTGTATGGGGTTTTGTTATGGGTTCTTTTCATTTTTTAAAAATTCCTCTTGAGTGTCGTTTTTCTTTCTTGCTGTTCTTGAAATTTTGGCCAATCATTTGATCCTAGTTTTTTTATGATAGCTTTGTATTTATCTGGTTGATTGGACTTTCCCTCTGTACTATATTGGCATAGGTGCTATCTTTCATATAGGATTCTCCTATTTTCCTTGCTTTTAGAAATGTTATATTTCTCCTTTTTGTTACCTTCATGATTTTCCTCTCTCTTTTATATATATTGAAATTCTTGAAAATCTAGAATGGCTCTCTCGTCAGTTTGAGCTTTCGGTTTCATTGGGACAATTTTCCTTCATGTAGTCTGGGTCTTTTTAACCACACCTTCCATATGTCAGATCTCCTCAGCAGCTCTCCCTGTGGAATTCATATTTTTGACATTTAAAGTGGCTTAAGGGTGCAGTGATGTATCGTACTTCCTTTTTCAAAGCAGTATCCAGTTTTCACTTTGTTGGGAACTATGGATTTGTTAAATGTCAAAATTTATTTGTGTTTGTATTTCTTTACCACCCTTTCTAATGGTTATATTTTGTAGTCCATGACCTCTTATTTTCTTAAGGACGTTTTTATTTTCTCTGGCGTAGCTAGGGATAACTCTGTGTTTCTGATAACTCTCTTTGAGGTGTAAAGTTTTTCATGTGAATAAGTTTTGCATTGCAAGTTGTAGAAAGTTATCATTTTTATTAGATTTTTGGCATCTTTTTATTATCTATCTCTACAAGTAGATTGCCATTTTTAATTCTTCACGGTTTCCTCAGCTAGAGATCATTTTTTCAATTAAGAAAGGAGACAGTTTGGCTAAAGGAGTTTCTTCTAGTGATTTGATTACAATAAATATTGGGAATTCTGTTATTTCATTTTCTGAATCAAATTATTAGAGGTTTTGTTTGTTTGTTTGTTTTGCAATGTGTTATTCTTTTTATTTGCTAGACCTGGGCTCCCCCACCCATCATGAAGTCCAATTTCTATTGGGAATTTACTAAGGGGGATATGTATTTACTTTGGCTAAAACAGAGATATATCTACCAGTATACTTGTGTCAGGATGGGTATTTCAAACCCTCTTAATTTTTGGCTTTCAGTACTCAAAACCCAGTGCTTTAAAGTTAAACAGTCTTTCTTCTCTTAATACTGTTGACCCCCAGCCATCACCTTTTAGCACTTATCAGATAAAAAGGGTTGTTTTTTTGTTTGCCATAAGAGCAATTTGAAGGATACAGTAAAGACTTAATTATATAGGTACTAGAGCTTTATATGACCATCCAATTAATCAGATCGGGTTACTCTGTCTAACCCAAGTAAGAGCCAAAGTGGAGTGTTGTAGGTCATGGACCACTCAACAACTAGGATCCCATTCTCAGGCATTATTCATTGCCACCCACAACCGACAGGTAGACTCTTGGGTGCATAGGTCTTATTTCTCTGTAGAGGTATAGTTGGTGTATTCTACAACCCAAGCCAACAGAGTCAGACCTAAATAAATCTTTCTGAAAAGTATTAGTATTAGATTGGAATACTTAAAACCATATAAATGAGTGCAAATTATTTGGTTTGGTTTGGTTTGGTTTGTTGGGTTTTATGACATATCAACCTTTGTAGCTTATTTAATGCCAAATCCATTTTTATATAAATAATCTGTTCTATTTAAAACAATTCAGTTTAGCATAAGTACACAGTTTAAATGTAACTACGGTTTAATTGTCAAAAATATCTCTATTTCAAGCCATTCTGTCCAGTCAAACAATTCATTTTAGCATAAGTATGCTGTTAGTTCTATTTAATCCATTGATAGGGCCCTATCAGGTGCTACCACTCCAGGCCAGAGTGGACCTGGGAGTGATGGTAATGAAGGGGTACTCTGCATTTCCCAAAGCTCCAGCACTGCTGGAATCTTACCATCAGATTGTTTGGTGTTATATCCAGGACACTCATTGGGGGGGTCTTACCCCTCTGCAGAGAAGCAGTCAGTATATTCTACAGCCCCAGCCGACTAGACAAGCAAATTATTTCTGCTAAGAATAGTTTCATCAAGCTGGAATTGATTCTAAAGGTTGGTTGGATGGGTTTTGTGGCATATCAACCCATGTAAGTTTGGAGGTGCCCGTGGTGTAGTCGTTATCGTCGTAGGAAATGGACACGGCGACACGAGTTCAAATCCTGGACGAGACTGCTTGCATTTCACATAGCACTAATACCCTTGGGGAAGGTATGAATCCAATTATTCTCCCTCCAGCTATGGGTAAATGGTAGGACAGACTAGGTTCTTCAGCCTTGGTTAGGCAACTAGTCTAGGAGAAGGAAAACTCTGAATTCAAACCTGTTAAACTCCGCTTAAAAATTGACCTTGTGTCATATCCTGCCCGAGCGGAGGGGTTGGGTAAATAGTATCAACCCTTGTAAGTTTGTTAACGCTAAGTCTTGTCCATGCATATACATATATTAAATATATGACTTATAAACAAATATTTTTGTGGTAACATTTTAAATAAGCCAGAGCTGATTTGTTTACACCGAGGAATATTTGAAACTATTTAACTATCAAACACAAATAATTCACCTTATTAATCATTTGTTTGTATACAGTTGGTTTCAAGTATTGCTTTTTTACACTAATAATTTGATTCAACATGACTCATTCATTTGCTCACAGTTAAAGGGTTAAACAGTCATATTTGACCCATAGATTGGACCCTAACAGTTACTACCACTCCAGATCAAAGTGGATATGGGGGTAATGGCAATGAACGGGTACTCTGCATTCTCCAAAGCTCTAGGACTGAAACCTCACCATTAGATTGTTTAATGTCATTTATAGGACTCTTACCAGGGTGGTCTAACTCCTCTGCAGTCGGCATATTCTTCAACTCCAGCTGACTAGGCTGATTACAAAGGATTATAATTGTTAGTTACTGAAACCATATAAAGTAAGTCAGTAAAGTTGGCAACCGTAGTCGAGGGCGACCAGAAGGCTCCCTTTTCAATAGCTACTACACCGAGGTGTAGGGGAAGGCCCTACTCCTTTCCCTGAATTGCTTCACTTTACCATTGATATGTACCTTATATTGCTAAGTGTTAAGCAAGGAGGTATCAAGTACCATTTTTAAAGTCTTTGGTATGACGCAACCTGGGATTGAACCCAGGTCTCCCGAACACTCTACCCACTAGACCAATGAGCTGGTAAACCATATAATTACTTAAAATACTAGGAATCATGTAACTGTGTGCAAACAAATGATTATTATTATTACTAAATAGAAATAATTACTTGAAGCCATATTGATATGTATAGATTATTAGGTTGATGAAAAGTTGCTTGAAAAAAAGACTGACTTCTGTACTAAATAATCCAACAAGGGTTGACCTGTCATAAAACCAACCAAACCCTCATGTAGAATAGAAAGTTATTTGTTTTGATATCAAATGATGGATATTTTATCACTGTATTGTATGTCAATTGGAATCCTAAATTACATCAATTATATCATATTTTTTCTATTCTTTATTTCTATTATAAGATTCTTTGAACTTATTGTTATGTCTTTTGAATGTTTCTGTGACATTATTATATTATGTTACTCAGGATTGGTTTATATGAAATACAAATATATAAATTTTATATCACAGTTTATTAGTTATAATTTTCAGTTGTTAAACAAAAAATAATAATACCTCAATTGAATTTATGGCACATTCTGAACTTTTTGTAATATATTTTCAAACGTTTTTTTTTTTTCTTATATATAACAGAAATTCATGGTCCCTAACTGATATGAGTAGACAGTGTGGTGAGTAGCAGGCTTGTTTAATCAGACCGAATGGTATACGATAGTGGAAAGACCTTGAGATACTTCACATAAGTGTTCAAAGACTTTGAAATACTTCACGTAAGTGGTCATGGATGATTGCCATCTCTTTTTATAGGCCAATACCCTATCTGAAATCTTCTATACAGAATATTTCCATTAGGTTTCCAACTGGGAGGTGACTTCATTCCATTAGATTTGTGTCATTTTCCAACCTCCTTCTGATGAACAAAGCTTTATCAGTCAAAAACAATTGTCTGCAGGTTTTCCACATCAAGACTGACCATTGGTAAGGATTTTTATGTATATATCATTGATTGCATTCATCAGTCAAACATATTTTTTATGTGGCAGGTCTCTTGCTTTCAGATTAATTATTATTCCTAGGAACTGGTCCAGTAGGTTGTATACCAAACCTTTGTGACTACAAATAGGCTCCACAGGGACACAAGCTTTGTGCATCTTTGAGAAATATACTTTTGAAATGCACATATTAAATCACTGTGATGTTGAATAAATCATCTTCTATATTTAAGGATTACTATTTACTAACTCCCATAATAGTTATTGCATTGAATATTTGAGATATGTGTACAAATGTAGCAATCATAATAGGACAAAGGTATTATTATTATAAAAAGCAATAAATGCATCATCATTATCAAGGCAAGCTAATGGCATGAATTTCTTTGACCTTCTCTTGCCATCCGTCTGTAGCAGCCATTGCACTTGGTAAGTCCTATAGATGGCACCAAATGTCTTCAAAGAGCTCATGAATATAAGTTTTTGCTAGTCAACCAACTCTGTTGTGTCCATGTTCAGGAGAAGGTCACTTAAGAGTTTGTCCGTAAGAGAAGGTCACTTAAGAGTTTTTCCATAGGAGAAAGTCATTTAGGAGTTTGTTCTTACTTCTCCAGCAGTGCCCAGCATGTCTTGCTCATCTATTTTGGATGGTTTGTGAGCAGAAAGTTAAAGGGCTCTACAGTTGCTGTTTTGAGGAGTGCTGCTTCTAGGATCTGTTTAAAACAGTACATTGTATTCTTGTGCAGTTTCCATCTAGCTTTTTCTCCAAGTGTTTCATGAGAGTCCAAGTAGTGCAATCATACAGTAGTATTGACACAGCTAAAGCTTTAAGGCTATATCAAGTAAAAGTTTTAGTAGCCATACAACTAGAGTCTTTGACTAGAGGTGGGCATTTAGTAACTTAAATTGCAATTAACTTATAATTATTTTGAAAGTTTTTAGCAAAGGACTTGGTTTGTGATGTCCAGTAATTAGTTAATTAGCAACTCACTTTTTACTTGAAATCATTTTTTATTATTTCCTAAAATACTTCAACTGATATTTGATGTTATAGAATATAACTTTGATGCTGCACTTAATTGTTCAAAATGTGGATGTTTGTTGGATAATGTAGCATATCAAGCTTTTGATCATTTTCCAGACCAAGAAACTAGTACGACCAAAGATATTAAGTTATCACTTTTTATGTAGCCAGTTAGTTTAGGTTATATGAAAACATTGTCCTAGAGATGAAGAAATATTTAATGATACAACTTCTTTTTGTCAAGTATAGAGATTTTCCCTCTACTATGTAATTGCCCAGTCAGCTGGGGCTGTAGAATACACTGACTGCACCTCTGCAGAGGGGTAAGACCCCCCCCCATAACGAGTGTCCTAGATATGACACTAAACAATCTTATGGTGAGGTTCCAGCAATGCTGGAGCTTTGGGGAATGGGGAGTACCCCTTCATTGCTATTGCTCCCAGGTCCACTCTGGCCCGGAGTGGTAGCACCTGATAGGGCCCTATCTATGGATTAAATAGAACTAACAGCATACTTATGCTAAAATGAATTGAGTAAACGAATAGCTTGAAATAGAGATGTTTTTGACAATTAAACCATACTTAGACTTAAACTGCGTGCTTATGCTTAACTGAATTATTTCAAATAGAACTGTTTTTCGACATTAAAACTGTATTTACACTTAACTGAATTATTACATATAACTGCTTGAATAGTTTGAAATGGAAATGTTTTTGACAATTAAACTGTGTACTTATGCTAAACTGAACTGTTTTAAATAGAACAGATTATTTACATAAAAATGGATTTGGCATTAAATAACCTACAAAGGTTGATATGCCATAAAACCAAACAAACCAAACCATCTACTATATAAGGATAAAGATAATTAAATTTTGGTTTGCAGTACATTTTTAGCATTTAATTTATGCTTATACACATAAGAATAAAGTTTTACATATTGTGAATTTCATAAACACTGTATTCATTTTCTAAGTGAAAAAGTTATTTACTTTTTATAGATGGAGGTGCCCATGGTGCAATGGCTATTGTCAAAGGAAATGGACTCTGCGACACAAGTTCAAATCCTGGACAAGGCTAATTGCATTTCACGTTGCACTAATACTCTTGGAATGAATTCAATGATTGTCTCTCTAGCTCTGGGTAAATAGTAGCACAGACTGAATTCTTTAGCCTTGGTTAGGCAACCAGTCTAGGAGAAGAAAAACTCTGATTCAAAGCAGTTAAACTCCACTTAAGAATTGATCTTCTGGCACATCCTACCCAAGCGGAGGGGTCGGTAAATACGTACTTATAATAGATATTTTTTATCTGATGCTGATACCGTAGATTATAGACAATCCGGCCAACATTGTTACAGTTAGAGAACTTCTGATCAGCAGATGATATTAGTTATTGCAAAAGACTCAGCATTGTACTTCATTCCTTTTAATGTTGTTCTTCAATTCATTCTGATCATGTTAGATTGTGAATATAGACTTATTTTTTTGGGAGTCTGTACTACCCCTTTTTGCGTGTGAGTATTCTGGATATGACACTAAACTACATCTGATAGTCAACCTTCTGTTCTGGAGATCTGGAGAGTGTGAAGTATCTCTTCATTGACATTACTCCCAGATCCACTCTGATTTGGAGTGGTAGTGGCCATCAGAGTCCCATCTATGGGTCAAATATATCTCTTTAAAAATTACTTGTATTAGATTGGAATATTTGATATTCTGTAACTGTAAATTATTTAGCAACATAATTTAAATTAATCCTACTGTTTATTTTCATCACTGGATACAGTTTAATGTCATATTCCATTTTTTGTTGGGTCTTACTACAGAAGATACAGTTGGCATATTCTAACCACCACTTACAGTGCAAACTAGTGAATTTAATGGTTTATCATAATTTAATATGATAAATAGGGCCATCCTAAGCTTTTAATTTGCAACTATACTTATCACTAGAAATTAGGCTTGATCCCTCATTTACTTACAGTGAAAAAAATCCAAGATTTTATTGTAGATATTATTGATGGCACAGATATGATAGCTTGCATAATAGATAAATAAAAACAAAAAACAATTACTCTTGGGGGTTCTCTGACGGTCGTGGGGCTCTAAGCAACCATCTACATCATTTATACCTCAAGACAGCACTTAATTTAAGTTTGATTTTTAAGGGAAGAGAAGATCCTAACTAAAATTTAAACTTATCATAAAACATGCATTTACATTTTGGGAATTGAATTGAGTGGATTTTGTTATTGACAATTTGAAAGTTTGTCTTCATATATTTGTCGTATCTGAGTACCATAGCTCATCGCCACAATTATTTGTGTGTGAGGAACACAATTCAGACACTTGTAGTAGTGGAAATGTATTATGGTTCAATATTTCCTTGTGCTAAACAATTTAAAACAATTCACAATGAATTAACGACAACATATTTATTGCCTGTGCAAACTTAATGGAATGAATGCAGAAATGGCATGAAATACTAATGGTTCATTATAGAGGAAAGTCATATCATGCAGATGAAGAGTTCTTTGACATAAGTTGAGAGTCCCTAATAGAATGAAAATTGTTGTGTGAAGACTTCCATCAAAGCATGATAGAGTGTATGGTATTGTTGGGAAAACGCACACACTCATGCATGTTTCTTGTTGTTGGTGCCGGAACAAAGAACGTTTTGACATGCCACACCCTTTTATATAGTAATTTGGTCGTGCCATCTAGAGGCCATTAGAAGTACTATTTTAAAGACAAGAGATGTAAAGCCTACAAGATATTAGATGAAATATTTCAATCAGTAATCAAGTTCATTTTGTCTTGGTTATTCAAATATTCAATGGTTTTTAGAAATGTCCTGTTTCTTGCTAAACAGAAAGAAAAATATAGCCTTACATAGCACCAGTTTTTTTACTTAATAATTCTAAAAATTGTTTTTTTATAAAATTATCATACAGTCTTTTCAGCAGAAATACAAAATGTTATTTTTATGTTGGCTTTAGATATTAGAATTATTCTTTTGATGCTGCAGTTATTTGGAGTCGTCAGGTAAATGGATGATTCAGTATGTTGTGGAAAAAATAAAAAATGTTAAGTCTGACAAAAAATTATAAAAATGTTCAATTTTGATAATAAAGTATTCTGAATATGCTAAAGCATTTGATTTAATTAGAGATAGTAATGAATTGACATTTTCATAATCATCAGTGGAGATAACTATGAAATGCTAATTAGAAGCCTTCATTCATTTTTAAATAGAAGCATTGATATCATTATGGAGCACTGTTGGGTTTGCCGGTTTTCTAGCTTGTTAATAAAATTACCACATGAACTTGATGTTAGAAGTGCACAAGTTTATTTTTATGCTTACTTGAAATTTTAAGATTATTCACTCAATGCTATGGCTACTTGAGACAGTCAAGCAAATTGATAATTCAAAAATACAATGGAAAAAATAAAAATGTTGGAGCTGTACAGAAAAAGAAAAAAAAAGAAAGAACATTTTATGAAAATGTTTAATTTAGAGTATAAAGAAATTTAAAATTTTGAATATGATTGAGTATTTAATTTGATTAAAGATTGTATTGAATTAAACATATTCCTAGTCACCACCACTACCACGAACAACTGGGGCACCTTGCATAGTGTAATGGTTAGCGAGCTTGGCTAACTGACCATTATTACTGAATTTGATTTCAATGAAAGGATTAATTTAAATTCTATTGCTAAATATGAGATAAAAATGAAATAAAAATATGGCAAGGGTCTACCTTGTGGTTAAGAGTTTCATATATCACCACTTGTGCCAAAGATTGTTTGACTGAGCCAAAATAAAGGCAAGAATTTTATGGTTTGATTTTCAAGGCAAATAAATAAAAGAAACTTAATGAATATAAAAAGGAGATAAGAATGTGACAAGAGTTTGCCTTGTGGTTGAGAGAGTTTCATATTTCTCCCCTCATGCCAGAGGTTAGTGTTTTTATCATTGTTACAAAATAGAATCTATTTGATGATGACTCACCCGAATGTTTCAGTTTATCTATCTTTGTTGTATATTCTTTTGATACTGGAAATAATGACACTCACTATTGCCTGAATTGTTTAGGCTTTTCTTCATCACTATGATGTACTTTTCTGGCAAAGACATCATAATCGCAAATGTAGTGGTTAAACATGTCAAAGAGAGACAGAATAAAGAATCTGAACAATAAAATTTGATGACACATTCAACAACATTTACTCACTGACATGCCACATCATGTCCGATGAAAAATGAAAGTCAAAATACACTAACTACAATACACTCATAAGGATTTAATACAGTCACTTAGATAATGCCTTTTATAAATAATATAAGTAAACTTCTTCTTAATAGTAATTGCTACTTTCCATCCTTATAATGAGGCTTGGGATATTCTGACTGTATTCCCTGCAGAGATGTAATCCCCCCACCCTCTAATGAAAAAGGTGTCCTTGGTATGACACCAAACTACATTTAAAGATCTAGTTCTAAAGATCTGGAGAGTGTGGGCAACCCTTTCATTGCCATTACTCCCAGTTCCACTCTGACTTAGTACCTGTTACAGTTTCCATGTATAGGTCAAATAGATCTGTTTGAAAGTTATTAGTATCAGATAGAAATACTTGAAATTTTATAATTATGTAAAAATTATTTGCATTTAGAATAATTACTTGAAGCTGTAATCATTTATAAAGAATAATTATTATTAGTTACCTGAGACCATATAATTGCTTGAAAAAAAGACTATAGCATTAAATAACCCAACAAGAGTTGACATACTTTTAAACCAACCACAACAACTCAGTTCTGGCTACCTTTCTCTTATATCAACAAATGATTTTGTTAACTTACAGTCATAGTAAAAACACCAGTGTCCATCATAGTAAAAACACCAATGTCCATCAGATTACTGAAGTTAAACAGCTTTAATTTATAGAGTTATACATATTTACCGACCTCTCCGCTCGGGCAGGATATGACACATGGTCATTTTTTAAGCGGAGTTTAACAGGTTTGAATTCAGAGTTTTCCTTGTCCTACAATTTTACCCATAGCTGGAGGGAGAATAATTGGATTCATACCTTTCCCAAGGGTATTAGTGCTATATGAAATGCGATGAGTCTCGTTTAGGATTTGAACTCGTGTCGCTGTGTCCATTTCCTACAATGATAACCATTAAACCACAGGTACCTCCAAATACACAGTTATATGGTTTTGAGTATTCCTATTTAATTTTATCAATTTTCAAACAGGTTTGGTTTAGTTAATTTCTTTAATGGCATATCAACTCCTTATGGGTAATTTAATGCTCAAATTTGATTCCTTCCTAGATTGATTGTAATCATAACTTTATTTCTGATGTTCTATTATTTTCTTTTTTTAATTTCACTGTTCTTTTATTTGTCTATATTCATTTGTTTGTACAGTTATATGATATCAAGTATTCCGATCTAATACAAAAAAATTGTTTAGTTTCAAGTATTCCTATCTAATACTAATAATTTTCAAATACATCAATTTAACCTATAAATGGAATTATGATAACTGTATAAACTATTTAACACAGTAAAAATTACTTATTACTGGTTGGTTGGTTTTACTTATTGTCATTACTTATTGAGTCATCTTATGCTAAAGTCAGTTCAACAATTACAGTTTCTATATATAATTATGTATCTTCACAATCATTTTAAACAGATAAACACTTCATCATCTCAGATCTATTTGACCCATTGATAGGACTCTTACTAGTATTACCTCTCTGGGTCAGGGTACTGGCAATGAAAAGGTGACTCTACACTTTCCATAGCTATAGCTTCCCCACCAGTTTCAATTAAGTCTCATACTGTATAGACTCCCTTTTTTTTAGTGAAGAGTGTCTTATCCATCAACAGGGAATATAGTCACCCTATTCTAGGTCCTGCTGGTTGGACAGGTGGTAAATGTTCTTAGTTTTGTAAAAAAGAAAACAACAATGTTTTTTTAAAGAAATCTGAAGTCATTGTATAGTAAATTTGTGCTGTGTTATGAGATTATCATTGTTTAAATCTAGAAATCTGATAAAATAAAATGAGAATTCTTCTAAGTACCAGTGTTAGTACTATTGTATGGTTGCACAACATGGACATTTACAAAACACCTGTACATGTACATACAAAGCTAGATGGAATGTACACAAGAATGCTGTGTGCTGTTTTGAACAAATCCAGGAAGCAACACACTTCTTTATTTCTCATCTCACGAACCGCTTCTATTACGATAAACAAGACATGTAAGGCACTACTGGAGAACAAGTGAAAAACTCATAAGTAACTCTTACACCAGTGTTGGCAGACAAGCAAAATCTTGCATTCATCAGCTCTGTGCCAACACTCGCTGTCATCTAGAAGACTTGCCAAGAGTGATGGCTAATAGGGATGTATAGCAAGAGAGAGTCAAGAAAATCCATGCTATCAGCATGATTTGATGATGCTGATAAAATCCAGAAACATTCAGCTGGATTTGTATTGAAGCAAATTTTATTTGATTTACAAAAATAATGTAACTTATGACAATAATCAATTATTCTCCCTCCAGCTATGGGTAAATAGTAGGACAGACTAGGTTCTTCAGCCTTAGTTAGGCAACTAGTCTAGGAGAAGGAAAACTCTGAATTCAAACCTGTTAAACTCTGCTTAAAAATTGACCTAGTGTCACATCCTGCCCGAGCTGAGGGGTTGGTAAATAGGATAATCAGAGGGAGTCTCTATAGCGTAGTGGCTAATGTGCTGCTCCACAACATTATAGGAAGCAAGTTCAAACTCCAGTTATACAATTTCATTCACTTTCAGACTAATATCCCTGGGAAAGGCATGAACCTCCTTATCCCTCCAGCTATGGATTAAATAGTACCACTTCTGTTTTTCTATAATAGCTTTGGCATTAAATAACCCAGGGAGGTTGATGTGCCATCAAGCTAAGACACTGAATTGAAAATAGTCTTCTTTTTTTATATCTGTTATTTGAATAGATTTATTGACAGACTCACAACAACAGAATGTATTTAGAATTTGAAAGATGAGAGGTCAGGGTCCATAAATCTATCAAAGCGAGTTCTTTAGCTCCAGCAAGTATTTAAGCAAAGTAACAAAAGAAAAAAAACATTCAGTCAAAAAGGTTGAAAGCATCGGAGACACAAAACTGCAAAAGAAAACAAAGAAATAGTAAAAAACAAACTCTACAACTAGTGAAACCGAATAGTTTGGCAATGAAGTAGACAGTCAAAACTAACAAACATGACAAACAAGCCATAGCATGGATGCCAAGGTCAGAAAATAGAAGAAATGCACTCAGGCAACTTTGTTTGAACTGCTATGAGGAAGTAATAATATAAATAATCTGTATTTGTCATTTGTATAAGATACATATATATATATGTGTGTGTGTGTGTGTTACACTTGTGTATGGCTTTACACACATCCACACAAGTAAAGCAAGTATAAAAGCAGCAGAAAAACGTAATTTCAAAACTATTTTCAAGTCTTATGGTACTGTTATTTCTCATCTATCTATATATGAAGGTCATTAAAAAAAAAGGTGAATTTTGTCAAAGGAGTTGGCACTAGGAAGTTCTATATACAGCTGCACTATTTTTCAAAGAAATCAATAGTAATGGATCCTTTCATATTCCAGATGCATCACTTTCTTTACTGACAGCTGCACCAATAACTTTTTTTTACCAGAGAGTCAAGGTTTCCACTCCATGGATTGTCTTTTTGACTTGGGCTCATCATAGTGACAAACCCATGTTTTACACATTTGTAAACATTATCTGGATTAAAACATACTTCCCTGTACATGTCACAAATTCTTCTGTAAATTTCATATGGTTTGCACATTTCAGCTGCTAAGAATTTCCTGACAGACCTCTGTTCTAGTCTGTTTGATATGCTGCTATTTTGCATAGTCTCAAAAAAAATATTTTTGTGTAATTGAAATAATTTTGCTATAAACCAATTTCAAATAATGCTGAGTTTACATTAATGGAAAAAAATTCAGAAAAAAAATTTATTTTGCTTTTTCCAAAAATTTTCCTTATTTATTGAATGACCTTCATATTACTCATAAAAACTTTTTCTCCTCTGCACATAAATGTATCTGTATGTGTGTATATATATATATATATATATATATATGTGTGTGTGTGTGTGTGTGTGTGTTCATATGTATAGGTATCTATATACGTATATATGCATATGTATGTGTATATAGATATTCATGTATATGTATGTGTATATATGTGTGTTTATATGCATGCACCAGTAAGTATGTATATACATATGCATGTCTCTGTATGTATATGTTTGTATATGTGTATGTACATATATGTATGTATGTGTTTGTATATATATGTATATTCATGTGTGTGTGTGTGTGTGTGTATATATATATATATATAACTGTTATGGTACCCAACCTGCGGTCGGTAATGAACTCTTCCGCGACTATTAATACCGGGCTCTCTACTTATTCCCAGCGAACACTTGGCAGTCGGACTGACTTCTAACACTTTGTACACATGTTGTATTATACTTTGTTAATATACTTTGTTCCATGTAAACACGAGTTGTGTTATTCTTCTGGACCCTTTACTGGTCCACAACAATGTTTGTATATGTGTATGTACATATATGTATGTATGTGTTTGTATATATGTATATATTCATATGTGTGTATCTATCTATCTATCTATCTATATATATATATATATATACCCCAGCGAAATCACCACATTATAAGATTTTTATCAATAGATTATACTTGAAAAAGCTTTTTAAATGAATTATATGAACTCTGTTTCCACTGAGTTCATATAGAGACCACTGTCTCCTGCTTCCTGCTTCAGGTTATGCAGTAGAGATTCAGCTTGAGCAGATGTACATGTAAGAAGTGCTAGATCATCTGCATAGTCTGCTTCTTGCTTTTTTCTTTCATTAGCTCTATTGACTTTCATAGTTAAGGAATCATTTACTGTCATTATAACCAGCCATGATCTTAGTCTTGATCTGTAACCCAGAGATGAATACTTCGACAAGTTAAATAAATGTCAAAGTTAAAAAGAGCATTAAATTATATCTTACCAAAATTCATAGAGAGAATTTCTGTTGATGCCTTATGATTTCACTTTTGTTCCGTGTTGATACTTTTATGATGTAATACAGCAAACCTTTAATAACATCTAATCCCCCCAACCTTTGATACTTGCTTAACTTGATTAAATCTAAACCAATTATTTTTATTGCTTCATAGTGATCTTCATAACAGTATTTAAGATGTAAAATATTCAAAAAGGAAAAAGAAAAAGGTTGGAAAAAAAGAAAAAAAGTGAAATTCATAAAATCAGTTATGGTTTTCTGATGAAGCCAAGAGTGAAATTAACAATGTTTTTGGCCAGAAAACTATTCTTGTGTTGCTGTCAATAAAGTGTGCAAGAAGCAATTGAATTGTTTTTTTACATTTTACAAGTGCTGACTTCTTTTCAGTTTGTTTATCTTTTGTGTCTTGTCTTATTTTGATCAAATATCACATTCTCCAGTTGTAAAAAGAAATTGCAATTTTCAATAATAAAACTACATTCATAATGAGTGAAGTTGTAATGAAAAAGTTAATGAACTTCTTTTTGATAAGGGTTTAAAATATATCCAGATAATGAAAACTATAAAACAATCTATAATATTATTCAGTTTTATTTGTAAAAAAGATTAATATAGGTAATGAAACAACCTGTGTTTTCATTGTAACAGCAGTCGATGAGACTACTGATGCTTCTTGTTAGAAAGGAGTGAAAGATTCTAATTAGCATCCTATTGTTCTCACTGTTATATAAAGGATTCAGATTATTAAAAAATGACATTTAACACAAATGCAGACCCCACAAAATTTTCATTCATTTGCAAATTGAAGTGAAAATTTTTTTACTCTTTTTTTTTGTTGTGATAAGTGGCCATTTACTTGCTGTTTTATTGGGTGCTGCTTCCAACATTGGTTTAAAACAGCAAGGAGCATCCTTATGTAGTTCCCATCTTGGTTTTTTCCAGGTGTTTTGTTTGATGGTTTGGTTTTATGGCATATCAATCATTTTTGGTTATTTAATACCAAATCCTATTTTTACCTTGAAACCAAATATGTGATTTAACATTTTGTAGATACACACAGTTAAAGGATCAAACATTTCTACTTCTAACACTTCAATTTAGCATAAGTCAAAGTTAAATGCTTCCAGGTATTGCTATGTATCACTAACAATTCAGTTAAACATCAGTCATTTGTTTACACACAGTTAAATGATCAAAAAGTTCTATTCCTAACAATCCAGTTTCGCATAAGTCATTTGCTTGCACTCAGTCTAAATGTCAAACAGTTCTATTTGAGTTGTAGATAGGACCCTATCAGGTACTACTACTCCAGGCCAAAGTGGACCTGGGAGCGATGACAATGAAGGGGTACTCTGCATTCTCCAAAGCTCCAGTATCACCATAAGATTGTTTAATGTCATATCAAGGATACTTGTTGGAGGGGTCTTACCCTTCTGCAGAGATGCAGTTGGTGTATTCTACAGTCCCAGCTGACTAGGTTAGGTATTTTCTTAGAGTTTTAGGGGTGCAACCATATGATAGTACTGACACAGTTACAGCTTGGAAGAATTCCTGTTTTATTTTATCAGAGATCAGATTTTCATATGGCCATTAACCTGTCAATAGCTGTCCTTACCTTTCCGATGCATATGTTGGCATCATTTTTAGCAGATGAGATATTGCTACCTATGTATTTGAACTGGTCTACTAATTTCAGAGGTTTGCCATTGTAATGAGAACTTTTCCTGACTAGAAATAACTGTTTTGAAATTAATAAAAGAGCAAGTTACCCATATTCTGTAGCTTCATATATTCCTCACTTATATACGAGTCAGCAGAAAAGTTCATAGGCTGACCAAGATACTCTTATGGAATTGTGACTAGATTAGGTTCATTTTTCAACATATTCCCTTTTGCAGTCGACACACTTCTTCCATCAATATTGCAGTGCTTGGATCCATGAGCTACTGGCCAGATTGTCCTCTATGGCTTGGAGCACAACCTTAGAATCCACACTTTTAGGCCTACCTGACCTTGCTTGATCATTGATGTTCTTTCAACCTGAGAGAAATTTCTTGAACCATCTGGTTGCTATACTGTAATCAATAGCACTTTCATCTTTTACCCAACAAGTATTTTTCATTGCTTCTGCAGCATTAAGGCCCAGTTCAAACTCATAAAGCAGAAGTTTCTAAATTAAATTACATTGCACGTTCATCTTTGTCATTTTCAAATCATATACAATGCACAATGTGTTAGCTCACCAACTACTACAATACTACCAACCACAGTGGGTACCAATCATGACTTGAACTTGTACGACCCAAATATTGCAAAACTTTTGATTCAACCTAGTAACTTTTACATTGCTAAATTTATCATAACTATTTGACTGTTTTCTTGCTGATTCATACTACATACAAAGTAATGTATTTTCTTCCTCTGGAACGTTATAGGTACAAATAATGTAAAAATAAAAAAAATGAGCTTGTTAAAATGTGAAGAATTTCTCAAGAATGTTAATGTTGCCTTATTTTCAAATACCAAAGCAAAATTTTCAAAATGTCCTTTTTGTACTTAATATCATTTTCTTTGTGGTGTAACTCTCTTAATCATTAGTGATTCATCAATTATAAAAGTGTTTTTTAAAAAAGTTTCTGCAAATTCCTTTTCTTTTTTTGAGCAATTTCTTTTTCCTTAGAAAATTTGTTATTTATACTCTTCAAAGTTAAAAATGTTGCATTCCTAATATTGAATGTTTGGTATTTCTGAAAAATAGCTAATAGTTTTTTTATTTTATATTTGATATGTGGTAATATATTTTTGTGGCCTGCCCAGGCTGTTTACATTTCCCTTCAAACTGATGCCTTTGGCAAAGGCATGACTCCATCTCTTCTCCTCCAACTCTGGGTAAATAGTAAGGTAGATTGGGTTCTTTAGCTTTGGTAAGGCAAACTATCACAGAGAAGGAAAACTTGGAATCTAATCCAGTTGTAAAAGTAAGTAAAGTTGACGACCTGAGCTGAGGGTGACCTAAAGGCTCCCTTTTTAATAGCTACTTCAATGAGGTGTAGGAGAGGACGCTACTTCATTCACTGGATTGGTCCACTTTACCCTTGATCCTTACCTTATAATGCTAAGTATTAAGCATGGTGTAATCAAGTACTGTTTTTTGAGTCTTTCGTATGACTCGAGCTGGGATTGAACCACAGTCTCCTGGACCATTGGCAAACACTCTGTGTCATATCATCCCTGTAGTGGAGAGGCTGGTTAAATATATACGCGCATGCAACACCTATACACATGAGCCCAGTCAGCTGAGGCTGTAGAATGTGCTGACTGTATCTCTGCAGAGGGGGTAAAAAAACCCTCCCCAATGAGTGTCCTAGATATGACACTAAACAATCTGATAGCAGTGCTGTTGGCTGGGGCTGTAGAATACACCGACTGCATTTCTGCAGAGGGGTAAGACCCTCCATGAGTGTCCCGGATGTGACATTGAACAATCTAATGGTGAGGCTGTAGTCCTGGAGCTTTAGGGAATGTGGAGTACCTCTTCACAACCAACACTTCCACGTCCACTCTGGCCCCAGAGTGGTAGCACCTGATAGGGCCCTATCTATGGGTTAAATAGAACAAAACAATGTATATATGCTAAACTGAATTGTTTGAATTGGAACTGTTCGACTAAACTGAATAGCTTGAAAAAGAAATGTTTTTGACAATTAAACTGTGTACTTACGCTAAACTGAATTGGTTGAAATGGAACTGTTTTTAACATTGAAACTGTACTTAGGCTAAACTGAATTGTTTAATATAGAACTGTTTTGACATTTAACTGTGTGTAAACAAAATTTATACTTATACTAAACTGAATTGTTTGAATTAGAACTGTCTGACTAAACTAAATAGCTTGAAAGAGAAATGTTTTTGACAATTAAACTGTGTACTCATGCTAAACAGAATTGTTTGAAATAGAACTGATTATTTGTATGAAAGTGGATTTAGCATTAAATAACCTACAAAGGTTGATATGCCATAAAAACCAACCAACCAACCAACCAACTAAAACTCTGTAATAGTGTGGCTAAATTGAATTATTAGTATTACATAATTATACTTGGAGCCATTTAACTGTGTACCAACAAATGACTATTGAATTGAATTATTAGTATTACATAACTATACTTGGAGCCATTTAACTGTGTACCAACAAATGACTATTGAATTGAATTATTAGTATTACATAACTATACTTGGAGCCATTTAACTGTGTACCAACAAATGACTATTGAATTGAATTATTAGTATTACATAACTATACTTGGAGCCATTTAACTGTGTACCAACAAATGACTATTAAATTGAATTATTAGTATTACATAACTATACTTGGAGCCATTTAAATGTGTACAAACAAATGACTATTGATTTGAATTATTAATTTTACATAACTATACATGGAGCCATTTAACTGTTTACCAACAAATGACTATTGAATTGAATTATTAATTTTACATAACTATACATGGAGCCATTTAACTTTTTACCAACAAATGACTATTGAATCAAATTATTAGTATTACATAACTATACTTGGAGCCATTTAACTGTGTACCAACAAATGACTATTGAATTGAATTATTAATTTTACATAACTATACTTGGAGCCATTTAACTGTGTACCAACAAATGACTATTGAATTGAATTATTAGAATTACATAACTATACTTGGAGCCATTTAAATGTGTACCAACAAATGACTATTGAATTGAATTATTAATTTTACATAACTATACATGGAGCCATTTAACTGTGTACCAACAAATGACTATTGAATTGAATTATTAGTATTACATAACTATACTTGGAGCCATTTAACTGTGTACCAACAAATGACTATTGAATTGAATTATTAATTTTACATAACTATACTTGGAGCCATTTAACTGTGTACCAAAAAATGACTATTGAATTGAATTATTAGTATTACATAACTATACTTGGAGCCATTTAACTGTGTACCAACAAATGACTATTGAATTGAATTATTAGTATTACATAACTATACTTGGAGCCATTTAACTATGTACCAACAAATGACTATTGAATTGAATTATTAATATTACATAACTATACTTGGAGCCATTTAACTGTGTACCAACAAATGACTATTGGTGGTGCCCGTGGTGTAGTCGTTATCTCCGGAGGAAATGAACACGGCGATACGAGTTCAAATCCTGGACGAAACTGATTGCATTTCACATAGCACTAATACCCTTGGGAAAGGTATGAATCCAATTATTCTCCCTCCAGCTATGGGTAAATAGTAGGATAGACTAGATTCTTCAGCGTTGGTTAGGCAACTAGTCTAGGAGAAGGAAAACTCTGAATTCAAACCTGTTAAACTCCGTTTAAAAATTGACCTTGTGTCATATCCTGCCCGAGCGGAGGGGTTGGTAAATAGTACCAACAAATGACTATTGAATTGAATTATTAGTATTACATATCTATACTTGGAGCCATTTAATTGTGTACCAACAAATGACTATTGAATTGAATTATTAGTATTACATAACTATACTTGGAGCCATTTAACTGTGTACCAACAAATGACTATTAAATTGAATTATTAATTTTACATAACTATACTTGGAGCCATTTAACTGTGTACCAACAAATGACTATTGAATTGAATTATTAGTATTACATAACTATACTTGGAGCCATTTAACTGTGTACCAACAAATGACTATTGAATTGAATTATTAATATTACATAACTATACTTGGAGCCATTTAAATGTGTACCAACAAATGACTATTGAATTGAATTATTAGTATTACATAACTATACTTTGAGCCATTTAACTGTGTATCAACAAATGACTATTGAATTGAATTATTAATATTACATAACTATACTTGCAGCCATTTAACTGTGTACCAACAAATGACTATTGAATTGAATTATTAATATTACATAACTATACTTGGAGCCATTTGATCGTGTGCAAATGAATGAATGAATAGAACTGAAAAGATATACTTGTAACCTCTTCATTATGCAAACAGATGATTAATGTTGAATATAATTATTAGTATTTGATGACAATACTTGAAACCCTATAACTATGTGCAAACAAATGATTAATAGTTAATAGATTTATTCATGTTAGATAACAAAACTTGAAACCTTTTAACTTTGTAAAAACATTAGTTCGTGCTTGTTTAAAAATGTTTTATGTAAAATGTATTTACAAATGATATATATCTAATATATATGTATAAACAGGATTTGGTATTGAATAACTGTTGTGGCCCCGGAAAGGGTCACTAATGAAAACACAAACACGGATATTAGATAACAGATTATATTACACAAGAAAGATAGAGTTACATAGAAAAGGTAAGAAGTCTCGGACTGTTCGGATAACACCGATATTGATCTGCCTTCTGGCAGCGAAATCTCTAGTACTAATAAGGGTGAGAAGAGTCCATTATGGTAAGATGGGTAAGCTAACAATGACCTATGGTTGATATACCATAAAACCCAACCCAACCCAAGGAAATGAAACCTATATATATACTTAGTGATATAGATATGCTTGCATCTACATTTATATGCATTATCATGTGTAAATATTCCAGTTATGGGTTACATAGTACCGCTACTGTTTTTCTAGAAGGATGGATTTTGCATTAAATAACCCAAGAAGTTTGATATGCCATTAAAAAAAGAACAAAGAATATGTGTACATATGTATACCCACTGACAGAAGAGCTTCTAGTATCACACATACAATTTTTTTTGCATCATTAATAAAGTCCAAAGAACCTATTCCAGTTATATATAAAAGGAAAAAAAAAGTGTTCTGTTCATTTTTAGCAAACTATCCAAAAACGGCATAAGCTTTTAGAGTTGTCATGTTTGTCCTTAATTTTTTTTCTTTAGGTCAATCTCTTTCTTAACAGAATAAAAATGCTTTTTTTTCTTTTTTTTTTCTTTTCTTTCATACATGTATAATTCTAGGCAGCAGAAAACAAAACACAAAAAAAAAAAACAACATTATTCTCATCAATATCAATATTTCTACATGTTTTGTTCAAGTTTATCCAACATTTTTCCGTGAATAGCATTCAGGATATTTACAAACAGACATCTGTCTGCCTAGCCGCAGCGTAGGTATCAAAATAGGTGGAAGGGTAGAGTGAGTTAACAAGAACACAAGCTTTGACTTGGGTGGAGTTAAGAGGAATTGATAATTCTCTTTTGTTTTACAATATGGAAATCAGATCTAATTGTAGTCTGCTCTATCAGATATGTTGACTGTATCCTCTGCAGACTCAGTGAAACCCCCTCCCCCCCAAAAAAGGGATGTCTTGGCTACAACACTAAATTACATCCAGTGATGAAGCTTCAGTTTTAGAGCTCTGTCTGGTGTGGAGTACACTTTCATTTCCATTACTCCCAGGTTGTCAGAGTGATAGTACCCATTAGTGTCCCATAGATCTGTTTGAAAATTATTAGTCTAGGATAGGTTGGTTGAGTTTTATGGCACATCAACCTTTGTAGGTTATTTAACGGCAAATCCATTTTTATGTAAATAATCAGTTTTATTTCAAACAATTCAGTTTAGCATGAGTACACAGTTTAATTGTCAAAAACATTTCTATTTCAAGCTATTCAGTTTAGTCAAGCAGTTCTAATTCAGCTAAGTATAAGTACAGATTTTGTTTACACACAGTTAAATGTCAAAACAGTTCTATATTAAACAATTCAGTTTAGCATAAGTACAGTTTCAATGTTAAAAACAGTTCCATTTCAACCAATTCAGTTTAGCATAAGCATGCAGTTTAAATGTAAGTACAGTTTAATTGTCAAAAACATTTCTATTTCAAGCTATTCAGTTTAGCATAAGTATGCCATTAGTTCTATTTAACCCATAGATAGGTCCCTATTAGGTGCTACCACGCTGAGCCAGAGTGGACCTGGGAGCAATGGCAATAAAGGGGTACTCCGCATTCCTCAAAGCTCCAGCATCACCAGAACCTCACCATCAGATTGTTTAGTGTCATATCCAGGACACTCGTTGGGGGGGGGTCTTACCCCTCCGCAGAAATGCAGTCGGTGTATTCTACAGCCCCAGTTGACTGGCCAATCTAGGATAGGAATACTTGATACCATATAACTGTGTGCAAACAAATGGTTATTATTAAATAGAATTATTAATGTTATGTTTGAACATATGCAAGTTATTTGTATTAAGTATAGTTAATTGAAGCTATAATTGTTTATTAGCAATTATTATCATTAGTTACCTGAAACTATATAACTGTGTGCAAATTATTTGTAATAGATAGAAATAATTTATATTTAACTGTAAACTATTTGTATTAAGTATAGTTGATTGAAACTATCATTATTTACTAAGGATTATTATTATTATTATTTAGTTAAAATCATATAATAGTGTACAAATTATTTATATTAGATAGAAATATATAACAGTGCAAATTATTTGTATCAAATAGAAATACTTGATTTCATAATCCTGCAAACAAATGATTATAGACAACTTGCAGTTTAAAAAAATATTATGGAACATTGAAAATTTAGTTATTTACAAATAGATTAAATTTTGGCATCAAACAACTTATAAAGGGTTAGATATACTGTTAAATAAACCTGAATACCCTGTTGCATCAGTTGAGGCATTGTGAAATTCTTGAATAAGTAAAGTCTTATTGTTGATATGTTTAGGATTGATCATTTTATTTGCTGGTTAATAACGTAAGAACTGATTTCATGAAATAATAGAAAATATCCTTGCTAAGAATTAATACATTACTTAAACTTATGAGACTTCATCCAGTTGGCATTATAATCTCTGATCATTTTCATTTTGTTATATCTTACACGATGATTTATAAACCTGATTCCCATTGTAGCTGTGGTCCATGATGGTACTGATGCTTCAATTTAGAAAAGAGTGAACGATTCTAATTATTTCTGTTATACTAAGAATTTTGATGATTAAAAAAAATGATATTTAGAGTGAATGCTGACCCTCTCCCTAAAATTATTGTTCCGTTGCTAATTTCACTAGAAAATATTCTAATCTCTAGTGGGGTGTCCTCGTGGTGTAATGGTTAAAGTGATGGACAGCGGAATCGTAGTGAGTTCGTACTCCAGTCACGCTATTATGTTCATTTTCGGGCAAATACCCTTGGGAAAGGTATGAATCCCCTTATCCTCCCAGCTATGGGTTAAATTGTACCACTACTGTTCTTCTAGGAGAATGGCTTTGGCATTAAATAACCTCCAAAGGTTGATATACCATTAAACAAAGAAATCAAACCAAACCAAACCAAACCTAATCTCTAAGTCAGAAATATTTTAGTGAATTTTTCAAATAAAAATCTCACTATGAAGGACCATTTTTCTTTGGTTATAGTTACATACATACATGCACCCACCTTCTATATGAATATATATATATGTATATATATATATATATACACAAAAATAATGAGAAGTTTAGTAATCTACTAGATAGCCTGTGAAGCCATCGTATTCCCATTGTAACCATGGTGAGTGATGATATAGATTTTTCAATCTGGAAAGGAGGGACAGATTCTAATTAACATTTAATTTTATCTCTACTTTGTTAAGATTTTGGATAATGTTCAGTGTGATTCACTTGAAGGTTGGAGTAGAAATTGCTCTATTCTCTAATAAAAATCTTACAATTATGTGCCATTTTTGATAGATTATGGGGATGTATATATATATATAGAATAATATAAATGTGAATATGAAAAGTTGTCAAAAAAATGCTAAACACTATTACTGCAGAGAAGGTATAAAACCCAGAAAAATATCAGATTGCCTCCCATCATGCAAATAACCAAAGTAAGTTGAGCAAGACATGCTGGCCAAGTTAGGACAAACTCATAAGTAACGTTCTCTGATACATGGACTTACCAGTGTTAGCCAACCAGTAAATACTTATATTCATCAGCTTTGTGCAGACACTGGGTGCCTTCCAGAAGTCTTACCAAAAGGAACAGATGGCAAGAGAGAGTTAAAGAAATCTGTGCTGTCAGAATGTACTGATGATGATGATGAGTCTGATACTTCAAGTTTCATTTTATTAGGATTGATATTCAGGGAAATTAAGTTGCAAATTGAAGTAGAAATTGCTATATTCTCTAAGTGTAATGCACTTATAAAGATCTTACTATTATGCACCATTTTTGCTGGGTTATACTTTATATATATATATATAATAAAATTTGTGTATAATCACAAATGAGAAAGGTTTATGAAAAAAGTGCTCGATGCTACTACAGCAGAGCAGGTATAAAACCCAGAAAAATATCAAATTATTTACATGAAGCAGTCTGTTTCATATGATGTATATAATCATCTGATAGAAAAATCACACACACACACACACACACACACACATATATATATATATATATATATATATATATATATATATACATATTTACAGAAGCATAAGAATTTAAGTAATATATCAGTATAGTCTTATAATTGTTTCTCTCTCTCTCTCTCTCATTATAATTCTTATTTTTATTTTATTCTGTTTTAATCTCTTATTCCCATTAAGCACATTCTTCTATGGTAGAGTTTATTTTCTCTATTAGCTTTTACAATCCCATTTTTTATTTTCTGCCTTCTCTTTATCCCTCTATTCCTATCCTTTGATAGTCACTTTCTTTTGCTTGAAAATGCCTCTTTTGGGGTGGTTTTTTCTTGCAGGGTTTCTTTTTTTTGTTTCTTTTTTTTTTTTCTTCTTCTATTAATTTCTCAGAATGTCTCTCTTTTTCTTTTCCTTTTTTGTTTCTTCTTTTCCTTTTTATTCCCATTTACTCCCTCTCTTATTATCCTTACTTTAGCTCCTCTTACTTTCTCTCACTTTTTTATGCCTTTTTCTATTTGATCTTTTCCTTCTATTGGCTTAATTTATCTGCTTGTCTTCTTTGTTTGTTTTTTATTTATTTATTTATTTTTGTTTTTTTCCCTGTCTCCTTATCTCTTTGTGCATTTTCTTTTCTTCTGCATGTCTTTGAGGAATATTGCTATGTTTAAAATAGGAATAAGGATTAGGCTTACTTTATGACCAATTTCTGCATTGGCAGCCAATGTTCATTCATTGTTCACAGTATAGAAAAGACGAGGAGAAAGATGGCGAGGGGTCTGAGTTAAAAAAAAAAATGAGTGGGGAGGAGAAGATAACAATTACAATAAAGGTTCAGTTGGAGGACTGGAGTGGAGCTATGATTACGGCTCTGCAGCATCTGCTTGTTTCTTCACAGTAATTATTTTTGCTTGTCATTCTTACTTCTCTATTTATGTGTGTGTGTGTGTGTGTGTGTGTGTAAGAATTCCATACTTAGATATGCCTTATAGACCTGGCTAATAGGAATTCAAGTAATATAACACCACAACAGAATAGCAGTCATTACTGTTGAATTGAAACTTGTAAACAGTCTATACGAACAACTAAATGACATCCTCATAGGAATTTTTTAGTATAGGTACCATTTATTTTCTTTTTTTAATTTTTTTTTTTAATTTAAAAAGAGATATTTTCTATGTCCTTTTATCTTAATCTGTGAATGAAAAAAAATTTTTTCTTTCCAAATTTTTGATTTAACCCTTTTTGTGTGGCAAATTTGGTAATAAGTTTAATGGCTGGAATGCTCTTTTGACCATAAAATAAAATAAAAAAACTTGCAAATAAAATATTTATTGGAATTTCACAATTACACTACTCCAATACATTTTGAGAATCAATGAAAACATTAAAGGAAAGAAATTTGTATTTTGTACAAGGGCTGATGGGGTATATGACACAAGTGTGTTTATCAGAGAATTTTTTAATGTGTGATACTTCTAAAAAAATTGAAGTTTGAAAATGAATACCTTTTTTTTATATCTTTAGGGCCAGAGTATATTAAACAAGAATCCCTTTTTGCAGGTATATCACGCAAGATCCAAAATTTTTAATTAACATTGATTAAAGTTTAACCTCACCCTCAAATATCAAGTATATTTGGACGACTCAAGTTCCTCTCAGCACCAAAAGGGTTAATCAGAGTTACGAAGCAAGATAACTTATGGTCCTTGTTACATTGATCTTTTCACACGAGTGAAATGCTATATTTTCTAGAGCTTAGTCTGGAATTTGTGTAATGAGGCATCAGTCATGCTTATAATTTTTCCTGAAATCCCATCCTCATTCTTCTTTTTTGTCTTTTGATTATTTTTTGCTCTTGTTGTCATCCAATGATAAACAGAAAACATTGATTAAATTAGCTGTAACATGAGAATAGAAATGCTGATGATGATAATGATGATCCTTTTAAGAAAATGTGCTTAGAAATGTGTGAACTTTTTTAATATTTCAAAGATGCAAGAATGTGCACTTGTCTACTAACCTCAACTCAATAAAAGAAAGGTTATATTCATAAAGTCCTTATTAACCCAAATATCATTTTATTCAATCAAAAGAAAAGGACAATTAATATATAATTATTGTCATTTCCTGTGCTTAACTTAGTTGAGCACAAGACAAGATGTATAGGACACCCAGGAAGAATTGAACTCACTAACAATAGTCTGATTGTCTAGCTTGTTAACCACTACACCACAAGAGGTGCCTTGGTCATTTCCTAAGCTTAACTAAGTTGAGCACAAGGCCAGAAGTATGGAGCACCCAGTTAGAATTGAATGCTTTATAAATCTCATTTGTTTTCAACTAATTCAATGTCTCAATATTATGCAGCTTTTAAAAGTAATTAGTCTGCTCTCAAAAAGATATTCCTCCAGCTATAGGTTAAATAGTATCCTTGCTGTTCTACAAAGATGGCTTTGGCATTAAATAGCCCACAAATGTTGATATGCCATTAAACAAAGACACCAAGCCAAAAAACTTGTTGTCCTGAAGGCTTTTTAACCAAATTGTAATAGGGACAATTTTATAACTGCCAGGGCTTCCATATTTCTAATTTGTATAATAGCTAAAATATAACAAGTTTGCTTGTACTGTCACTTGCCAAAATCACATTTAAGATGCCAGTCAGTATGTGAAAATATTAGTCTTCTTTCAATATTTAATTCTTTTATCTTTTTTTAAGGCTTTTAAAATGTGGCCTGTGGCAATTTCTTGTCTGTATTTTTGATTATATCTGTTGTAACCAGAAATTGAAGTTACACTGTATCAAAACAGATTCTGATGAGATCTGAATGTGACAAGTACTAAACTGCATATTGATATTTATGATTCCCATGTTAACTCATGTGTTTCTCACAAATCATATTGTATTGTTGACTTTATTGATGGCTGTTATAGTTGTTCTGTATTCAAGCCAATCTATAGATCTGCAAATAGAATGTGTTTATTTGTAGTTCTGCTGTTACCATTGCTTCTGCAAAAGCTGGTCTCTATTAGTTTCGTATCATCTTATAGTCAATCACCATTGATATTTCCCATGTACATATTGTAGAGCAAACTAACGAGCATAAAAAAGAAACTAAGATTCTTTCTCCCCACCCCCGCTTTTGCTTTTAATAAATGCCGATGCATTTTACAGTTAGTTTTGCATTTCAACAAATGTGTGAACTAGAGTGAAATACCTTTTCTGACACACCCATCTTCTTACGAGTAACCATATCTGCTAGGTGAAAAAATGTAATTTATCTAAAAGTCCTAAAAATATTTCAGCCTCTCTCAACACCTTCAAAGCTTAAATAAAGGATTCTGTAGAATATCACTTCATCTAACTTCCAAGAACTGGATTTCTATAACTTCTCCCTCCTGGATTAAATCCAAGATAGAATTGTCAAATAAATCAATTACTATTTACCAAAAGTGTACTAACATGCAGTTTATCTTGACTACTACCAATAGTAAAATTTACTTATTATTTTGAATATTTTATTCTACAAAATAAGCACAGTCAGCTGGGGCTGTAGATTACACTGACTGCATCTCTGCTGAAGAGTAAGACGCCTCCCCAACAAGTGTCCTGCATATGCCATTAAACAATCTGATGGTAAGGCTCCAGAGTTGGAAATTTGGAGAATGTGGAGTACCCCTTCATTGCCATTGCTCCCAGGTCCACTCTGACCCAGAGTGGTAGCACCTGATAGGTTCCTATCTGTGGGTCAAATAGAACTGTTTGTCATTTAAACTAAGTGCAAACAAATGACTTAAACTGTAGAATACACTGATTGCATCTCTGCAGAGAGGTAAAAATGTCCTGATATGACACATAAATTGCCTCTGATGGTGAAACTCCAGTCCTGGAGCTCTGAGGAATGTGGAGTACCCCTTCCTTGCCATTACTCCCAGGTCCACTCTGACTCATTGTGGTAGCACCTGATTGGGTCCTATCTATGAGTCAAATAGAACAAATTATGTGTGTAAACAAATGACTGATGTTAAATTGTGACTGTTATAAAGCAGTAGTTGAAACCATTAAAGTGTAGGGAAAAAAGAGCGCAGGTTTGTTTAAGAATGTTATCTATAAATAATGACTATAGTTGATATGCAATAAAACCAAACCAATCAACAAAACAGTCTTTTATTCATTACAAGATGAATCATGAAGCTATTGGCTTTCCATGATGATACTGATGCTTCTATTCAGTTACAAATTGCTTTGTTGTAAGAGAATTTTTGTGATATGTAGATTTTTGCTAATCATTCTATTTAGAAAAGGGCGAAGGATTCTAATTAGCATTTCATACCTGTCTGCATTATACTGAGACTTGTTAATTAAAGAATGGTGTTTAATGTGAATGTAGACCCAAGAAAATTATCATTCAGTTACAGATTGAATTGAAAATTACTCTATTTCCTCATTTGGACAATTTTAGTAACACATATATTATAACACAATCATAATAGAATTGCTGCTTTTTTGTAATCAATTCTCAAAATTTATATCAAACTTGAACTCCGGGTCATTTTTTATTGTGTAATCAAAAAATTTGATTAATTAAATAAAACAAAAAAATAATTTTTAACATCAACTTTATTGAATAACATCTCAACTTTTTTGTTCATTTTTTTGTTATCTTTCAGGCAACTTCATTACTCCATCCTCTAAGAATATTTTATCTTTCTCAGCAAAAAACTACCCTTAGGGTCTTGTGCCATCTTGAAGGTTTTTTTTTATTTAAATAAATCTGCTAAAGATCAGAATAAATGGTAATTTGAAGGTGCAATATGTTTGTTACTTATTGCCTTTGGATTTTTAAACCTTAAAATAAATTCAGTAAAAATTTAAAAAAAGAAAGGTTATTTCTTTGATTAGACCAAAAGCTTTTCATCACCTTGTAAAAATATTTACTTAGTTCTACATGATTATTAGTGCCACATAAAAATGAAGTGTACAAAAAAAGGCTTCCTCATTTAATTTTTTCACATTCTGGAATAAATCTTTTAATTACTTGGGTGAGCAAATGTTTTGCAATATTTTGAACACAATTTGGCATGCCAGATGCATTAGCCACAGTTGTATGGATGAGGAACCAGCAAAGACTGTCAGATGTGAAGCTTACCTGATACTCTTCAAGTGCTACTGCTGGATTTGCCTGTATTGCTTGGAACACAGTCTCAGAATCCATGGTTTTAGGTCTAATCAGCTACACTTTCACCTTTCACACAACAAACGTTTTGGTTGTTCCTGCAGCATTATGGTCCCGTCCCTGAATTAAATCATGTGGCACATTCATATATGCAGCTTTCAAATCACAGACACAGTGAAGCAATGCACAGTGTGTCAGTACCCCAACTACCATGATACTACCAACCATATTGGGTACCTTCTACGGCTTGAACTGCTCTGATCATATAGTATACATGCTATAAACTAACATGTTACCAAAATATTGCAAAACTTTTGACTCATCCCAGTAAAAATAGTTTCAGATAACTCCTTTATTGGTAATTATTATGGCCCTGGAAGGGGTCACAAAGAGAACAGAACACCACGTTTATAGTATAGGTATATATTTACTAGAACAAAGGATGGTAAGCTAGTTTGCATAACCGCACAAGGACGAGCTTAGCTTCTGGGTCTAGACTGACTTCGTATTGCAGCGTCTTCCGGTATTATGGAGAGTGGTTGAGTCCATTAGTAGGTGATTCTGCCACAACAGTAATGAACACTCAAAAATTATCTAAGTTAATGATATACATGTGGCAAACTAACACATACCAAAATATTGCAAAACTTTTGACTTACCCTTGTATTTCGCTTTTTTGGGGAGGTCACTAAATTGTTTATAGAATCTTGGTTTTGTTTATATTAAATTGTATACAAGGAAATTGTTTAATCATAGAACTTCTAAACTGATATCAGCTTAAAAATCTGCCATTAATTAGGGATTCTACCTTTGATTATGTCAGTTCAAGCTTCTTTTTTTTTTTTTTTGGACTCAACATTCTGGACATATTTACTTACATCAAGATAATATATGTTCTAACAGTGGGATTTAGAATATGCCAACTGCAGACAAGTAAAACCTTGCACCAAAAGGTTATGACACTAAACTGCATTCTGAAGATTTGGGAAATAGAGAGTATCATCAGAGCCAGATTTAGACTTTTAGAGGCCACTGAACTAAGAAAATTTGTGTCCTTTTCATTATGTATGTTTCCCTCTACATGTCTATAAAAAAAGGCCCCACTGAATTTAAAAGACCCACTCCAACTAAAGGGGCTAAAATACTCTGTCTCAAATTAGTTTAAAAGGATCCCATTAAATCTGAAAATAAACAAATCTCTTCTGTTCTTATATCTTTATTTTTTTTTAATGTTTTATCCATCTTAGGATCCCCTGGGCTGTACCACATACTAGCCCATATGTAAAAATTGTTTAGAAATTATTCATATTTGATATAACTGTGGGCAAAAAAAAAAAAAAACTCTTTAAAACAATTACACAAAAAATGTAAATATGACCATACAATGAACAGGATTCCCTAACCTCTTGACTAACATTTCTCAATATTTTATCCTTGTAGAACCTTTAAAATAGTTTTCATGTCTCATAGAACCCCTGCATAAAAATTATTGTATATATATTTACCAACCCCTCCGCTTGGGCAGGACATAACATAAGGTCAATTTTTAAGCAGAGTTTAACAGGTTTGAATTCAGAGTTTTCCTTCTCCTAGACTAGCTGCCTCACCAAGGCTGGTCCTACTATTTACCCATAGCTGGAGGGAGAATAATTGGATTCATACCTTTCCCAAGGGTATTAGTGCTATGTGAAATGCAATCAGTCTCGTCCAGGATTTGAACTCATGTTGGCATGTCCATTTCCTACGATGATAACCATTACTCCACGTGCATATTATTATTATATATCATTATTAATGTTTGATATGCATTAGTAAATTTTTTAATTGTTTTTTTGTGGAACCTCCAGTGACGTATTACAGAACAGTTGGCTTCTTGAAGATGTTAGTTGAGAAACTCTGATCTAGACATAAGTATAAACATACAATAAATACAATTCCCTAACCTCGAGACATAAAGTAACCCAAGAGAGTTTGATATGCCATTAAAATCAATCAATCAGAATTAATGCTTGATGGTTATATGCCTTGAAATCTGATGAAAGAAATTACAACTAAGCATTTCATCATCATCATCATCATCATCATCATGTCACACCATCAGCAAGGATATCCCTGACCCTTTCTTGCACCCTTCTCTATTGTCTATTGCTTTCGGCAGGTCTTCAGGGCTACATCCAGTATTGGCAAAGAGCTGCTGTATGTAGGTTCCAGCCGGTTGTCCTGCTTTTGCTTGTCCATGTGAAGGGGTCCACAGGAGTACATCACTTATGAGTTTTTCCTTACTTCTCCAGCTGTGTCCCGCATGTCTGGTTCGTCTAATTTTTATAGTTTTCAAGATAGGTAGTAAGTGGCCGTACAGCTGCTTCTTTGTGGGGTGTTGCCTCCAGGACTTGTTCAATAACTAAACATTTAGTTATGCTTATTAGTTTTAAATCTACATTTCTTTTTGAATTCTTAAATTATTGAACTATAAAATGTGACATCAGATTGTTTAAGTGAATTGTTGAGATAAATTGTATAAAAAAAAAAGAAATAAAAAAACCAAGATTGCTTCTTTAGCAATCATAATGATAGTATACATATTTACCCAACCTCTCCGCTCGGGCAGAATATGACACAAGGTCAATTTTTAAGCGGAGTTTGATAGGTTTGAATTCAGAGTTTTCCTTTTCCTAGACTAGTTGCCTCACCAAGGCTGAAGAAACCAGTCTGCCCTACTATTTACCCATAGCTGGAGGGAGAATAATTGGATTCATACCTTTCCCAAGGGTATTAGTGCTATGTGAAATGCAATCAGTCTCATCCAGGATTTGAACTAGTGTTGCCGTGTCCATTTCCTACGACGATAACCATTACACCACAGGCACCGCCAAAGTTTTCCTTCTAGACCAGTTGCTAAAATTAAAGACCCAGTCTGCCCTACAATTTACCCATAGCTGGAGGGGAAATAGTTGGATTCATACCTTTCCCAAGGGTATTAGTGCTATGTGAAATGCAATCAGTCTCGTCCAGGATAATATAATGATAGTATAAAGACAAAAAATGATGCCTGAAAAGTTTCTAATGATTTTTGCATGAGACTCAAATTTATGCTTCATACATAATGAAAATAGAACAAAGCATTTTCGTTATTTCCATCCAGTCTTGCAAATCTACTCACAAGAACCAAGTCACTATTTCTGTTTTCATATTAATCCTTCTTGCTGCCATTGGTTTAATCATTTGCAAGCTACTTGATATGAGAGGCATCTATTTTCTGTATGTTTATATATATATTTATAAATATATATCTGGTCAGACATTTTATTTTGTTACTGTACTTAGAGAGTCTCACAATGTATACATTTAGATCTGAATGATTATTTAATTTTTGTAGTAACAGCCGGCTGTTAAAAATAAAACTGTTATTTCATTAGATTTGGATCTCATTCTGTAAGTTGTTTAACCTCATCAAGTCTTGCAGGTTTTATTATTTATTACATTGGCACCTTTTAAGTACTCTGTATACTTAAAGGTTCTTCCTGATGCAGCATCTAAAATTTTGTGGCCTAGTGGGTAGAGTGTTTGCCAATGGTCCGGGAGACCGGGGTTCAATCCCAGGTCGGGTCATACCAAAGACTTTAAAAATGGTACTTGATACCTCTTTGCTTAACACTCAGCATTATAAGGTACGTATCAAGGATAAAGTGGAGCAATCCAGGGAAAGGAGTAGGGCTCTCCCCTACACCTCAGTGTAGTAGCTATTGAAAAGGGAGCTTTCAGGTCACCCTCGACTACAGTCGCCAACTTAACTTAACTAAATTGACCACTCCTCAGTTAAGGGTTATGATAATATGACAATAATGTATGGTTAATGAACAGGAAGAATAATTGAAAAGTTAGGGATGAGGGAAGATTAACTTAGCTCAACAATAACACAAGAGACAGTCAAATGAAATTCTGTCTTCATTTGTCTCTAAAAAATATGTTGGACAATGATTTTACTACAAAAATGCATTGGACAATGATTTTACTTCAAAAATGCATTGGACAATGATTTTTTAATAAAAGGTCATTGGAAATTATTTTACTTTAACAGTAGATAGAAAATAATTGTAAAGAGGAGGAATAAGGATGGAAGGGAAGAGAGTGAAAAGTGAAAATAAAAGCTATTGGAATAATTTTGCCATTTGAAAAAAAAAGGTATTTTTTCAGTTTAACAAACCAAAAAACAAAATTGAGTCTGCTTTCAAGAATATTTTTTAACTAAATCTAAAACCCAATAGAAACATTTTCCTATTGGATGAATTACATACTTATAGAAAGTCGAAAGATGTATCAGTCAGATCATCATGATAAATCCAGCAATTATGAGATGTGGGATGATGTTTAAAGTACTTTTAAGTTGCTATCTCCTTTTTTATCCTACAAATATTCAATATGAGCAAGGTCAAACTGACCACTCCTCAGCAAAGGGTTATGATGATATGCAATAAGGTGCAGTAAATGATTATCCAAAAAAAGTAGGGTGTCCTGGGTATAACACTAAACTACATCTAATGGTGAGGCTCCTGATCTGGAGCTCTAGGGAGTGTAAAGTACCTCTTCATTCACATTACTCCCAGGCCAAATGTCCCAGAGTGGTAGTACCTGTTAGGGTCCCATATTTTAGGTCATATAGATCTGTTTGAAATAATTCATATTTAGTAGGACCATGGGGAAAAAAAACTCTTAAAACAACTACACAAAAAATGTAAATATGAATATAAAATTAACATGATTCCTTAATTTCTAGGCATAAAATTACCATAGACAGGTTGACATGTCATTAAAATCAATCTGTCATACCATCTAGATTGAATTTCAAATGAAAAACTACTTGATATCATATTCAAGTTGAATAAGAATATGCTTGCACTAAGTTTGTATCAAAAGAAATTTGTCTGGTACAATTTTCACTTGACCAGACTTGGTATCATGTATTTACCCAACCCCTTCTCACTAGCCAGATGTGACTCAAGGATAATTTTTAGGCTTGACTTTTACATGTTTGAATTCAAAGTTTTTCCTTCTTTAAGGCCAATTGCCATGCCAAAGTTAAAGAATCCAGTCTAGTCTATTATTCACCGATAGCTGGAAAGTGAATAGTTGGATCCATACCTTTCCTAAGAGTATTAGCACTATGTGAATTGAAATCAGTTTCATCCATGATTTTAAATTGGTTTGCCATGACCCTTTCCTATAATGATAAACATTACACCTCAAGCACCTGACTAGACTTGGTATATAATGTCTTTTATATTATTACTTTCTTCCTCTCTCTCATGACTATTGATATAAATACTAATGAATTACTTCATTGCTCTTTTGTCTCTATTTATTCTGGATCTTATTCTTAAGAATCTATGTTAACGGTATAGGGTCACAGATCGATCAAATAGTTATGACTTTTGTCTTTCTCTAATAATCCATTCCAAGTAAAGTAAGTAAAGTTAGCGACCGTAGTTGAGGGCTACCCAAAGGCTCTCTTTTCAGCAGCTACTACACTGAGGTGTAGGGGGGGTTCTACTCCTTTTCCTAGATTGCTCCACTTTACCCTTGATACGTACCTTATAATGCTGAGTGTTAAGCAAGGAGGTATCAAGTACCATTTTTTAAAAATCTTTGGTATGACTTGACCTGGGATTGAACCCCAGTCTCCCGGACCATTGGCGAACACTCTACCTACTAGGCCAATGAAGTGATCAAACATTATTCCAGAGCATTCAACCATATCTCAAGTTGTCGTGGTCGACTGTCTGACAGTTGTTAAGAAGCAAATCAACATTAGAGGTGGTCAACTGTGGTTAGGAGCTGAATTAAAAAAACAATACAAAACCCTTCTTAAATATAAGACCTTCATTTATTTCCTCAAAGGCTCTTGGAAAGGTAAAAATCAGGTTTCAAGTTATGTTCTATGTTCAGAATCTTATCTCCTTAATGGTCTTTGAAATCCCCTAATCTTCTTCAGCTGTCCACTAGACTCCAGGCCCCACCTCTTTTATGGCTCTTGTTTGGTCCATATCTATCTCCAGGGCCTGCTACAACCTCTCTCCTACATTGCTACTGCTCAGACTAAATCTGCCCGCCCACATATACAAGCAAAAAATAAAGCACTGGCTTTTTCTGCTTTTCAGTTCTGGTGACATTTTGATCGATATAACATGAGAATATATTTATATTTAAAATTCTGATTTTGAGTTTTTTTAAAATTCCATTCAAATATAATTATCCTTGTTTCTAGTGTCATCTGTCAATCATATGACCTTGGTTCCCCTTTCCTTTAACCTATAAGCTATATTTACAACACAGGTTCTTTGGCTTAATTAAATAGCAGATGATTTGCTAGGGAACATTCTGAAAAATGCTTTTCTGCCTTCACACATTACTTTTTCTGACCAGTGAATAATCTAACATGTTAATTCTACCCTGTTGGCAGGGATTGCGATCTGCTGACTGGATCTCCTGCTAAGGACTAAGACCCCCACCCCACTCACACCAAAGAAGAGGTGTACTAATTCTCATCTCAGGGTAAGGCTCCAGTCCGAGAGATTTGAAGAGTGTGGAGTATCCTTCATTGCCATTACTCCCACATCCACTTTAAACTGAAGTGGTTGTACCTGTTAGGGTCCTATCTATTAGTCCAATAGATCTGTTTGAAAATTATTCATATTGGATGGTAATACTTGATGCCATATAACTGTAAATTATTTGTATTAAGAACAGTTACTTGAAGCTCTAATTGTTTACTAAGGATTATTATTATTAGTTACTTGAAATCATATAACTATAAAATTATTTGTATTAAGAACAGTTACTTGAAGCTCTAATTGTTTACTAAGGATTATTATTATTAGTTACTTGAAATCATATAACTATAAAATTATTTGTATTAAGAATAGTTACTTGAATCTATAATTGTTTACTAAGGATTGTTATTAGTTACTTGAAACCATAAAATTGTGTGTAAACAAATGACTATTATTAAGGGTTTTCAGACTATTGTCTTCATCTTTATTGCTATTTCCACAACGTTTTGGCTGATATGTTCTCCGGCCTTCTTCAGGTGTTTTTTGGACTTGGGTACCTACACGTAACTTCACCTGTTCTGATTCCATTTGCCATAACTGGCTACAAGTGTTAAGTATTCCTGTATTGTTACTTGCCTGAACTCAGGAATACTTAACACTTGTACCTGGTTATGGCTAATGGAATCAGAACAGGCGACCCCCATGGATTCAATGAAGGACATAGTTCGAAGTTCCGTGTAAGTTCCCGATTTCGACAAACACCTGAAGAAGGCCGGATGACATATCAGCCAAGACGCTGTGGAAATAACAATAAAGATGAAGACAATAGTCTGAAAACCCTTAATAATAATAGTCATCAAGCTTCGTCTCAGAAATTTAGACAACTGAATGACTATTATTGAATAAAAATAGTGACTTAAATCATATAATTACTAGTATTCGATAAGAATACTTGAATCCATACAACTGTGTCCAAATTATTTGTATTAAATAGGTATACTTGATATCATAAAGTTGTGTGAAACAAACCTCTTAAGAAACAACAACACAAAAAATGCAAATGTAAAAGTACAATGAACATGATTCCCTAACTACTCAGCATAAAATAATCCTAGACAGGTTGATACACTATCAAAATCAATCAATCAATCATCGATAGCATATAACTATGTATAAAAACCTCTTCAAAAACAACTGCACAAAATATTTCAATATAAATGTACAAGGAATGCAATTCCCTAACCACAAGGCATAGAATAACCTGGGATGGATTGACTTGCCCTTCAAATCAATCAATCAGTCTTTTGATCATTGAATAACACTAACATGTTAATCTTTATGTGAATGTGAATGTTTTTAGATTGAACAATTTTGGGGGGTTTTTTTCTGTGTACTCATGTCCTTTAGTCAGACTTGAGGAGAATTTTATATTAACTTTAAAAATAGATTTCAAGAATCTTACTATGATTTCATGTTCTCCTCAAAATCAAATGTAATTGAATGTCTTTACAGACATAAACAACCAAACTACAAGCAGACAGTTGGTCACAAAATGGCAAATACCTTAATTAAGCTTCTCTAAAAAGTTGACATTGACTGCAAAAAAATAAAATTTAATTTTTTTAATGATATTTTTATTTTTTAATAGCATGTCAAACCATCTAGGGTTATTTTATGCCTTGAGGTTAGGGAATCATGTTTATTATACATTTATATATTTATTTTTGTGTAGTTATTTCTTTAGGATTATTTGCACTTAATTATATGATATCATGTATATTTTACTTATAGTAAGTAAAGTTGGTGACTATAGTTGTGGGTGACCTGAAGGCTCCCTTTTTGATAGCTACCACATGAAGGTGTAAGGGGGGACACTACTTCTTTACCTGAATTTCTTCACTTTACCCTTGATCCTTACCTTATAATGCTGAGTGTTAAGCAAGGAGGCATCAAGTACCATTTTTTGAGTCTTTGGTATGACTCGACCTGGGATTGAACCCAGGTCTCCCGGGCTATTGGTAAACACTCTAACCATCATGCCAATGTGGTCTGGTAAGTAGAGTGTTTGCCAATGGTCCAGGAGACCTGGGTTCTATCCCAGGTCATGTCATACCAAACAAAAACTTTAAAAATGGTATTTGATACCTCCTTGCTTAGCACTCAGCAATATAAGGTACATATAAAAGGTAAAGTGGAGCAATCCAGGGAAAGGAGTAGCTCCCTCCCCTACACCTCGTTGTAGAAGCTATTGAAAAGGGAACCTTCTGGTCGCCCTCGACTACGGTTGTCAACTTTACTTACTTTTACTTACATGATATCAAGTATTCCTATTTAGGTATTCACAAAGAAGAATCTCTCTTAAAATCATCATCATCATCATGTCGTGCTGCCAGCACGGATATCCCTAACCCTCTCTCGCCTCTTCTCCCTATCATTCATCACCTCTGTCAGGTCTTCAGGGTTACATCCTGTGTCCTCACATAGCTACTGTATGTAAGTTCGAGCTGGTCATCCTGCTTTTACACGGCCATATGTGGGGGTCCATAGGAGTACATCACTTATGAGCTCGTCCTTGCTTCTCCAGCAGTGTCCTACGTGTCTGGTTCGTCTAACTTGTATAGTTTTCATGATGGGAGGCAAGTGGCCGTATAGTTCGTGTCTCGTGGGGTGTTGTCGCCAGGACTTGTTCAATATTGCTCTCAACATTCTTGTGTAGTTGCCGTCTAGTTTCTTCTCCAGTCGTTTAGTTAGCGTCCATGTAGTGCATCCATATAGCAGTCAGGCGAATCAAAAGTTATACGATATTTTGGTAGCTTTGGATGCTTTTACTGTGGTCACAAAGGTGATGAACCACATCAAACTATTAAATGACACACTTGCCTGATACTCCCTGAGTGGTACTCACCAGATTTGCTTCAATGGCTCGGAGCACGGCCTCAGAATTCTCACTTTTCAGGCTATCTGACCATGCCTAATCATTGAGGTTCTTACAACCCAAACAAAATTTCTTGAACCGTTTGTTTATTGTACTTGGATCAACTATGCCTTCACCTTCTGTTGTGTTATGGTCCTGTAGAAACTCATAAAAAAGTTCCTGAATTACAACTTTCAAATCCCATATGGAATGAAGCAAGGCACAATGTTTCTGTGCACAAACCTCCATGATACTACCTATCACAGCAGGTACCCTCTACTGCTTGAACTGCTTCAGTTATGTGATATATGCACTAAAAAGTGGAGGTGCCTGTGGTGTAATGGTTATCGTCATAGGAAATGGACACGGCGACACAAGTTCAAATCCTGATCGAGACTGATTGCATTTCACATTGCACTAATACTCTTGGGAAAGGTATGAATCCAATTATTCTCCCTCCAGCTATGGGTAAAATAGTAGGGCAGACTAGGTTTTTCAGCCTTGGTGAGGCAACTAGTCTAGGAGAAGAAAAACTCTTATTTCAAACCTGTTAAACTCCGCTTAAAAATTGACCTTGTGTCGTATCCTGCCTGAGCGGAGGGGTTGGTAAATATGGATATATGCACTAAAAACTAGTATCTACTGAAATATTTCAAAATTTTTTACTCAACCTTATAATTTGCTCAAGGTTGTATGTTTTCCGTTATTACTGTCTAATACTAATAATTATATGATTTGAAGTAATTATTTCTATCTAATAATAATCATTTATTTGCTTACAATAATATGTGTCACCTGCAGATTGGTGAAACCTTCTCCACCAAGAAAATAATAGTGTTCTGAGTCTGACATTAAATTGTATCTGGTTATAAGGCTCCAGTTCTGGAGTCGGTAAAATACCCCCTTTTTGCCATTACTTCCAGAATCACCCTGATCTAAAGTGGTAGTACTTGTTAGGGTCCAATCTATAGATCAAGTATATCTGTCTGAAAATGGTTAGTATTAAAAAGGAATACTTGAAACCAGATTACTGTCTGCAAAGAAATTATTATTATTAAATAGGAACAACGATATGAAATCATATAATTGTGTATAAATTGTTTTTATCAAGAACAGTTAATTGGAATTAAAACTGCTTAAAAATGATTCTTATTTGTCACTTGAAACTATAATGGCTGGGAAAAAAAAAGATGGATTTTTGCATTGAATAACCCAACAAGATTTGATGTGCCATAAAACCAACTAACCAAGCAACTAACAAGCCATCTTGTATAATCAATACATTATTAAAAAGTTTGATTCACAACAGTGCCTAGAAATATCATCTTTTTTATATGATTTTTTTTATTGCTTCAACTTAGAGCTAAGTATGACTACTGCAGTGATTTTGATTCTCATTAAACTCCCACCTACTGTGATCTTATGCCAGTCTAGATTAAGTAAAAAGCTAACAGAATTTGTTCTATATTTTCTATGTTAATATATTTGTTCGATATATTCATTATGCTTTTTATCATTTTATTATTATTTCTATCTAATAATGATTATTCATTTGCTTACAATAATATCGTTTCACTTATTCTTATCCAATTCAATCAATTTTCAAACAAATCTATTTAACTCATAGACAGTAGCCTAACAAGTGTGAGTGGACCTAGGAGTAATGACCATGAAGGGATACTCTACACTCCCCACATCTCCAGAACTAGAACCTCACTATTAGATGCAGTTTAGTGTCATATCCAGGATACCTATTTTTTGAGAGGGGTGTCTGCAGGGAATATAGTCAACATATTTTAAGCCCTATCGACCGGGTAGTATTTTTTAATTGTATTTATAGTTAGTAGAATTGCTGGTTATTAAAGAGCTCAGACAAAAAAAGCCCGATTAAATATTCAACTTCCTTCATTTTATATTTTTAAAAGCATTTTTATGAGACAAGGTGATCTGTTAATCTCTAACAGCTGTCCATGATAATTCAAATGTTTCTAAGCCCAGTCGGTTGGGGCTGTAGAATACATCAACTGCATCCCTGCAGAGGGATAAGATCCCCCCCCCAACAAGTGATATGACATGAAACAATCTGATGGTGATGAAGGGATACTCCGCATTCCCCAAAGCTCCAGCATTACTGGAACCTCACCATCAGATTGTTTAGTGTCATATTAGGACACTCATTTAGGTGGGGGGTGGGGTCTTACCCCTCTGCAGAAATGCAGTTGGTGTATTCTACAGCCCTAACCGACTGGGCAAAGGTCTACACTGGTAGTATCTGTTAAGGTCTCATCTCTGGATCAAATAGATCTGTTTGAAAATGATTAGAATTACATTTGAATATTTGATATTATATAACTGTGTTCAAAGAAATGATTATTATTATTATTGAATAGGAATACTAACTTGAAACCGTACAATTGCTTTAAAAAACTGTATTTGGCATTAAATAAGCCAACAAAAGCTGACATGCCATAAAACCAACCAATTATGTGCCGTACTGATTTATAAATCAAGGTAATCTGTTTGCCTACTAATAATCCAGAGTTTCAAACATATGACCTAGGGTTACCAATTATCAATTGATATGGCAGTAAAAGTCTCATTTAATAGCATTAGCTACAGTGACTTACACTAATATACTTAGTAAACGCCTTGTAATTTATTGTGTTATTCTACTCGAACTTTTAACATTATATTCACTCAGACTTTTGGGATGGATTTTTATGATTTACTCTGACAGTAAATTGATAGAAGGATAACATTTTTTCTTTTACTTATGTTATCATGAATATTAATAATACTTTCTACACTGTTATTTGTCGGAAGCTAACATCCATCTTGTATACTACTCTGTAAGCAAGGCCTAGAATATACCAACTGTGTCACCTGCAGATTGGTGAAACTTTCTCCACCAAGAAAATAATAGTGTTCTGAGTCTGACATTAAATTGTATCTGGTTATAAGGCTCCAGTTCTGGAGTCGGTAAAATACCCCCTTTTTGCCATTACTTCCAGAATCACCCTGATCTAAAGTGGTAGTACTTGTTAGGGTCCAATCTATAGATCAAGTATATCTGTCTGAAAATGGTTAGTATTAAAAAGGAATACTTGAAACCAGATTACTGTCTGCAAAGAAATTATTATTATTAAATAGGAACAACGATATGAAATCATATAATTGTGTATAAATTGTTTTTATCAAGAACAGTTAATTGGAATTAAAACTGCTTAAAAATGATTCTTATTTGTCACTTGAAACTATAATGGCTGGGAAAAAAAAAGATGGATTTTTGCATTGAATAACCCAACAAGATTTGATGTGCCATAAAACCAACTAACCAAGCAACTAACAAGCCATCTTGTATAATCAATACATTATTAAAAAGTTTGATTCACAACAGTGCCTAGAAATATCATCTTTTTTATATGATTTTTTTTATTGCTTCAACTTAGAGCTAAGTATGACTACTGCAGTGATTTTGATTCTCATTAAACTCCCACCTACTGTGATCTTATGCCAGTCTAGATTAAGTAAAAAGCTAACAGAATTTGTTCTATATTTTCTATGTTAATATATTTGTTCAATATATACATTATGCTTTTTATCATTTTATTATTATTTATAATTATTTGATGTGATTTAAGTTGTCATTTTGATTGCATATAAAATTTCATGGGTCGATTTTATTAATATCAGTGATAACATTTATGAAATTTTCATTTGCTCTTTAATAAAGTTTAATACTGAGGTGAGCCAAAAGTTTTGTAATATTTTGGTAACATTGTTGTGTACCAGGAGAGAAAAAAGACAACACCTGTGTGTTGAAAATATAACTCTCTTCTTTATAACCACAAAAGGGTCAAAATAGCTGTGAGAGAGAGAGAGAGAGAAAGACAGAGGACTGTTATGATTGACACCATGTGGAGACAGACATATTCAGAGTCTTGCTTTTTTGATGGGGGGGCGTTGATAAAGAACCAGTTCTCTGCTGGGGGGGGGGGCTCTGGCTACCTCTCCAGATGACCTGTCTACATGCTGGCTGCTCTCAAAATGACTGACTGCCAGACTTTTCTTGTCATTATATAATTTTCTGAAAACCCACATATTTTTCCTTCTGGTTCCCAATTCCTGTGATTCATTTCTGCTGTTCTTTGTTTACACAGGTGCAATATCCTGTTTTGAAATCCCTAACTAATTGGTCTGTCAAAGTTCAGTATGTAACAACATGATATATAATTCAGCAGCTCGGTATGCTTTTGTTGAGCTTGTGAAGGTGATGAACCACACTGGACTGTGAGATGCTGAGCTCATCTAAGTGTCAACTGAAATTTCTAGAACAATCTGGCCACTACTTCTGCATCTTCACCTTTTGTATAACAAATGCTTTTGGTTATTCCCGTGCTAGTATGACTCAGTTTGAACTCATAAAGAATAACTTCCTGAATTAGATAGCATTGCTTATTCATCTGCATATTTTTCAAATCCCACACAGAGTGAAGCAATGCACTATATAAAATGGTATATAGAACTCCAACAATAGAGATACTGGGAGAATGAATTTATTCACATCTGACCAACATTGCATAGTGAGTGCTAATGATAGCCTCACAATAGTTTCTGAGTAAAATTGTACCTCACTTTTGAAGAGTGTAAAAGAGAGACAACTCCAGTGGATTAATACTCTACATGTCAACACACTAACTACCATGACACTACCAACCACAGCAGGTATCTCTCATGGCTTAGACATGCTTTAAACATATGATATATGCACTGTAAATTAGCATGTACCAAAATATTGCAAAAACTTTTGACTCCTGCCAATAATTAGTTGTTCAAAATTGACTATTTGACTATAAACAAAAAATGATTCTATTACAGGAATTATTTTTTAACAAGGTAAAATTTTGTGGATTGTCACAAATATATAAAAATTTTATTATTTCTCATTGAACATTATACAAAGAAAACAGATATTATTAGGTATTAATTATAATGGAGGTGCCTGTGGTGTAATGGTTATCGTCGCAGGATATGGACACGGCAACACGAGTTCAAATCCTGGACTGATTGCATTTCACATGGCACTAATACCCTTGGGAAAGGTATGAATCCAAATATTCTCCCTCCAGCTATGGGTAAATAGTAGGGCAGACTAGGTTCTTCAGCCTTGGTGAGGCAACTAGTCTAGGAGAAGGAAAACTCTGAATTCAAACCTGTTAAACTACGCTTAAAAATTGACCTTGTGTCATATCCTGCCCAAGCGAAGGGGTTGGTAAATATGATTAGGTATTAATTATTGCCAGTTTTGGAATTCTGTAATCAAGAAAAATCAAGTCAAGTTTGAAAATTTACTTATTCTATAGAATTTTCATGAGACTTTATTTATTTTTCAAATACAACATATGCATATTTTTGGATACACAATTTTTGTGCTATAGAGTTTGGTAATAAATAATATATAATAATATCTGTTTTGACAGGGTAATATTCTACAAAAATAATGAAATTTTGTTATGTTTAGAAAAAAAATAACTTTAATTGTTAGGGGTGCATTTATTTATAGGTGAATATGTATATATATATATATGTATATATATATATATATACAAAGAAACAAAAATGAGAATTTTTTAATATAAAGATGTAAAGAAGAAGAGGAAGCATTCTAATCAATGTATTGATTTACTCATAGCTCAACTGACTCCCAAAAGCCAGTCACTTTATCATTTTTATTGTTCACTTTAGACCCTCTATGACCTCAATGTCATATGCTATGTTCTGTCAAAGATTTGATGGTTCCTAATCTGACAAAAAATTTTTTCTGCACTCAAATTTTATTTAATCATCCATAAGTTTTTTTGCCTTATAATTTTCATTTTTGATATTTTTATCTATTTTATTCTGTCAATATTAAAAACAAGAACACAATGTGTCTCCAGAATTCATGAATACTAAGAATGCCTCATCCTAAAATAGACATAATTTTGTACCGCTTTTTTAATGTTGCATTAAATTTGATATTAATTTCAGCAACTTGTTTGTTTATTTTGTTCCTATTAAATTTATTTGGTGTGTATTTTATCTGAATGAAAATTCTAAAATATCTTTTTTTGTCATTGTAGGTTTGTTGATTTCCATCCTAGACAGAGATTCTTCAAAATGCGTTTGTATTAATTTTTTTCATCTTATTATAATAATGAAGAGTAACTATGGTAACCATTTAAAAAAACATTGTCCAGTTAGAAATTTTTTTAAAATACTGGTTCAATCTACTGCATCTGGTAGTGAGGCATCAGTTCCAGTGCTCTGGTGGTTGTTACATACTGACCTTTGACAGACCAATTAGTTAGGGATTTCTAAACAGGATATTGCACCTGTGTAAACAAAGGACAACAGAAATGAATCCCATGAATTGGGAACCAGAAGGAAAAATATGTGGGTGTTCAAAAAATTATATAATAACAAGAAGAGCTGAATTCTCTTTTAGTACCATTACTCCTAAGTCCACTCTGACCAAAAGTGGTAGTACCAGTTAGGATTCTATCTCTGCGTCGAATAGATCTGTTTGAAAATTATTAGTATTAGATAGGAATGCTTGAAACCGTGCCAAAAAATTATCATAGACAGTATGATATTAAAACATTTTTAAACGATTACAACATAACATTAAGAATATGAATAGTTATGATTATAATCAAGCACAAACAAATCAATCAAATTTTGGCATTAAATAACTCATAAAGGGTTGACATGCCATTAAATAAACCAAAATAATCTAATAATTCAATTTGAATCTATATTTCTCAATTGAGTCATGGTAGAAATTCCCATTTCTTATGAACTTGTTAGAAGTTTTGACATATTAAATGGAAATGCAGCAAATAAACTTGTAAACTCACAAGTGGTTGGTATTAAGTCTTGAGTCAATAAAGATTACTCAAATTCAGTTTCAACATCAAATCCAGAATTAGTAAGATAGTTTCTTCTTTGCAGGAAAACTTCAAATTAAATGGCTTATATGGGATAGATATCTTATAGTGATTAGAAGATTCATTTTTTTCCAGAATGCAATGTTGATGGCTATATATTTCTGACAGGGAGTTTTTATGGCATATACCAAGGGAATAATCCAAAAGAACAATTATGAATTTTGTTTTTGATTTATTAATCTTTCTATGTATATTAAAGAGAAAACACTTTTTTTTTATGAAGAAACAGAAGCTCTTTACCATTCATACTTTTATCTTAGTCTTGGAATTGGCACTTCAAGGACAGACACGATTTTTCTTACAATGCCTACAGGTCTCAGTGATGGCCTAATCAAGTTAGCTATACTTATCTTAATCTGTGAACTATAAAATATCTTTAGAAGATACTTATTTCAGATGAAAAAGTATGACAAAAAAGGGAAAGAGAAAAAAGAATAAAAAGAAAATGTCTAAAAGAACATTTTCTGAACACTTTTTTTTTAATGTCAGATTATTGTAGTGATGAAATATTTGTATGAAATAGTGAGAGTCTGTCTTAGGAGATGACTAATGAGAATGATGCCGGGTCAAAATAGAAGAATCAATAAGAAACATAGTGAAGGCTTATAAGCAACCTGTTTGGCAATATATCAATGACCAGAGCCTATCTGTTTGTAAGAATGTACTGTGCATACCTATTTATATAGTATTTCAATAATTTACTCCATAGAAGGTCAACTGTTTATAATTTGATTGGAAGACAGAGGTCTTTATTGCAGTTGGCCAATTAGATGAATTAAAAATGATTACAAAAATATAATAATGATATAATCTTTCACTAAGTATCTAATGATACTTTTCACTTTTGAATTCAGCATTTGTATGTCACTTCTGCATCGAACTTAAGCACTTCATTACCTTATCATGAGCAGTGCAGGAGGTGATATTGTGTTTTTGATATTTAATTTCCATTTTGTAGTGGTATATTTAATTTGTTTTTATATGTGGTTGCGTGTTCTCAGAAATCGGAAGGTCGCCATTCATAGCGATGGGGATAACATTATTATTATTATTATTATTATTATTATTATTATTATTATTATTATTATTATTGGGTTTTTAGGTTTAAGTTGGTTTTGCATTGGTTATGTTGGTATTACGTTGGTTGCGTTGGTATTTCATTGGTAGTTATCCCCTCGCTAAATGTTGATGGAAAATAAAGGTGGTGAAGAAGAACGAAGACGTCGTTAGGTTTTAAAGGAAGGTTTAATGGCAGTATGAAGTAAAGGGTTTTACGCTGGTATGCTGCGAGCCTCGTAGTAAAGAAAGAAGGTAGGAAGTTGTTAGAGTGTATCATCTGATTTGTTTTTAACTAGAATCCCTTGGTCTAGAAGAATAGACCGAAAGGGTCCATAAACTAGATGGCTCTCCTCATAATGGTTGATGCGGCTACTCTATTCAGAGGATTTCTGACCGAGAGAGAGATTCGCAGGCTTTCTTCAATTTTTGGTGCTGCTAGGAAATATGGTTCGGGCTGAATAGGACAGGTCATCCTGATTGGGTGAAAATGTTTGGTGACATTAACGGTCAAATTAAATTACGCGCCAAACAAAAATTCAATTTTCTTTCTGCTACTGCAGTCAATTTTTAACATGTGATTTGATTAAAGTGTATGGAGAATTGATCATATATAACTTGGTGAAGTGCGAATCTCTTTGATGTTATAGCTTAAGTGTTAGACTGCAATCTCAAAGGAAGTAAGTTCAAACCCTAGTAGAGCTATTACATTCACTTTTGGACTAATACCCTTGGGAAAGGTATGAACCTCCTTATCCTCTCTCAGCTATGAGTTATATAATATCACTGTTGATCTTCTTCAAGGATAACTTTGGTATTAAATAGCCCACAAAGGTTGATGTATCATTAAACAAAAGAAATGAAAGGATAACTCGGTGATTCACAAATTCTTCTCTTTACAATCGCAGTTTTTGTCAATAAAATTCCTTTTAAGGAAGCAAATCGACTTCTTCACTCTTGCCAACTATATTTAAATTCCCTGATTTTTTATTGATTAAATTTTCTTCATTTTTTTTTACTTGTTATAGGATTTATTTAAATTAACGAGACGGCAAAGTCCATTATTTGGCAGTTTCTTTTTTTGTTGTTGTTCAGGTCTGGTTGTTTGGCTGGGATTAGGTGATCTGTTTCCGTCTCAGAAAACATAATTGTTTATTAATTATTCGTATATATATATATATATATATATATATATATATATATATATATGGGGGGGGAACAGCAGTAGCAGCAGTGATGACTGCAAAATAGAAAGGGTTTAACAGTTCATGGTTTACTCTCACATGACATCTACAAGCCACTGATACTTAACTAATGAAAAAGAAATATATAGAACATTTACAGACCTGCAGATTGGTTAAAGACTTTTTATTAGTTTATTTATCTCTCTTACCCACTTACTTATCCCAAAGCCTCGTTTGGTTGTTGGGGTGTTTCTCATGTAGTGTGTCTTGGGTAGGAATAGCCTGACAGAGTCCATCCCTCTGGTTTGAATTCAGAGTTTTTCTACTCCTAGACTGGTTGCCATATCAAGGCTAAAGAACACAGTCTGCCCTACTATCTAGCCATTGCTGGAAGGGGGAATAGTTTAATTTCCCAGCTGAGGTAGTTTGTGTTGACTTCCCATTTATGGTCTTCAGAAAGGCATGAACTTTCTTCTACTTTAGTTCAAACTAGTGTTAATTCCCTGCAGCAGGTTCTGTGTAACCCAGGAAAACCTGCTGAATGTTATTTGGAAAAGAATGAGATAATATAACGTAACCACTATTGAGTTGGGAAATGACATTAGGGTATCCCAACAGTCTACTAGATCATAGAATTCTTTGTCTTTCTGCTGTTTATTAAACTAACTCATAATCCCAGTCAGCTGGGTCTGTAGAATACACCAACTGCATCTCTGCAGAGGTGTAAGAGCTCCCCAACCTTTGTAACGAGTGTACTAGATATGACACTAAACAATCTGATGGTGAGGCTCCAGTAATGCTGGAGCTTTGGGGAGTGTGGAACACCTGTTCATTACCATTGCTCCCAGGTCCACTCAGACCCAGAGTCATAGCACCTGATAGGGTTCTATCTACAAGTCAAATAGAACTGTCTAAACAAACGACTGTTTAATTGAATTGTTAGTGATACATAGCAATACTTGGGACTTTTTAACCTTGTTAAGTTATGTTTACAAATCATATATATCTAATAGCAGGCTCATTGACCTAGTGGGTAGAGTGTTCGCCAAGGGTCTGGAAGACCTGGGTTCAATCCCAGATTGAGTTATACCAAAGACTTTAAAAATGGTACTTGATGCCTCCTTGCTTAACACTCAGCAATATAAGGTACGTATCAAGGGTAAAGTGGAGCAATCCAGGGAAAGGAGTAGTGCCCTCCCCTACACCTGTGTAGTAGCTATTGAAAAGGGAACCTTCTGGTTGCTCTTGACTACGGTCGCTAACTTTATTTATTTTACTTATATATATGTATAAACTGGATTTGGCTTTAAATAACCTATAATGGTTGATATGCCATAAAACCAAAGCAAACCAACTTCTAACAGAAATTCAATCCTGATTGATTAACCTAATATTATTATTGCCTGATTAGCATTTCAAGAAGCACTTAAAAATATCAAATAAATGCAATAAAGATAAGACGTTAGAATACATTGATTTATTTGAACTGATTTTTATAAGTTGATTGATATAAACAAAATATTTTGTGTGTGCTATCTTCTGCTCTTTATTACTCCTTTCATTCTCAAGCTATAGACCCTCATTACTATCCTTAACAAAAGTTATGGAATTAGCACACTTCATGGATATTCACGTTGGCTTTTTTATTTAGCAAGTAAATAAATAAATAGGAGACAAGCGTTAGCATAGTAAGAAGTGAACCCTGAACAAGGCTGTTTGTATTTCAAATTGCAATGCCCTTGGGAAAGATATGAATCCAACTATTCCCTCTCCAGCTATCAGTAAGTAGTAGGGCAGATTAGACTTTTTAACCTTTATATTAGCGACCAGTCTAAGAGGAAGAAAACTCTGAATTCAAAACAGTTTAAATGACAGCAACAACTACAATCACTAAAGATTAATTTTAGGAAGAGAAAAAAAACTAACACTTGAAGTCAATTGATATTATTCTGCTTTATTTTTTTTTCTTTCTGAATATTGTTTGTCTGCCAAATACGTTGTGATTTTGTTTTGTGGCAAAATGTTTCTAGCAGTTAATTATTGGTTTATTTATTTATTTGTTTATTCTTATAAAAAGTACAAAACTTGTAAATATTCACACTCACTCATACACACTTTCTTTTCACAATTATTTAACAACTCCTTTTTTCTTTCTTTAAATTAATTTGGCTTATTTATGTTATTTGATTCTTTTCTTACCAAAGTAATTAGGATATACTGACTGTATCCCTGGCAAAGAGAGTAAGACCTCCACTCAAAAAAAAACAAGGTGTGTCCTGGGTTTGACATTAAATTGCATCTAATGATTAGGTTCCAATTCTGGAGATCTAGGGAGTGTAGAATACCCTTTCCATTGCTATTACTCCCAGGTCCACACAAACCTGGAGTGATCATAGTTGTTTAGGCTCTATCCAAAGGTTAAATAGATGTTTCAAAATTGTGAAAAAAAAACTCTTAAGAAACAACTGTACAAAAAATGTAAATATGAATTTACAATGAATATAGTTTCCTAAATTCTTGGTATAAAATATTCTGAGACAAGTTGACATGCCATTAAAATCAACCAATCATCAAAGTCATTAATTTGTTGAAATATCATCTTAGCTTTTCTTCTAGATCTAAATTCTTGTTATATTAATCAAGATATTATCATAATGTTTACATATCTTTACATTGTCCTTTTTCAAATTCTTTTTATTCTTTTCTTGTATAGTTATTTTAATGTCTCTATAAGCTTTGGATTTTTTTATTGAAATTTCTCTCTTAAAAAATCTGTGTTAAAAGGGATTAAATCTTATTCAAAATAATTCATAAAAGATTTTGTATTTCATCAATAATGAGAATCGGTGATTAGGAATAACCAAGAAAAAGTCGTTGCAGACTTTATACAAGGTTCATTCAATAAATAGAGTGAATTTTGAGAAAGGTGTTGGCAATAGAAAGCACTGTTTACAATAGGACCATTTTCAAGGAAATTAATAGTAATGGATCCTCTCATGTCATAGAAAACTGTCAGTATGACCTTCTTTACTGACAGCTGCACCAAAAGCTTTTTCCTTACTAGAGAGTCAATGAGTTTCCACTTCAAGGACTGTCTTTTTGACTCGGGCTCATTGTGATAAACACATGTTTAGCCCATTTGTAGACATTATTTTTTACTAAAACATAAAACATGTTTCTCTGTACATATCACACATTCTTCTGCAAATTTCACATGGTTTGTACTTCTCAACCACCAAAAATTTAATGACAGACCTCTGTTCAAGCCTTCCATACTCTGTTTGATATGCTGCTATTTTGAATAGCCTCAAAACAAATATTTTTGTGAGATTAAAAAAGATTTTTGCTATAAACCAAGTCCAAACAATGCTGAATTTACATTTATGAAAAAAAGTTTAAAAAAATCATTTTGCTTTATAAAAGATTCCCCTTATTTATTGAATGACCCTCGTATATCTTATAGGTCCCTCCTCCGTCAAAAACATTTCTCTTATTCATTGAATGACCCTCATATAAATGTAATGGAGTCTTGCTAAGTACATACCCAGGCTCCTTGAAAATTTCTTTGTTGTTTGAGATTAAGTATTCTATTGAATGGCATACCAATGCTTACAACTATGACAATGACATCCAGAGAGGTAGGGATGTATACACAAGATTAGTATTTCTTCAAAGTCTAGACAGCAGACAGTAGCATTATGCAGCTCATAGCAATGGGCTTAGAGGCCTAAATGTGAGAAATACTATGTCATCAGGTTACATATTCCACTTGACATCGTTTCAATCACACAGACAAATTGCTGTCTTCAAATAACTTTGTTTCTTTTGATATTTTTCTTTTGATAATCACTTTTTGCTAGTATTCCTCACTCATTCAAAATATCTTAGATAAATTATGTGTATAAATTTTTTTAAAGAATATTTTTTTTATTGAACTAACCTCTTAACAGTCTGAAAGACTGAATGATTTTTCTTTTTGCTTCCACCTAGTAATACAAATTTCAGAAATGCCTGTAGATAGCAGTTTGTTCTTTACTTCAATCAAAAGAGTCTTTTTAGAAAAAAAAAAACATGGTCACATATCTTGTATTAAAACTTTTGAATCGAAGATTACTCTTTAACATCACCGCAGACTTTTGTGCTCTTATTTTTTGGTATAAAAAAAATCAGAACGTTTTTTTTTTGTTGATTCAGATGTTATTGATTGATGTCAGATAGCAGAGCATTCAATGTTGATGAAAAGGTTTTTGGTTCAATTCCAAGTATTGTCAATCTTTATTTTGTAGTATGAAAAAGATCTGAAAATTCAAAAACGGGGAGGTGGTGTTCAGAAATATCCCAAAATAACTATTACAAAGAAGTATCTTTGAAAAATGATTTTCAATCGACTATTTATTACCTGTATGTGTAAGTCTCTCTCTCTCTCTCTCTCTCTCTCTCTCTATATATATATATATATATATATATATATATATATATATCATAATTCACCCATCACACCCTGTATATGATATATATTACATATATGTATATATATTCATTATGAATGATATATATTAGATATATGAAGACATGTATGAAGCAGACATTATCCTGCAGAAACAATGACAGATACAGACTACATGGATGATCTAGTGCTTCTCACAAATAAAGGTATCAACCTTTATGTGAATGCAATTAAAACCAAGTAAATATATTTTAAACAAAAAGGCACCACTTTACTTTAAGAGGCAAGATTCTGAAATTAAACAAGTTCACTTACCTCAGCAGCAATATCTCATCTACTGAAAGCAATGTCGACATAAACATTGGGAAGGCATGGACTGCTATTGACAGGTTATCAGTCATATGGAAATCTGATCTCTCTGATAAAATAGAATGGGATTTCTAGCAAGCTTTGGCTGTGTCAGTACTACTGTATGGATGCACTTCCTGGAGACTACCAAAATTCATAAGGAAAAACCTAGATGGGAACTTCACAAGAATGCTACATGCTATTTTGTACAAATTCTGTGTTGTATCATGGTAAGGAAGAGATACACAGTGAAATAAAGAGTTATTTATTTATTAACTCAAGTGGTACAGTCCAACAAATATCATAAGTCTCACACTGTGAGTGTTACATCCGAAGTTGGTCTTACTACTGACTGAGATCTTGCAGAACCCTCTGTGCTTAAGAAACACAATGTCTTTTAAACCTCCGCGATACTGGAAGTCACGTGGTACGAGCCACTATACAACATTCTGGAAGCAGCACCCCACAAAACAGCAGCTGAATGGTCACATACTTCCCATCTCATAAACCATTCAAGTAAGATGAACAAGACATGCTGGGTACTAGTTGAGAAATAAAGACAAACTCAAGCTCTGTGCAGGCAGTGGATACTGTCTAGAAGACCTGCTAGAAGTAACAGTAAAGATAGGGACAGATGGCAAGTGAGAGTTGGGGACCAGTGCATTAGCACGATTTAATAATGATGATGATGATGATGATGTATTTTATATATTTGTATCCATGTATTATATAGATTATATACATGTATGTATTATATGATATATATATAATAAATTATATATGTGTGTGTGCGTATATGTACATATATTATCTCTTTCTTTCTCTCTTTCTATATATAGACATATTATATATATATATATATATATATATATATATATATATATACATAGACATTTTATATATACATATATATATATATATAGAGAGAGAGAGAGAGAGAAAGAGGGCTGAGGGGTTGGTAAAAAAAAACAGTGGCGGTGCCCGTGGTGTAATGGTCATCGTCGCAGGAAATGGACACGGTGACACGAGTTCAAATCCTGGACGAGACTGATTGCATTCTCACATAGCACTAATACCCTTGGGAAAGGTATGAATCCAATTATTCTCCCTCCAGCTATGAGTAAGTAGTAGGGCAGACTGTGTTCTTCTGCCTTGGTGCGGTAACTAGTCTAGGAGAAGGAAAACTCTGAATTCAAACCTGTTAAACTCCGCTTAAAAATTCACCTTGTGTCATATCCTGCCCAAGCGGAGGGGTTGGAAAATATGTATATATATATATATATATATATATATATATATATATATATATATATATATATAGAGAGAGAGAGAGAGAGAAATATGTATATATACATTGAGGCATATATATATATATATATATATATATATATATATATATGTCTCTTTGTATTTATATATACATATGCATGTCTGTCTGTCTCTCTCTCTCTCTAGATATATATACATGTCTCTTTGTATATATGTATATAAATACACACATATATATAATACCTATTTATCTTTATATATATATATATAAATATACTATTGGTTACAGTGAAGCATCTTTAAAAAATGATTTTCAAATAAATAATTTTTACCTTTATGTATAGGTATGTCTCTCTCATATCTATAATGTGTGTGTATGTGTGTGTTATATTTGATGTTTAAAACATGAACCAAGGTGATAAGTCAAACAAGAATATTTCTTCAGCATTATTTCTTTATTTGATTTTTCTCAGCTAGTTTCAATGGTTTGGTCATCACTAGAAGAAAACTTTTTGTATAATGTTTTTAAAATTGTATTAATATGTCATAAAAAAGTTATATAAAATGAACTGGTAGTGTAGCATATTCAATTGTTGATTGAAGGTTTTTGGTGTTCAAGTGTCCTCAACTGTTCTTTATATTATCTCTGCTATCTGAGCTCTGAGAGATGTGTTGCAAATTAGCCATGACTATATATATATATATACATATATATATATATATTTATATAGTTAGGGTAACCATCTATGAAATGGAAAACCTCTGAATTTTAAACTGATAAGTGTTGTTTGAGAATTTAAGGCACATTAAATAATTGACCTTATGAGTAGAGTGTTTGCTAATGGTCCAGGAGACCGTGGTTCAATCCCAGGTTAAGTCATACCAAAGACTCAAATAATGGTACTTGATGTTGCCTTGCTTAACACTCAGTGCTATAAAGTAAGGATCAAGGGTAAAGTGGAGCAATCCTGGGAATGGAGTAGCGCTCTCCCCTACATCACGGTGTAGTAACTATGGAAAAGGGAGCCTTCGGGTCACCCTCGACTAAGATTGCAAACTTTACTTTTAGTGCAGTTTTCTTCTGTTATCTGTTTATCCAAAAACTGTTGCTTTTTCTAATCAGGTCTTCACCATTATAAACAAATCATCTGTGCTGGTAATCTTGTGTTTCATATCTTTGACTGACCTGTTGAGCTTGTATACATCAAGGTTGAATTGAGAGTTCATCATATACATTGTGTAAGAATATCAGAAATTAAACAAGCAATATTCAACCCTTGGAAAGAGAAGGTTTAGCAATGAGCCTTATTGAATTGACATGAACTTTAGACATCTTAGCCCTTTAGTTTGCTTTTTTTTAACATTTGATTCCAGCTTAAGTTTCACCCACTGGTCATTTGATTTGAATCAAAACTCCAAATTGTTACTTTGAATTTGCAATTTTGTTGCATTGTAGGATGAAGAGGAGACAATGAGTTTACATTAGGAAAAGATAAAAGTCAAACATGTGGTCACAGAAAAAGAACACTCACTTTATTATCAGTGTTTCAACATCTCTTTGGAATGGTCTCAAAAACAGGGAGATATGATGGAGTATACTCAAGATGATGAAGAAAGGTCCTATTGTTTAATAGATCATAGCCCACATCTAATTGGCTGGGTGGTTTTGTTAGTCCTGAAATTTAAGTCATTTCTTGTTATTCTGTCTATAGCTCATTAACTAACTGACTTTAAAAAAATATCCACAACTCTTGTGGGTGACCATTTCTTGCACCTAACATGAGGGTTCTTGTTTACCTTTTGTTGTCAGTCACACAATCAGTCATCAGGTTCACTGGTGGTAGGAGATAGCCACTCCATTACAATTTGTATTTTAGTTATTGGGCCAATAACAAAGAATTTCATTACTACCTATATTTTTATTCCCTTACCTTGTTGATGGGACTAATAATAGGCTGATTGTATCCCCTGTACAAAGATAAGACCCCCCCCCAAAAAAGAGGGTATTCTGGATATGACCCTAAACTGCATCTGATGGTGAGGCTCCAGTTCTGTAGCTCTGGGGAGTGTAAAGTACTTCTTCAGTGTCATTACTCTCAGGTCCCCTCAGACCTAGAATTGTAGTATTTATTCGAGCCCCATCTATGATTCAAATAGTTCTGTTTAAAAATTATTTCTATTAAATTAGATAGGAATACTTTATATTATATAACTGTTTGCAAAAAAACTCTTATGAAACAACTACATAAAAATATAAGTGTACAATGAATGTAGTTCCCTAACTTCTCAGCATAAAATAACCCTAGACAGGTTAACATGTCATTAAAATCAATCAAATCAACCAATTGTGTACATTTATTCCTCGTTGTAAACTTTGTCATTAAGAAGTCTTTTTTTTTTTAAAGTTTTCTTTTATCGTTTTTTGCTTGTTTTATTTTTATTTGGTTTTCTACAAAGAAAAAGAAGTTAAAAATTAAAGTATTTCTAAAAACTCAATTATTGCTAACTTTTTTGATACTTTATCTTCAGTTTTATTTCTTCTTCTATGAATGATCAACTATCATCATTGACTTATTTATAAGTAAATTCAAGACTAATGAATATCTTAGCTTTCATCTCTTATTATGGTCAGTATCTACAAATAACAAAAATGCCCCTCTTAAAAAAAAACATAATAAATGGCAATCCTTGTCATTTCATTTTATTTTTAAAATTCTTTTTACCTTTTTCTTATTTTGATGAGAAACTTTGTGTCATCTTAGAATTCCTGATCAAACAAGAGGAACAACTGTATATAACATGTCAAATACCCGGCATTGTTAAATACTTTTTAATGGAATGTAAAGCTTTTGCTCTCATCAGAAAAGATTTTGTCAATACAAATAATATGAAATATCTATTTGAAAATGTCAACAGACAGAGATGACATTTTGTCCTTCTTGATGGAAAAAAAATTCTACCAAATTGTAAACATCAACTTGGTTGATATCACAAAAAGCAATCACTTTACAAGATTGTCCAAACCATTTATTAGAAAGCAATCCCTGGATCCTCCAAACAATTTATTAGAAAGCAATCCCTGGATCCTCCAAACAATTTATTAGAAAGCAATCCCTGGATCCTCCAAACAATTTATTAGAAAGCAATCCCTGAATCCTCCAAACCCTTTATTAGAAAGCCATCCCTGGATACTCCAAACAACTTATTAGAAAGCAATCCCTGAATCCTCCAAACCCTTTATTACAAAGCAATACCTGGATACTCCAAACCCTTTATTAGAAAACCATCCCATGATACTCCAAACAACTTATTAGAAAGCAATCCCTGGATCCTCCAAACCATTTATTAGAAAGCAATCCCTGGATCCTCCAAACAATTTATTAGAAAGCAATCCCTGGATCCTCCAAACAATTTATTAGAAAGCAATCCCTGGATCCTCCAAACAATTTATTAGAAAGCAATCCCTGGATCCTCCAAACCATTTATTAGAAAGCAATCCCTGGATCCTCCAAACCCTTTATTAGAAAGCAATCCTTGGATCCTCCAAACCCTTTATTAGAAAGCAATCCCTGGATCCTCCAAACCCTTTATTAGAAAGCAATCCCTGGATCCTCCAAACACTTTATTACAAAGCAATACCTGGATACTCCAAACCCTTTATTAGAAAGTAATACCTGGATCCTCCAAACCATTTATTAGAAAGCAATCCCTGGATCCTCCAAACCATTTATTAGAAAGCAATCCCTGGATCCTCCAAACAATTTATTAGAAAGCAATCCCTGGATCCTCCAAACAATTTATTAGAAAGCAATCCCTGGATCCTCCAAACAATTTATTAGAAAGCAATCCCTGAATCCTCCAAACCCTTTATTAGAAAGTAATACCTGGATCCTCTAAACCCTTTATTAGAAAGCAATCCCTGGATCCTCCAAACCCTTTATTACAAAGCAATACCTGGATCCTCCAAACCCTTTATTAGAAAGTAATACCTGGATCCTCCAAACAATTTATTAGAAAGCAATCCCTGGATCCTCCAAACAATTTATTAGAAAGCAATCCCTGAATCCTCCAAACCCTTTATTAGAAAGTAATACCTGGATCCTCTAAACCCTTTATTAGAAAGCAATCCCTGGATCCTCCAAACCCTTTATTACAAAGCAATACCTGGATCCTCCAAACCCTTTATTAGAAAGCTATCTTAGTCAATACTGACATAGCATTAAAACCTAATAAAAACTTTTTACTGTACGAAAGTGTTAATATAGATGAACAATATACATTATTCTCTAACCTGTTGGCATAAAATAACCCCACATCAGTTGATATGCCCTTAAAGTCTCTCAATCAGTCAATCAAATTCCTGAAGAGCTGAATATTAAAGTGACATTCCTCAAGATCCAAAAACATCTCTCTCTTCATTCCTGGCCAATTGATGAAAAAAGACATTGTCATGTTATCTGTATTTTTAACTTTTTGTTCTTTTCTATGGTAATGCATTTTGATTTGCTTCCCCCCCCACACACACACACATTGAAAAAAAGGAGCTTTTACCCAAATGCTTTTGGGTTGTAGAATTCATTCTTGAACTTTTCTTTATTACTCAATCAGTATTGAAGTTAATATAAAAAAAATCCTAATGTCAATAAAACATTAAGATAATGTATATTTTCAATTTGTCAAGATTTAGTCTTAACTGAATTTTTTCATGATTTTCAATAAATATTCTAAAAATTAATAAATGCTTTTGAGATGATTATGATAAAAAATCACTTTTTTAGATTTAAATCTCAAAAAGGTTTTGTTGATGTTTCAAATTACTTTTTAAAAATATTTATAAGTGTATGAAACAAGAAAAATATGCAACAAATTACATATATATATATATATATATATATATATATATATATATATATATATGATTTATTTTTAATATTATTAATTATAATAATGATAATGAAATTTTGAATAGTTGTTTGAATGAGAAATTTTTTTAAAATGCTCAATGTTCTTTTGAGCAGACCTGATTTAAAATTCAAAAAATTTAAAGGGCTTTTATTCAATCATACAAATCTAGTATATGTGAAACTTTGAGTCATGAATAATATTCAACATTGTGGCATTTCTAATTTGTTTTCTTCTATATATACATATATACACAAATCCTACAGAGCAACAACAATCTGACAAAGTCTGGTGGTGTCGTGAGATAATGCTGGGGCGCTCTGGGTGAGTGGTAATGATGCTTCGGCCCTGAAACCATGCCTGAACCCAGAGTCATCATCTGATGAAGGCTTTGTTAGAAGCAATGCTGTTGTATAAACATCAGTTATTGTATGATACCTATTATATATATATATATATATATATATATATATATATAAATGTACAGAGATAAAAAAAAACACAAGTTTTTCAGGGGAGCATTTGATTTGTAGACCTTGCTTTTTTTAAAAAAATCTCTGGACATTATACAACTGTTGCATTTATTTCCAGTTTTTCCCATGTCTGTATATATATATATATATATATATATATATATAAAAGGTACTTTTTTGGCAAATCTGACTTGATGATAAAAAGATGAATGATTCTGAAGAAGTTCTTTTATTTTTATCATATATATATATATATATATATATATATATATATATATAGAGAGAGAGAGAGAGAGAGAGAAATTGCTGAAAAATTCCTATTAAAGTATTGATTTTTTTAGGGTTTTTCAACTTG
>OY757929.1:10895652-10933152 GCA_963585895.1 Sepioteuthis lessoniana
ATATATTACTGGCTCATTGACCTAGAGGGTAGAGTGTTTGCCAATGGTGGGGAAACTTGGGTTCAATCCCAAGTCGCATCATACCAAAGATTTTAAAAATGGTACTTGATACCTCCCTGCTTAACACTCAGCAATATAAGATACGTATCAAGGGTAAAGTGGAACAATCCTGGGAAAGGAGAAGTGCCCTCCCCTACACCTCGGTGTAGTAGCTATTGAAAAGGGAGCCTTCTGATGGCTAACTTACTTTTATATATATATATATATATATATATATATATATACTCTAATCTTATTACCCTCTCGAGGCACTGATTTTGTCGCCCTGGGATTGTTGAGTACCTCTTCATTACTATTATTCCTTTATCTACTCTGACTTGGAGTGGTAGTACTTGTTAAAATCCCACATATGGGTCAAATCGATCTATTTACTCATTATTAGTGTTAGATAGAAATACTTGAAACCATATAGTTGTATGCAAACAAATATTTATCATTATTAAATAGGTTTGGTTTCTTTTTTTAATGACATAACTAACTTCATGGGTTATTTAAAGCCATCCTTATAAAAGGACAGTAGTGGTACTATTTATAGGAATATGGAGGTTCATATCTTTCCCAAAGATATTTTAGTCCAGTCACCTGGGGCAGTTGAATATACTAACTGTATCTCTACTGAGGGCTAAGACTCCCCCCAACAAGTTTCCTGGATATGACATTAAACCATCTGATGTTGAGGCTCCAGTATTGGAGCTTTGGGGAATGTGGAGTACTGTTACGTTCCGCCCTCTGGTCAAACAAACGACAACACGGAATTTGTATATAACAATATATATTTATTTTCTTGACGGACGCTTGTGTGAAGTAGGAGCAGTCAGGAGAGGAATTAGGATTGTTCGTTGATGAGGCTTGAACTTTTCGATATCAGAAGACGATGGCCGAGACAACGCACACAGCATGACGACGAGAGAGGTTTTGTGAACAGCGGGATCCTTTTTTCTCTATTTTCTTCTGTTCAATTCGTCGGCCTTATATTACCTTCAAACTCCCATGCAGAGATAAAGACACGCCTCTACGCCTCTGCAATCTTCCCGATCTTAGGCGATTGGGATGTGTTACTTCCGCTCATTTGGAATGGCCTGTGTGATCGTCGTCGAGCAGAAATAACTGTCATGCAGTTCACAGGTCACTCTCTTCCGGTGCATCATTGAAGTGGGACCTTCACCTTGTCCCATATCATCAGCCGAGCACACCTGCGCGATTTCTTTTGATTATTGGCCATTGGGATGTGTCGCATCCGCTATCTTTGGAATTGCAGGTGTGATCATCATCGAGCGGAAATAACTATCATGCAGTTCATAAGTCAATCTCTTCCGGCGCATCACTTTTTTTACGGCACAGTGAGAATTTTTACCTTGTCTCATATTGTGAGCCAAGCTGTATTTTACAGTACCCCTTCATTGCCATTGCTCCCAGGTCCACTCTGACCTGGAGTGGTAGCACCTGATAGGGTCCTGTCTATGGGTCAAATAGAACTGTTTGATATTTAAACTGAGTGCAAATAAATGACTTATGCTAAATTGAATTTTTAGAAATAGAAGTCTAATTATTTAACTGGGTGTAAACAAATGACTGATGTTTAAGTGAATTATTAATGATACATTGCAGTACTTGGAACCATTTAACTGTGTATAAATGTATGAATAGTGTTCTATAGAATAATTAGTGTTAAATAGCAATACTTGTAAGCTCTTTACTGTATTCAAACAAATGATTAATATTGAATAAAATTACAAGTGTTATAGCAATAATTGAAACCATTTAACTAAGTAGAAACAATTGCAATACTTGTGTGCCAACAAATTAGTTCTAACTCATTTAAAAATAGAATTACCTACAAACTATTCACTTAGAAATCATACATGTATGTCCATTCCAATGTGTGCGAACAAATGATTAATTTGCCCAGTCGGCTGGGGCTGTAGAATACACCGATTGCACCTCTGCACAGGGGTAAGACCCCCACCCCCCAGTGAGTGTCCTGGATATGACATGGAACAATCTGATGATGAGGTTCCAATGATGCTGGAGCTTTGTGGAATGTGGAGCACCCCTTCATTACCATTGCTCCCAGGTCCACTCTGGCCCTGAATGGTAGCACCTGATAGAGCCCTATCTATGGGTCAAATAGAACTAACTGCGTACTTATGCTAAACTGAATTGTTTGAATTAAAACTATTTGACTAAACTGAATAGCTTGAAATAGAAATATTATTGACAATTAAACTGTATTTACATTTAAACTGCGTGTTTATGCTAAACTGAATTGTTTAATATAGAACTGTTTTGACATTTTACTGTGTGTAAACAAAATCTGTACTTATACTAAACTGAACTATTTCTGTTTGAATAAACTGAATAGCTTGAAATAGAAATGTTTTTGACAATTAAACTGTGTACTCATGCTAGACTGAATTATTTGAAATAGAACTGACTATTTGTATAAGAATGGATTTGGCATTAAATAACCTACAAAAGTTGATATGCCATAAAACCCAACCAACCAACCAAATGATTAATAATAAACATAATTATTTGTGTTAGAAATGATTGAAACCATTTAACTGTGTGCAAAAAAAACAACAATGAGCTCAGGCTTATTTAAAGATATTATCTACTATGTGTTTACAAATCATATACATATTCAATATATATGTATACATATGATTTGGCATTAAATAACCTACAACAGTTGATATGCCATAAAACACAGTCAAAATAAACCAAAGGTATTTGTCAAAAAGTAAACATGATAGTGTGACAATTCGAATTTGTTTACTATGATGTCCAACACATTAACCACATTGCCCAGTCAGCTCGGGCTGTAGAATACGCCAACTGTAAGACACCCCCCCAACAAGTGTCCTGGATATGACACTAAACAATCTGATGGTGAGGTTCCAGTAATGCTGGGGCTTTGGGGAATGCGGAGTACCCCTTTATTGCCATCGCTCCCAGGTTTACTCTGGCCCGGAGTGGTAGCACCTGATAGGGCCCTATCTATGGATTAAATAGAACTAACGGCATACTTATGCTAAACTGAATTGTTTGATTAAACTGAATAGCTTAAAATAGAAATGTTTTTGACAATTAAATCATACTTACATTTAAGCTGTATGCTTATGCTCAACTGAATTATTTGAAATGGAAATGTTTTTTGACATTGAAACTGTACTTACACTAAACTGATTTGTTTAATAGAGAACTGTTTTGACATTTAACTGTGTGTAAACAAAATTAGCTGAATTAAATTTTTTGAATAAACTGAATAGTTTGAAATAGAAAGGTTTTTGAGAATTAAACTGTTTACTCATGCTAGCCTGAATTATTTTTAAATAGAACTGACTATTTGTATAAAAATGGATTCGACATTAAATAACCTACTAAGGTGGATATGCCATAGAATCTAACCAATCACAACCTCATTACCCACAATGCCACAAGGAATCCCTGTATTATTAAACTGGAATAGTTACTTAAAATCATATAATTGAGTATAAATTATTAGTATTAGATAGGAATACTTGAAACCATATAGCTGTATAATTTATTTCTATAAAATTTTGTCATGAATAACCTATAAGAGGTTGATATGCATATACAACAGATAAAACAATAAATAAAACAATTATCTCTTTTTATTTTTTTCTTAACTCAGATTTATCACCTGTCAATAAATAATAAATGACTGATATGCAGAGAATTTGTAAAGAATTGTACTTAACTTTTTTTTTACATTCAATTGATTAATTAAATATAGCATTGGATTTATTTTGAAAATTCTACAGTGCAATTTTACAAGAGAGAGTCCCCTATGGTGTTGTGGCTAATGTGTTTGACTATTTCAACATCATAGTCAGTTCTAACTCCAGTCACATTACCATTATTACTCTTGGATTAATACCCTTGGGAAAGCTGTGAACCCACTTATCTCTCCCCAACTATGGATTAAAAAGTACCACTACTGGTCTTCAACAAAGACAGCTTTCGTATTAGATTATCCATGAAGGTTGATATGTCATCAAACAAAGAAACCAAACTAATTTTACAATTGTTATATATCTATTTAAGAAAACTGTAATATACCCTAACTGTGAACATGAATGTGTTTGGAAACTATTGTGCGGAGGAAAATATATGCTAGCAGTGGTTACCCTCTTAATGCCACTTGTGAGTATTGTATTTTGTTAATGTTATAAAGATTTCCATTTCATTTCCAACCTCTGTTTTGGTTACTACTCATTCAGTAACCTTTTTGTTAGGTTACAACAAAAACTAAAGGGTTTTAAAAATGATTTTATTATTGATTACTTGATGACCCATGAACCAATTAGGTCCTCATTACAATCACAGTCCATGATTATATTGATGCTTCTGTTTAGAAGATATTCTTATTAGCATTTCATAGTTATGGCTGTTAGATTGAGAATTTGGCTGATTAAAAAATGTTGTGTGAATGAGGAGCCCAGAAAATCATCATAAATATGCAGATTACATTGAAAATTACTTCTAAGAGAGTAAAGTAAAATTCAAACTTGATCACTTGAATGAAAATCTTTTTATGATACATTCTTTTTGGTTGATTACACATGTGCGCGCGCGCACACACACACACACACACACTCACACACACACACACACACACACACACACACACACACACACACACACACACACACACACACACACACACACAGATATTTGAAAACCTATTAATAAACTAAGATAGATGTTATATCCTTTTATTATGAAAACTCTCATGATAGATAGCTAGATAGATAGATACATAGATATGAACAGACTGAGATAGATAGATAGATAGATAGATAGATAGATAGATAGATAGATAGAACGGCAAATAAGAAAAATCTTTTTTCATAAAAAGAGTGCTCAATGCTATTATAACAGAGCAGGTATAAAACCCATAAATAATAGAATTATGGACTCTAGATATATATATAGAGAGAGAGAGAGGGAGAGAGTACAGATATAACATCTATCTATAGTTAGTTACTGCAGATAGATGTTATATCTGTACATTTAAAATAATCTCAGATACAGATGAGTTTTCATAATATATAAAACTCTTATATATATATATATATATATATATATATATATATATATAGACAGAGAGAGAGAGAGAGATGTTGTAATATATTTGCTAAACTACAAATGTTATATCTGTATTTTACAAAGATTCTGATTATATATATATATATACATATATATATATATATATATATATATATATATATATATATATATATATATATATATATATATATATAAAGAGAGTTTTTGTAACACATAGATATAATACCTATCTCCAGTTAATAATAAGTTTTCAGATATTTATTTGATCTTTATTATAAGAAGATGCTTCACACAACATTTTTGTACCTTTTCTTCGCTGATTAAGTTTTCAAATTATTATTAGAATATAGAATTCTCAGAGAGAAAAAAAAATCAATGAAAGAATCTAATTTTGTAAGATAAGATCTGTAAACTAATTAAAATTATAAATAGAGTTTTTGTTATTCATCTGCCTTGTCAACAAGACTTAGAATATGCTGATTATATCTCCCTTCAGAAGGGTCAGACCCTCCACCTAGTAAAAAAGTGTGTGGAGCAGGGGGAGGGTCCTGGGTATTGTACTAAACTTCATCTGATAGTCAGTCTCCAGTTCTAGAGATCTTGAGAATGTTGAGTACCTCATCATTACTCTTACAGGCAACTTCACTCTGCCCTGGAGAGGTCGTACCTATTAGGGTCTCATCTATGGGTGAAAAAGATCTGTTTTAAAATTGTTCTTAATTGATAGGAATACTTGATGCCACATCATTGTAAATTAGATTAAGAATAGTTACTTGTAGCTGTAATTGTTTACTTAGGATTATAACTAGTTACTTGAAACCATATTACTGTGTGCAAACATGATCATTATTAAATAAAAATAATTACTTGAAACCATATAATTATTAGTATTAAATAGGAATACTTGAAATCATGCAACTCTATGTAAATTATTTGTATTAGATAGAAATACTTGATATCATATAACTGTTAAGAAAAAAACTCTTAAGAAACAAATACACAAAAAAATTAAATATGAATGTACAATAAATGCTATTCTCTAACCTCTTGGCATAAAATAACCCTAGACAAGTTGACATGCTATTAAAACTAATCAATCAAATGCATGATCTTGTTCTTTTAGTTCTAACTCTGTACCTCAAGGGACACAAGCAGCCACTACAGTCTTATACAGAAACTTCTCCCCCACAAAGACTATGCATAAAATTTGTAGATTGTGCTTTGGAAAGGAAAAAAAAATGTTTTTAATTGAAAAAATTTTATATAAATGTTATTGACAAAATATATCCAGTTATTCATATTTACCAACCCCTCTGCTCGGGCAGGATATGACACAAGGTCAATTTTTTTTAAGCGGAGTTTAACAGGTTTGAATTCAGAGTTTTCCTTCTCCTAGACTAGTTGCCTCACCAAGGCTGAAGAACCTAGTCTGCCCTACTATTTACCCATAGCTGGAGGGAGAATAATAGGATTCATACCTTTCCAAAGGGTATTAGTGCTATGTGAAATGCAATCAGTCTCATCCAGGATTTGAACTTGTGTCACGGTGTCCATTTCCTACGACAATAACCATTACACCACCATTACATCCAGTTATTACTCATGTATATTTTTACATAAATTTCATTCGGTTACATTTAGAAAATGCATCTACCAAAACTTCTTATTTGGAAATTTTTATTTAAAATTTCTGTTTTTTAAGGGGTTCTTTTATTGGGTTATTCAATCTCAAATCCAGTCTCTTTTTTTTCCTTTTTTTAAACAGTTATATGGTTTCAAGTAGCTAATGGAAATCCTTTATAAATAATTATAACTTCATATAACTATTCTTAATACTTATAATTTATGCACAATTATATCGTTTCAAGTAACACTTTCTATTTAATGATAATTATTTCTTTGTACACTCAGTCATCTCTCAAATGTAAGGCCTTGTGCATGCCCATCAATTTCTTTGTTCTATGGTTCATATGTCTAAGTTACTTTTTTGTCCATTCTAAGAAGGGTCTAGAGCATTTTACAAGGAAGATTAACCAGATATTTATTCCTTTAATGGCATTTCTGCTGCAGAGTTTGGTTTCAAGAAGTCTTTCTTTTCATCATCATCATCACTATTATCATTATTAATTTGGTGCTAATGATCACAAAGAAGTTTATAGAAACAGGCATCCTATAAATTGATCAGGTTTTCAACCAATTGTAGAAATCGGTTTGCTCTTATTATTAAATATCGTCTCTTTCCTGTTCTGTCTCTTGGCTTAGTTCCAAATTCTTGAGTTAACCTTGAGTTAGAAAACACTGAACCAGAAGAACTTTAAATAACTGAAGAATACAATGCTTGAAGACTTTCTATAATTGACTTGTGTAATTAAAATTAAATGAAAATCACATCATACAAATATTTGACAAATCAAATGGTAAAAGACCTAAATTGAGCCAAACAAAATTATTTCTTATCTACTGTTTCAAAATTTGGGAACAATCACAGACTTCTTTGTATAATTAAATTTCTTGTCTTTGGTATTTACATGGTGTTTTGAAAGGTACATTCTACAGTCTTCTTCAGGTATAATATGCATTTTCATAATGAAAGATTCTCTTGTTCTAGCCTCTTCTTTTTAATTGTGCAAATAAAAAATACAGAATTTTGTTATTTTTTTGACATTGAGTTATTTTCTGACCATTTCACAGCTATGAAATGGAGCTCTGTGAAAAGATCTGTGAATATGAATATGTCAAAAAACAAAAAAAAAACAAAAAAATGAAATTCTGCTTGATATTATTTTTGCTTTGTGCTCCAAAGAAAGACAACAGAACAAAAGACTCTTGCTTTACAAAATTGTGTATTACACCTGAAGAAGGCTGGAGAACGTTCAGGTCAAAATATAATGTGACCAACAAAAACAAGGACAAGTTTAACTGTCCAAATAATTCTTTAAAGGTTCCAGAAATTTATTTTCAGTTTCATTGCAATTTCCTTTTTTGGATACTTCAGACATCAGGGATTGATTTTCACCTTCCCCTTGTTGTAATAATTTTTATTGCAATAACCAGTAACATTTACAGTGAAATGTGGGCAATATTGCTAAATGTACATTGGATCCATATATTCACTCAAAAAGAAAGATATATCTTAGAAATTCTTATCTTTAATTTTGAGGAAGGTCATTAAGATTCAAAGAAGGTGTCTGTGGTGTAATGGTTATCATCGTAGGAAATGGACAACCGATACGAGTTCAAATCCTGGACGTGACTGATTGCATTTCACATAGCACTAATATCCTTGGGAAAGGTATGAATCCAATTATTCTTCCTCCAGCTATGGGTAAATAGTAGGACAGACTGAATTCTTCAGCCTTGGGGAGGCAACTAGTCTAGGAGAATGAAAACTCTGAATTCAAACCTGTTAAACTCTGGTTAAAAAATTGACCTTGTGTCATATCCTGCCCGAGCGGAGGGGTTGGTAAATAGGATTAAGATTCAAAGAATTCTTTTGACTATTAAATTCCTCCTTTTGTTATTTACACAGTGATTTGACATGTGTATATATATATATATATATATATATATATATATATATATCATCATCATGTTGTGCTGCCAGCACATATATCCCTAACCCTCTCTCGTCACTCCTCCCTATCATTCATCACTCCTGGTAGGTCCTCAGGGCTACATCCTGTATCCTCACAGTGCTGCTGTATATAGGTTCAAGCTGGTCGTCCTACTTTTGCTCGACCATATGAGGGGGTCCATAGGAGTACATCATTTATGAGCTCGTCCCTGCTTCTCCAGAAGTATCCTGCATGTCTAGTTCGTTTCATTTTATCGGTCAGGTCTGACTTTCATATGATGCTAGGCTATCGATAGCTCTCCATGCCTTTGTTAGCCATGTGTCAATGTCTCTTTTGGTTGATGAGACACTGCTTCCTAGGTAGGTGAACTTATATAAATATCCAGCCTATTCAGATATACACCTCCACAAGAAAAGAGATTGTTGTTCTGTTGTTTTTCTTTGTGTGTGTGTGTATATATATATATATATATATATATATATATCACCTGTCATTGCTTGGAATATCTGGCACTGGACAGAAACAAGTAGCATAAAGTTGTCAGATGTGGAGCAAAAGTCTGTGAAGCACGAAGGAACCCAGTAACTGAGCTGCACAGGAAACTTAGAAAAGGCACTGCCACATCAACCACTGCCGCCACCATTCCTTGTTCTCACTGCCAAGACTCTCCCGAGCATAGATTGGTCTCATTAACCATCTGCGCTCTCACAGATCCCATCTCCAATCATAAGGTTGCTCAGATGATCCTCATTAATTATGATGCTATTTACCAACCCCTTAGCTCAGGCAGGATATGACACAAGGTCAATTTTTAAGCGGAGTTTAACAGGTTCAGAGTTTTCCTTCTCCTAGACTAGTTGCCTCCCCAAGGCTGAAGAACCTAGTCTGTCCTACTATTTACCCATAGCTGGCGGGAGAATAATTGGATTCATACCTTCCCCAAGGGTATTAGTGCAATGTGAAATGCAATCAGTCTCGTCCAGGATTTGAACTCGTGTCGCCGTGTCCATTTCCTACAACGATATCGACTACACCACGGGCACCTCCATTAATTATGATGGACAAAAAAAGAAAAGAAAAACAATATACATATATGATTGCAATGAATGTAAAGTCATATTTTAGAGTATGTATAATAAACAAAAAACTTACGCCTATACAAATAGTTAATTATTAAAATAACTTTTATAACTTCTTAGAACCTCATTCCATTTGTCAACAAGCTTATAGATTCCATACTTGTAAAATCTTTTAGGTTTTGATGCAAAATATAAGACCAACTAGCATTCAACCTCTTTTCTTGATGTCAACCTAAGATCAACCAAATGATTCTGTAATTCTCTGAATTAGTGAATATCAGAAGCAAGATCAGGAGAATATGGAGGCTAAAGCAGTTTTTCACAACCTATTTCCTCTAAGAGATCTTTAGTCAATTCCCTCACACGCAACATGTCGCAAATTCACTGGGTACATGTTGTGCAGGACTGATTTTCTAACCACTCAAACCTTTCTAATTTTTTTCAGTTGGTGTAGGACACTCATATGGGATATGTTAAATTTCCCAGCAAGTTCTTTTACAGTAGTGGCAGGATTTGCTGTAACAACAGCTTCCTACTCATTGGAATCAAATTTGTTTGGATGACCCTCTTTTGGCTTGTCTTTTAGACTGAAATCCCCATAAGAGCTTTGAGAGGACTTTGCTGCTTACTGTGCTTGCATTGAAACCTTTATGAGACTCGAAGTAAAACATGTCTTATGTGTTCTTTATTTGGGACAAACATTGGGGTGAATACCCAAGAAGATTATGAACAATATTCTTATAATCTGAAAGAAAAAGATAAAAATTACTCAATACATCATTCCTAAATGATAGCAAGAGGCAATACTTTAATAAATATTGTCTAAAACATTCATCTCGAAAATTGGACATTACATTCATTCCAAACTGATATCTTGAAATAAATCTACTTTTATTCGGAAAATCTTTATCTGCTTTTTCAAGAACCTCTTTCTACCAGTTTTCAACCTTGTCCAATATTAATTAAATCTGGAGATTGTTTGTGTGGATATTGATAATTGTATTGATCCACCTCCATGTAAGAATGACTTCTGACCCAAAGTTAAGTTTAGTGTCGGGGGAGGTGGACTCATGCATGCATGTGAGTATTTCCAGAAATTGTCTGGAGTTTTTAAAGAATTATTTGGACAAATAAATCCCTTGTCTTTTTTTATCTATATGGTGTTTAGATAGTTATATTCTCCTGCCTTCTTGAGGTATATTATGCACCTCCCAAAGGAAAGAGACACCTATTCTTATCTCTTTTCTGAGAACAACTTCATTAAAAAACTCTATTTTATACTGTTATTTATTTATACTCTGAGGAAAACAACCAAAAGTCTCATTTCTTTGCAGAAGTGCATATGTCACCTGAAGAAGATGGGAGAATATAGCAGTCATAATATTGTATAAATTACAACTAAATTGTTGCCTGGCACTGAAGAATGAATTCATTAAACAAATAAATCCAATTTTAAGCAAAACAAATTGAATCATTTAGATGATTATTTTTCATGAACATTACAGTAATAGAATTTTAGATTTATAAAAAAATTTACTAAAATCTTTCAGTTTATCAATTGTCTGTGGCTTACATTAAAAGAACTGAGTCTTCTGATATCCCCAGAGGAAGTAATCACAAGGGGAAAGATCTGGTAAGTGAGCCAGTCTTGGGATATTACGATTTTTTAATATTTTGAAATAAGTTTTGATTCTAGTAGTATAATGCTCATCATTCCATGCCATTATGGCAACTGATGCTGCTCAAAGACACAATCTCTCATCCACTCACTGCTTCTAGTCACCTATGTGGCAGCAATTCTAAATCCAAAAAATCTGCCAGACCATATATGTATACATACACACATATAGCAAAAAATCATTATATAAAATTTTTTCTTCAATCAGAAAAGTGCTCAAATACTGGCTTGTACAGCAACATAAAAACTGAAATAAAGAAATATTTTCTCAGTTATTGTTATCTGTTATTTCTACTGAAGATTGTTTCTTTTAAGCAAATACAAGAAACTTATAAGAAGCATTCTTTTAGATAAACAGTTTCCCAAACTGCGTATTTGTGTATCTCCAAGTTATTTTAGCTCCACAATTCTAAATAATACATATGGACATACACACAACCTTGCCCAGTCAGCAGATCCTAGAATACACTGAGCCCAGTCAGCAGAGGCTGAAGAATTCACCAATTACATTTCTGTTGAGGGTTAAGTGTCTCTTGGTTTGGTTTCTTTGCTTTAATGGCATATCAACCTTTGTAGGTTATTTAATGCCAAAGCCATTTTCCTAGAAGAACAGTAGTGGTACTATTTAACCCATAGCTGGGAGGATAAGGGGGTTCATACCTTTCCCAAGGGTATTTGCCTGAAAGTGAACGTAATAGCGCGACTAGAGTATGAACTCGCGTACTACGATTCCGCAGTCCATCGCTTTAACCATTACACCACGAGGACACACCCGTGTATTTTGGATATAACACTAAATTGCATCTAATGGTGAGGCTCCAGTCCTGGAACTTTTAGGAATGTGGAGTACTCCTTCATTGCCATTACTCCCATGTCCACTCTGATTCAGAATGGTAAAACCTGTTAGGGTCCCATCTATGGACCTGTGTGTAATGGCAAGAAACAGGTACTTCACAATCCCCATGCCTACAGAAATGGAACCTCACCATGAAACTGTGTCCTATGGTAAATTATTAAACTGATTTTTGCATCAAATAATCCAATGAAGGTCAACATTTTGCAAACCAATCAACACACTCAACAAACTTTATATATATATATAATGCTTTTTTTAAGGTATTAAGTATTCCTATGTAATACAAAAAAATTATATTTAGGACAGGATGACTGAAAATAAGTTATATCTATAATCCAAACTAATGTGTTTTACACTGTTACAAAGAAATATCCATTCGAATGTTTGTTTATTATTTTCTTTCTCCTCATATGAACTTATTTTGCTGAAAGCTTTTTGCATCTGGCGTGAACATTTCTCCTGAATACTTTAGAAATTTAAAATATATAAATAACAAATGTTAAATTTAGGTGGTATGAATTCTAAAAAGTCAGTGTGTATTATGCACAAGAAAAAAGGTCTTCAGGGCTACATGCTGAAACACTACTGCATAGTTTGGAGTGAGCCATCACTGGCATTGGCCTCCATGTCAATGCACACAAAACTGAATATATGTGCTTTAATCAAACAGGCAACATTTCCACACTAGAGGGAACCACTCTGAAACTGGTAGACAAATTCACCTACCTAGGAAGCAGTGTATGATCAACCGAAAAAGATATCGACATGCAGCTAACGAAGGCATGGACAGCTATCGATAAGCTATCGATCATATGGAAATCAAACCTGACCAATAAAATGAAACGCAGTTTCTTCCAACCAGCGATCGTGTCGATACTGCTGTATGGATGCACCACTTGGACACTAACAAAAAGGCTCGACGGCAATTACACAAGAATGTTGCAAGCAATATTGAATAAGTATTTTATACACATATCATTACAGAATATATGTTGTATAACCATCTTGTTGTTCGTCTTTTTGCCATCCCACAATGTTTAATGCTCTTTACTGTTAGCATAAATGATAACACAGGTACTTCTTTTGTGTGCATACATTAATTACCAACCACATTTTACCAGGAACACTCTTTGTATTATAGGTGGAAATAAGGTGGGAAGCCTTTGACTGTTCTGAGTTAATTCAAAACCAAAATCTAATTTCTAACTTGTTGAAAACCTCAGTCATCTGACTTGAGACTATCTAATTACAGCCAAGCTCTTAAATTGATATTGGGGTCATAACCTGTCAATTAAACTTATTTGAAATTAACAGTTTCTGCATTGAGGACAACTATTTAAATCGTTTTAACTTATCTACTTATCATGTCTAATAAAAGATTCAACCAGCCTATTATTCAACCATTTAACTGTGTAAAAAAAACAATATTAAATAGATTATCAGTGGCAGATAGAAATTCTTAAAACCATTTAACAGGGTGCAAACAAACAAGCTCTGGCTCATTTTAAAATGTTATCTATAAACTATGCATTTACAAATCCTATATCTTATATATATAAGTATAAACCGGATTTGGCATTGATAAAATAAAAAGATTGATATTCCATAAAACCCAGTCATTCAATTTATTTTTTAACATAAAGATTTCTGGATGATTACAGTAATTTAAAAAAAAAATCATATTTGTTTCCCTAATTTATCAGTTCTAACTATAGATTTTGTCAAATGGTTTTTTAGTCACTAAAATGTTAAGTTATCACAAGTTATCCCTGATTTGTCTGAATGATAAGACACTTGACTTTCAGAGAGAATAAACATTATTCTCAAACTTCTAAGAAAGTATCTATTTATTTAACAGATATAATAGGGGAGAGAAAAAAAAGGACTGTCTCATTATTTTATTTATTTTCTTAATTGATCATCTATGATATATTCATTATCTTATTGTAATGGAGATTATGTGTCAGTCTTTAACTATGTCACCACCAACATCAGAATTCCTTTAGTCATTTATGTTATGTTCTCAATGATTATTAAATAATCATCATTTAAATTTAAGTAGTATCTTATTTATTAATGATGCCTCTATCAAAACCCTACTGAATTAGATCTGCCTTGAAATAGCCCATATTTTTAAAGTATCTAATACCCTGCAATGTGTGTTACATATCACTAAGAAATAAAGGTTTATATAGTATATCAAGTGAATAATTTGCATACTAATTTTAAGAAAAAACAGGTTTAATAGATACTTGTTGTTATTGATTTCTAATATTTTTTTATTCTCAAAGATATTAAAACCAATCTTATGTATAATTTTATATACAACTCAATAAAAATAAATATAATATTTTTCTGTGCATTATTATTTTGTTTTGTTAGTCTTTCTAATTTAATATATTCAAATACATTGAAACTTTAGTTTTTACCAAGGACATATATATTTTCTAGTTTGTATTAGTGTTTTACCTTAAAATATGGAACTTAAGTAGACTTAAAATTAGCTACATTTTTTTTTAATTATTACATTTCATACTTTTGTCATGTTCAAATTGAAAAAATAAATGAACCAGAAATTTTTTCATCTGAAAACCTTTTTACATGCAGAAACAACTAACTTTGTGTGAATTCTCTGGCATTATGAACAAAGAAATTTACAGAGTTTGTAGAATAAATGCCGAGACATTTTTCTATCAATTTACAGACAGAAAAAATCATTCTCATAGAATGTAGAACTTTTGCTGTCATCAGAAAGTGATTCTTCTGGGTAAATAGTTTGTGTGTCTTGTTCGAGAACTTTGATATGGCTGACGTTTTCTCCTTCTTGAGAGAGAGACAGAGTTGTATCAAAAAATATGATGGATATCTCTCTAACACAATATTAACAAGTTATTAGGACCACTCCCTAAATTCTGAACATTGTGTGGCCCCAACTGCTCACAACAAACAAACTGTTTGTTCACAAATCATATCTATATATGGATTCTGTTTATCCATATACCTGGCATTAAATAACCTTCAAAGGTTGATTTGCCATAAAACCCAATCAACCAACCAATAACAAATTTACAGACAATTTAGATGGATAAGTTACACTTTATATTTTATCAAATTGACTAATCAGTTACTTTTTTCTTTAGAACTTTTTTGCCTTTTGTCAATTAAAAATTCATACATAAACCTTTTGTTGGAAAAGCTAATTGTCATAAAAGTCGGATCAGTTCAATCAGTTCAGATAAGTTTATTATTTTCTTTTATCCTTTGTTTTATCCTGTGTCTGTTTTACCGACAGACATTTTTAATTTACCTGATGAAGTCTATTTTCATTTGCGGGAGAAAAAAAGGTAAATAATTTTACAAACTAGCCTTGGTCGGTCAACTGGTTCCAGAGAATTACAACAGTTAATGAAAACCTACCAGCATGCTATAGGCTAGTGTGGCAGGATAAATCCCATTAGTCTCTACATCTTAAAAATCTTTAGGGGGTGTCCTCGTGGTGTAATGGTTAAAGCAATGGACTGCGGAATCGTAGTATGTGAGTTCGTACTCCAGTCGCACTATTACGTTCACTTTCGAGCAAATACCCCCAGGAAAGGTATGAACCCCCTTATCCTCCCAGCTATGGGTTAAATAGTACAACGACTGTTCTACTTGGAGAATGGCTTTGGCATTAAATAACCTACAAAGGTTGATATGCCATTAAAACAAAGAAACCAAACCATTAAAACTCTTAAGAAAACCTGAACCTTGCTGTCAACTGAGATAAAAGGTGTTGGTATTGTGAGAAGGATATACTTCTTTTCTGTACTACATTATGCAGATTACAGAATACTGACTCATTGGCCTAGTGGGTAGAGTGTTTGCCAGTGGTCCGGGAGACCTGGGTTCAATCCCAGGTCATGTCATGCCAAAGACTTTAAAAATGGTACTTGATACCTCCTTGCAATATAAGGTACGTATTAAGGGTAAAGCTTGGTTTGGTTTGGTTTGTTGGGTTTTATGGCATATCAACCTTTGTAGGTTATTTAACACCAAATACATTTTTATGTAAATAATCTGTTCTATTTGAAACAATTCAGTTTAGCATAAGTAAACAGTTCAATGGTCAAAAACATTTCCATTTCTAACTATTCAAGCAGTTGTATGTAACAATTCAGTTTAGTGTAAATACAGTTTTAATGTCGAAAAACAGTTCTATTTGAAATAATTCAGTTAAGCATAAGCACGCAGTTTAAATGTAAGTATGGTTTAATTGTAAAAATCATTTCTATTTCAAACTACTCAGTTTTACTCAAACAATTCATTTTAGCAAAAGTATGCTGTTAGTTCTATTTAACCCATAGATAGGACCCTTATCAGGTGCTACCACTACGGGCCAGAGTGGACCTGGGAGCAATGGCAATGAAGGGGTGCTCTGCATTCCCCAAAACTCCAGCACTGCTGGAACCTCACCATCAGATTGTTTAGTGTCATATCCAGGACACTCGTTAGGGGGGGCTCTTACCCCTCTGCAGAGGTGCAGTCAGTGTATTCTACAGCCCCAGCTGACTGGGCAAGTATTAAGGGTAAAGTGGAGCAATCCAGGGAAAGGAGTAGCACTCTCCCCTACACCTCGGTGCAGTGGCTATTGAAAAGGGAGCCTTCTAGTCACCTTTGCCAACTTTACTTTTATAGTAAAACTATAATTATAATCAATTTTTTGAAACTTAAGTCTATGACAATTTTTTATGTTCAATAGAATCATTCAAATTGATTTTTGATATATGAATAGGAAAAACAGAAACTGGTTAAGACACGGAAAGATCCATGCTGGGAATATCATTGTTTGAGGCCATCCAAAGTGAGGTAATTCAGGAGTAGAATAGAATGAATGATGTGATCATGGAGTACGAAAAGCAGAAGTTCAGCTGGACTCAAGACATTGCAAGATTCACAGACAAAAGGTTGACTGTGAAATTATTGAGTGGAATCTGAGAAGACCTTTGCAACAATGGGAAAATGAAATTGTCAAGCAATTTAGGTCATTAAGGAGAAGAAGGGTGATATCAGAAATGAAATGGAAGTGAATTTAAGCCAGCAATATGGAAAACATCAGCCAGCCTGGGCAATAAGGAATATATATATATATATATATATATATATATATATATATAAAGTTCATTGTACTTTATAAAGTTAAGATAACTTCTTTGTGGCATAGCGGCTAACATACTGGACTACAACATTATAGTAAGTGAGTTCAAACCCCAGACATGCTATTATGTTCACATACAGATTAATACCATTAGGAAAGGTATGAACTCCCTTATCCTTTCCAACTATCAGTTAAATAGTACCATTACTGTCTTTCTACAAGGATGACTTAGGCATTAAATAACCCATGGAGATTGAAATGCCATTAAACAAAGAAACCAGACTTCAAGTAATATGCCCTCCATTTACAAATTCATTATTCATTAATCTAGATTCATTCTAAGTAAAGAACTTAATCAGAGTTACAAGTGGTGGGATTCAAAAATTTTAAGGGCAAGTTCTCTTACTATAAGTGTCCCTAACAACAGGTTCTCTCACTATAGGTCTCCCTAACAACAGGTTCACTCACTACAGGTCTCCCTAACAACAGGTTCTCTCACTACAGGTCTCCCTAACAACAGGTTCTCTCACTATAGGTCTCCCTAACAACAGGTTCACTCACTACAGGTCTCCCTAACAACAGGTTCTCTCACTACAGGTCTCCCTAACAACAGGTTCTCTCACTATAGGTCTCCCTAACAACAGGTTCTCTCACTACAGGTCTCCCTAACAACAGGTTCTCTCACTATAGGTCTCCCTAACAACAGGTTCACTCACTACAGGTCTCCCTAACAACAGGTTCTCTCACTACAGGTCTCCCTAACAACAGGTTCTCTCACTATAGGTCTCCCTAACAACAGGTTCTCTCACTACAGGTCTCCCTAACAACAGGTTCTCTCACTACAGGTCTCCCTAACAACAGGTTCTCTCACTACAGGTCTCCCTAACAACAGGTTCTCTCACTACAGGTCTCCCTAACAACAGGTTCTCTCACTACAGGTCTCCCTAACAACAGGTTCTCTCACTACAGATCTCCCTAACAACAGGTTCTCTCACTACAGGTCTCCCTAACAACAGGTTCTCTCACTACAGGTCTCCCTAACAACAGGTTCTCTCACTACAGGTCTCCCTAACAACAGGTTCTCTCACTACAGATCTCCCTAACAACAGGTTCTCTCACTACAGGTCTCCCTAACAACAGGTTCTCTCACTACAGATCTCCCTAACAACAGGTTCTCTCACTACAGGTCTCCCTAACAACAGGTTCTCTCACTACAGGTCTCCCTAACAACATGTTCTCTCACTACAGGTCTCCCTAACAACAGGTTCTCTCACTACAGGTCTCCCTAACAACAGGTTCTCTCACTACAGATCTCCCTAACAACAGGTTCTCTCACTACAGGTCTCCCTAACAACAGGTTCTCTCACTACAGATCTCCCTAACAACATGTTCTCTCACTACAGATCTCCCTAACAACAGGTTCTCTCACTACAGGTCTCCCTAACAACATGTTCTCTCACTACAGGTCTCCCTAACAACAGGTTCTCTCACTACAGGTCTCCCTAACAACAGGTTCTCTCACTACAGGTCTCCCTAACAACAGGTTCTCTCACTATAGGTCTCCCTAACAACAGGTTCTCTCACTACAGGTCTCCCTAACAACAGGTTCTCTCACTACAGGTCTCCCTAACAACAGGTTCTCTCACTACAGATCTCCCTAACAACAGGTTCTCTCACTACAGGTCTCCCTAACAACAGGTTCTCTCACTACAGGTCTCCCTAACAACATGTTCTCTCACTACAGGTCTCCCTAACAACAGGTTCTCTCACTACAGGTCTCCCTAACAACAGGTTCTCTCACTACAGATCTCCCTAACAACAGGTTCTCTCACTACAGGTCTCCCTAACAACAGGTTCTCTCACTACAGATCTCCCTAACAACATGTTCTCTCACTACAGATCTCCCTAACAACAGGTTCTCTCACTACAGGTCTCCCTAACAACATGTTCTCTCACTACAGGTCTCCCTAACAACAGGTTCTCTCACTATTACAGTCTCTAGTAGAAAACAATGCTGGCAGGCCTGATATACACACAAAAGTTGATCTTTGGGTTGCCACCTTTTATAGTCTAGCTAGTAAAATTATCAATTTTAGTTATTTTCCCAACTTTAAAAAGAATGTCAAAATGAATAAAAAATTAACAACTGCTGAATTAAGCCAACAACTGGTTCTCAGGATTAATGAAATTCCAAAAGTGAAACAATGAACTTTTAGCACATACCAAACTATTATAAAATTTTTAACTTACTCTAGTATATGTTTTTGAGCCTAGATAACAAATAACGTATTATATGGTATCAATAGTTTATTGATAACTGAAAGAATTCCTTATATTCTGGCTAATATTAGAAATTCTAAAGTGGATTTCCTATTATCTGCAGGTAATTTTTGTGAAAGATGGACTAAATTTATGTGTGCCAATCATTGAGATAACAATTTCGGTTGTTGGTAAAGTCCAAAAAGTAGCCATTTTAACACAAAATCAGAGGGGGTGTCCTCGTGGCGTAATGGTTAAAGCGATGGACTGCAAAATCATAGTTAGCGAGTTCAAACTCCAGTTGCACTATTATGTTCACTTTCAGACAAATACACTTGGGAAAAGTATGAACCCCCTTATCCTACCAGCTATGGGTTAAATAGTACCTCTACAGTTCTTCTAAGAGAATGGCTTGGCATTAAATAACCTACAAATGTTGATATGCCATTAAATGAATCAAATAATCAACCAACCAACAAAATCAGAAGTATGAGCAACCAGTAAGAACCAAATTCACTAAGAATGTTCTGTTAGCTGAACTTGCCAACCACTGCACTGCACAAGGTAACCAAGTCCAAAGTATTTTGAATCAAAAATGTCAGCTTCTTAACCTCTTTATCTTCAAATTATAACAGTTTTCATAATAGGAATTAGAATAGACAACCTGAGTTCAAATTCTGGTAACAACCTATATTCATTATGATAGGACATTTTTATTTTCAGCAAAGCAAAGCAAAAGTGAAACTTATAAACACAATTGAGGCGGGGAAAAAAAAAGATTAAGATGCGTAAAATATGGCTTTTGATTTGATGCATATTTTTTCTATTGTTTTCTTGATGTGACTGAAAAAGAAAAAACGTTTTATGTGGATGGCCACACAAAATTTATTTTCTGCTCTGGCTAAACTGTCACTTGCTTCTTACAGTATATTTATTCATCTTGTAAGGTAAATAGGAAGACAAGCTTCTTTCAACAGAGTAAACAGACAATCAGGAGAGCACGTTGGCATTTTATATTTGCTGCTTTGGAAAGTTCTTTTAACTGACAACCAAGTTTCTAAAATCAGACGAATGTGCATTACTGCTCTTTTTCTATGTGATCAATACAATTCTGTACTGAAATCTTTGGCTAGGAACGTTGGGCATTGTTTTAGATATGATCTTATCTTCTTATAAACTTCATATTTACGCTACTAATTTTTAAGTTTTCTTGGACGACATCATCGTTTTTATAATTTACTATTTATTTTTAAAAAATCAAGAAAAATATATTTCAACCTCATTCATCCTATTTTTAACAACTCAACATTATAATATATATATATATATATATATATACTGACAGACAATTATGACTTACTCATCATCATCATCATGTTGTGCTGCAGGCACGGATATCCCTGACTCTCTCTCATCACTTCTCCCTATCGTTCATCGCCTCTGGTAGGTCTTCAGGGCCACATCCCATATCCTCACATAGCTGCTGAATTTATGTTTGAGCTGGTTGTCCTGCTTTTGCCTGGCCATATGTGGGGGTCCATAGGAGTACATCACTTATGAGCTCGTCCCTGCTTCTTCAGCAGTGTCCTGCATGTCTAGTTTGTCTAACTTGGATAGTTTTCATGATGGGAGGCAGGTGGCCGTATAGTTGGTGCCTTTTTCTCAATTTACTTAAAAATTAAACTTGTTCTGTCAGTGGGCCTTAGAACTATATCCCCTGCACACACACAAAAAAAGGGGTGTCCTGGGGACAACACTAAAGTTTTGCGGTTCCAGTTCTGGTGTATGGATTACCCTTTCATTGCCATTACTCTCAGGTTCAATCTTACCCAGGGTGGTAGTACCTGTTAGGGTTTCATCTGTAGGTCAAATAGATCTGTTTGAAAAGTATCTACTAGTGGTGTCCCTACGTACTTGACTGCAATATGGGAGTAAGCGAATTTGAATTCCAATTACACTATTATGTTTATTTTCCGACTAATACCCTTGGAAAAGGTATAAATCCCCTTATCTCTAGTTATAAGTTAAATATTACCACTACTGTTCATCTACAAGGATAGCTTTGGTATTAAATACCTCAAAAAGGTTGACATGCCATTAAACAAAGAAACCAAATCAAAATTATGTATATTAGATGGTGATACTCAAATACCCGAAAAACTGTGTGCAAAAAGCACTTAAAAAACTACATAAAAAATGTGACTATGAACTTTCAATGTAGGCAATTCTCTAACCTCTAGGCATGAAATAACCCAGGCTAGTTGACATGCCATTAAAAAAATCAGTCAAAGTGATTTACAGATTTTGTACTGGTATGAGTGTTATTATATCACAAAATAGCTAGAGACTTTGAAAATTTGATCAAAATACCTACTACCTCGTTGCATGCACATACTGTATCTAGATAAAAATTATAAAAATCTTCTCATCGAGCAATATTTCTAATCAAACAATGCAAAATTCATCATCATTATAAGGAAAGACAAAAATATATTGGACAATATCATGACAATCATTATTACAAAACACTTAAAGAAAAAAATTTGCCTAGTCGGCTGGGGCTGTAGAATACACTGACTGCACCTCTGCAGAGGGGATAAGACCCTTCCCATTGAGTGTCCTGGATATGACACTAAACAATCTGATGGTGAGGTTCCAGTGATGCTGGAGCTTTGGGGAATACGGAGTACCCCTTCATTACCATTGCTCCCAAGTCCACTCTGGCCTGGCGTGGTAGCACCTGGTAGGGCCCTATCTATGGGTTAAATAGAACTAACGGCATACTTAAGTTAAACTGAATATCTTGAAATAGAAATGTTTTTGACAATTGAACTGTGCTTACATTTTGAACTGCGTGCTTGTGCTAAACTGAATTATTTCAAATAGAACTGTTTTTGGACATTGAAACTGTATTTGCACTAAACTGAATTGTTTAACTTAGAACTGTTCTGACATGTAACTGTGCATAAAGAAAATCTGTACTTTTACTAAACTGAATTAGCTGAATTAGAACTGCTTGACTAAACTGAATAGCTCGAAATAGAAATGTTTTTTACGATTAAACTGTACTTACATTTAAACTGCGTGCTTATGCTAAACTGAATTGTTTTAAATTGAACTATTTTTGACATTGAAACTATACTTATACTAAACTGAATTGTTATATATAACTGCTTGAATAGTTTGAAATAGAAACATCTTTAACAATTAAACTGTGTACTTATGCTAAACTGAATTGTTTTAAATAGAACTGATTATTTACATAAAAATGTATTTGGCGTTAAATAACCTACAAAGGTTGATATGCCATAAAACCCATCAAACCAAACCAGACAAAAAAAAGGATAAAACATCTCTAAACACTAACTTTAAATAGCTTTGGCATCAGACTAAACCATCCTCAAAACACTGCTTACTCCGTCGTCTGGAGTGTAGAATATACAGACTGTTTCTCTGCAGTGGTGTAAGACTTCCCCAAGTTTCTTGGATATGACACTAAACAATCTGATAAAGAAGCTCCAGTAATACTAGAGCTTTGGGGGATGCTGAGTATCCCTTCATTGCCATCACACCCAGGTCCACACTGGTCCTGTGTGGTAGTACCTGATAGCATCCTACCTATGGGTCAAATAAAACTAAACTGTGTACTTATGCTAAACTGAATAGTTTGAAATTGAACTGTTTTGACATTTAACTGTGTGTAAACAAAAAAAAATACTTACAGTAAACTGAATTGCTTGAAATAGAACTGTTTATATGTATAAAAATTGATTTGGCATCAATAACCTACAATGATTGATGCGCCATAAAACCAAACCAAACCACTGCTTTGAAATACAATGGACTGATGAGGTGATACATAAACATCCAAATAAAGAAATGTCTAAGTTAAATAATGGAGAAGCAGGGACGAACTCATAAGAGATGTACTCTTATGGACCCCCACATATGGCCGTGCAAAAGCAGGACGACCAGCACGAACATACATTTAGCAGCTATGTGAGAATACGGGATGCTGTCCTGAAGACCTACCTAGGGCGATGAACGATAGGGAGGAGTGGCGAGAGAGGGTCAGGGATATCCGTGCTACCAGCGCGACATGATGATGATGATGAAGGCTAATTTGAAGCAACTCCTGGCTACACCTCAGGAATTGCTTCCTATGTGTGGTATGTAAGAATCATAAAATGACTAGTTTAAAACACTTGCATAGAAAAAGTAATCCTCATTTTGTTGTGTCCACCTTAATCTTTTTCTTATACTTATCTAGTTGGCCAGATTCTCTGGTCTTCTATCTGGGACATCTTGAAATGGTCTTGGGTTTATTTTGGTCTCTGTGTCCACTTTTGTTCTTATTGATAGATACAAAAAACTTGTTTGATTTTCAACATCTTTATTCACCTAAATTCCCACCTCAGCTGCATGGCTGGAGAAATAGCCATTTTAGGCATTGCTTCATATGGTCTCTGGCATATCAACACTCCTTCAAAAACTCTTAAGTCTCAAAAAAACTAGTTATTCTTACCAATGACCTAATGTCAAAACTAGTTGAGAACAAATGAAAATTAAAAGTAAGTAATTACAAAGAAATATTCTTGTTTTTTCTGTCCCTTTTGTTTATCTTAGAGATACATATCTAATTTACATTTTTTAGACTATTGTCCTCATCTTTGTCACTATGTTTATCACAACATTTTGGCCGTTGTATGCTCTGGCCTTCTTTAGGTAGTTGGAATGTCAAACTTAACCCTTTATTTCACTTACTGGAGTAGACTGTCCTAATTCCACTTGCCATGTTTAATGGATGTCAGTTATCACACTTTGGTTATATCACTGGATCTAAGGCGCCTTTGGTGGTGTAATGGTTAGCAAGCTCGACTAGCAAACCTACACGAGTGAGTTCGAGTCTCATTGGGTGCCCCTTTCATATGGCCTTGTGCCACATCTAAGCAAAAAAAAGCTTAGTAAATTACTATATCACTGGATCTAACCAATGCCTTTATATACTGTGCCATGTGTCCCTGAGGACATTTGTGTATGAATTTCTGGGTATTATAAACCTAATGTCTTCAGCAACCATTTTTACCAGTGCTCATATTGCAATTTTGCTGTTATCATTGCATGTTTTTTTTTTGTGTCTTTTTTTTACCAGAGCTCGTATTGCAACTTTTATTGCTTTTCTCTGGCACTCCTTATTACTGATTCCCATAAATGTAAATAATGTACACAATTCTTCATCTCAGAAATATAGACAGATGTACATATCTAAGTTAGGATAACTTAGGCACAGTCAATGGTGATTGGTGATTGCCAGTTTTCTGTGTATATAAATGATCTGATGAACACATAGGTAAGAAACTGTCAGTCACTAAGTGCCACTGACTGTGTCTCCACTATCCTAAGTTGTGACTAGTCTGATGATCACATAGGCAAGAAACCGTCAGTCACTAAGTGCCACTGACTGTGTCTCCACTATCCTAAGTTGTGACTAGTCTGATGATCACATAGGTAAGAAACCGTCAGTCACTAAGTGCCACTGACTCTGTTTCCACTATCCTAAGCTGTGACTGGTCTGATGATCACATAGGTAAGAAACCGTCAGTCACTAAGTGCCACTGACTGTGTCTCCACTATCCTAAGTTGTGACTAGTCTGATGATCACATAGGTAAGAAACCGTCAGTCACTAAGTGCCACTGACTCTGTTTCCACTATCCTAAGCTGTGACTGGTCTGATGATCACATAGGTAAGAAACCGTCAGTCACTAAGTGCCACTGACTCTGTTTCCACTATCCTAAGCTGTGACTGGTCTGATGATCACATAGGCAAGAAACCGTCAGTCACTAAGTGCCACTGACTCTGTTTCCACTATCCTAAGCTGTGACTGGTCTGATGATCACATAGGCAAGAAACCGTCAGTCACTAAGTGCCACTGACTGTGTCTCCACTATCCTAAGTTGTGACTAGTCTGATGATCACATAGGCAAGAAACCGTCAGTCACTAAGTGCCACTGACTCTGTCTCCGCTATCCTTAGTTAGCTCTATCACTGATGTTGAGCACATTTAGATATAGCAAATTTTATTATTAATAGACATACACAAACACTCACACACACATATATATGTTTTTTTGTGTTTTTTTTGTATAAGTGAATCTATATTTATTTCAGTAAAAATTGTTGTAGCACATTGTGTTTTAGTTTTTATAGATAAACATAGTCAATCCATGGTAGGTATTATGTTTGACCATGTAAAAGTGCCCTCTCAACAGAACTTAGAATATGCTGACTGTATCCCCTACCGAAGAGTAAGACCCCCCCCCAACTCCTCTAAAAGGAGTGTCCTGGGTATGACACTAAACTACATTTGATAGTGAAGCTTCAATATAAAAATTAACAATTTTGTTAAACTCTCATTGTTCAGTTTTTTCCAGTACACTCACTGGGGTTGGGTCTTACCCCTTTGCAGGTAACATAACAAAATGATCGTGTAAAAAGCTGAAGCAATATTCCTATCATAAATGAACATCCATATTAGTTTGATGATTTCTTTGAAAAAATCTGAGAAGAAATATATTCCATTTTCTCTTGTTAGATATTGTGAAAAAATTAACTTTAATAACAGAATTTTTGTGGTGACCATAAATGAAAATATTTAATTTATAAAGATTTAATTTAGTATTGAAAAATTTTAATACATTTGGTTTTGCTTGAATGATTTTATTATAGACTTTTGTAGACTACCTGGCTGTGATTAGTTTGAATTTCATTTAGTACTTTCTACTTGATTGACATATCTAACACACACACACACACACATATATATATATATATATATATATATATATATATATATATAAGTTGGCTGACCATTGTTGAGGGCAACTCAAAGGCTCCCTTTTCAATAGCTATTACACCAAAGTGTAAGGGAGGGTACTACCCCTTTACCTGGATTGCTCCACTTACTCTTGATTCATACCTTTTAATGCTGAGTGTTAAGCATGGAGGCATCAAGTCCCATTTTTGAGTCTTTGGTATGACCCAACCTAGGATTGAACCCCAGTTTTCCAGACTATTGGAAAGAATTTCAGTAATGGTATTCAGTGGAAATGTAGACCCCGCTAAATTATCATTTAGTTACAAATTGAACTGAAAATTGTTTTATTCTCTAATTTAGAGCTTTTTAAGTATATTTGGAAATCTTGCTATGATGTGCTGTTTTAGTCTGGGTTATGGATTGTTTATGGAAACCTGATTTGAATTTGTTTGGGGTTTTTTTTTTTTTTTTTTTAATTAGTCTTTCATAAAATTTTTGTGTGTGTGAAACTGTACAAATATGAGAAAAGATCTTTGAAGAATAATTTTCTTTATACTTGGATTATTTGCCACTGTTAAACATTTCGGTTTTTACATTAAACCTTCATCAGGGCATTCGAATATGTGATGTTGTATCATCTGAATTTTATTTTGATTAAATTTTTTATTTGTCAAATAAAATGAAAAAATTAGTTTGAAACATTCTATTTTCATTTATAGTGTTCTGTTTCCAAACTGTGTAATGCAATTAGTATTCAAAATTTATTTTAAAAACAAATTCATATTGCATCAGTCTATCTATCTATCTATCTATCTATCTATCTATCTGATTCTGTTCATATTTACCGATTTCAAATATTTTATAATACATTTATCTGTATCAATGTTAGACTGCTTCTCTCTATCTCTCTCTCTCTCTACCTGTTTGATTCATCTGCTTATCTAAGTTATTATGCATATATATATATATATGGAAGTAAATAATGGAAATGAATCCGACAATATTGAGAAAAATTGAATTAAACATCCATCAGTGATTTAATATTACCAGATATCATCCTTTTTAGTCCTGATGATGGTTCGTTAGAACCAAAACGTTATAATGTTGACTTTCTTTTACATTAAATTCTTCTCTTTGCATTACTTTGTTTTTGAATTTTTCTCGATATATATATCTATGAACAATAAAGCCTAACCATTTTAGATAAATTATTTTGTAACTTTTTTGTACTAATTTGACGAAATAAGGAAATAAATTGAAAAAGCTGGGTCTTTGGCAGTATTGTGGTTTCAAAAAATACTAGTTTCAACAATATACATATATATTTATCCATACATGAATATTTTAGCAATATTTATATATATATATATATATATATATATAAACAAATGTAAATGCAGACAAGACGGAATACATGTGCTTTAATCAAAGAGGTGACATCTCCACACTTAATGATAGTTCTCTGAAACTAGTGGACAAATTCACTTACCTAGGAAGCAGTGTCTCATCAACTGAGACAGACATCAACTCGCGACTAGTAAAGGCATAGACAGCTATCAATAGGATATTGGTCATATGGCCGTCAGACCTGACCGATAAAATAAAATACAGTTTTTTCAAAGCAGCAGTCATGTCGATACTGCTATATGGATGCACTACATGGACACTAACTAGACATATGGAGAAAAAGCTTGACTGCATTTGCACAAGAATGCTGCAAACAATATTGAAAACAAGTCCTGGAGGTGGCACCCAACAAAGCAGCAGCTGTACAGCCACCTACCACCCATCATAAGAACTATTAAAGTTAGACAAACCAGACATATGGGACACTGCAGGAGAAGTGTGGACAAACTCATAAGCAACGTACTCCAGCTAGAACCTACATACAACAGCTTTGAGCCGATACAGGATGTAGCCTTGAAGACCTATCGGGAGCGATGGACGATAGAGACAGGTGACGAGAGAGGGTCAGGGAGATCCATGCTGGCAGCGCAACACGATGATGAAGATATATAAATACTATCATGCCAATATAGTATATTAGAAACTAATTCATATTTTTTTTAAATTACTAAGTCTTAATTTAGTATATAGAATGAAGCAATAATCTGACTAGGGATAATCCTACAATTATTCTTTTGCATACTCAATCTAAGCTGGGGGTGTCCTCATGGTGTAATGCTTAAAGTGCTGGACTGTGGAATCGTAGTGAGCGAGTTCAAACTCCCGTCATGCTATTACGTTCACTTTCGGACGAATACCCGTGGCAAAGGTATAAAACCTCTTATCCTCCCAGCTATGGGTTAAATAGTACTACTTTTGTTCTTCTAGAAGGATGGGTCTGGCATTAAATAACCCAAGAAGGTTGATATGCTATTAAAAACAAAAAAAAACATCAATCTAAACCAGGAGTTGTCCTTAACATAATAAAATCAGTAGCACAAGTTCAAGTTCTGGATAACTCTGTTTCTATTTCACTTTTCATTTAATGCCCTTAGAAAAGGCATGAATCCATCTATTCTCTCCACCACCACCACCACCAATGGGTAAAGAGTAGGACAGGCTGAGTTATTTAGCCTTGGTTAGCAACCAATCTAGGAGAAGAAAAGCAAAATTCAACACAGTTTTACTCTGCTTAAAAATTGACCTTTTGTTACTTCTTGCCTGTTGTTGAGGGTTAGATAAATACATACTCATCTAAATTGAAAGTTTTCACCTGTAAAAGAGAACTTTCATCTTTTATTTATCATCTGCGATAAACTGCTCAGCAACTATTTTCAGTCTGTGCCTTTTTCTTAGTAAATAGTCCATATTAATTTCTGCTCCACGTCTAAACACAATAATCTGATGGCAGCAGGATGTTCATCAAATTGCCATGAGTATTAACGTTACAAAGTTATCAACAAGCATGTGCACATATGTGTGTGTGTGTGTGTGTGCGTGTGCATTGTGAATTTGCCCCAACATTCATAATTATGCCCTTCCTGGTACCAAAAATAAAAACAGTAACATGCTCGTTAGTTGAAGACTTTTGATGGATTTTCAACAATGTTTTTTCGTCTTAGTAGCTATAAGCGAATGATGAACATGCCGTGTTTGGTGCACCCTCAACTGACAGGCGGAGACTCTCACGCTACATGGAGCTTGTGTTAATTGCTTCAACATCTGCTTCATTTGTTTAAAACTATTCAAGTACTTGTAAACTAGTTGCTCAGATTTCCATATCTGGTTGGTCTACCTTTAGTCGATTAGTTTTTTTTCTTGTGTTATTTTCTGTCATTATTATAACACTCTTTGCTATGGTTACATTGTCTTACAAGAATTCACCTAACATTAATCAACTCTCAAATTTCTTATTCTGAGTTATTTCAATGCTTGTATCTTGAGGAATTCTAATTAAGGTCCACAGAGAATGTATAATTATGTTCTTACAAAAGTAGGCAGGTATTTTTAAAGGAATTTTGTAGAAAACAAGTACAGTTTGCTTTTACTGTAGAAAGAAAACAGTATTGAATCATAACAAAATTATTAATCTTTCATATTTAGATACTTCAATTAGTATAATTACAAACTGAAGTATTTAGATATGAAAGATTAACAATTTTGTTTAATTCTCATGGTTTATCACTAAGGGTTTTCGGACTATTGTCTTCATCTTTATTGTTATTTCCACAACATTTCTATCTCGACATAACCTGCTATTCTCTTGCGTATTATCAAATTTTGTTGAAACATAATTGTTCCTTATGGCATTGTTTTATATTACTATTAGAAGAGATTCATATCATTAAGGGTTTTCAGACTATTGTCTTGATCTTTATTGTTATTTCCAAAATGTTTCGGCCGATATGTCCTCCGGCCTTCTTCAGATGTTTTTCAAACTCAGGAACCTTCACAGAACTTCAAAGTACATCCTTTATTGAATCCACGGGGGTCGCCTGTTCTGATTCCGTTAGCCATAACTGGGTACAAGTGTTAAGTATTCCTGTATTGTTACTCACCTGCAGTCAGGATTGAACCTGCAACCTCCAGATGATAGTCTCCTTAGAAACTCATTGTTTAGTTTTATTCCCTAAAAATGTTTTATTTTTACAGCTATAAGCAAATGCAATATCCACATTTTTATTATGAAAGTTATTTTTATTTAAACCAAAGATTACAGGATATTATTTCAGATAGAACATTTTACAATCATAATATATATTACTAAGCACTACAGTATCACCCACAAATAAGTACACAGAAACTATCTTTTTAAAGAATACTAGTTTTCTTCTAAACCAAAGAGAGCAGCATTCTATCATTTTCAGTTGAACATTATATATATTGTTCTAATATAGATAAGTAAAGTTGGTGACCTTAGTCAAGGGTGTCCCGAAGGCTCCTTTTTCAATAGCTACTACACCAAGGTGTAGGGGAGGGTGCTACTCCATTCTCTGGATTGCTCCACTTTACCCTAGATCCTTACCTTATAATGCTGTGTTAAGCAAAGCGGCATCAAGTACCATTTTTTGAGTCTTTGGTATGACTCGACCTGGGATTGAACTCCGGCCTCCCAGACCATAGACAAATACTCTACTTATTAGGCCAATCTATTATTTTCACTAAGAATTTAGCTATCGTTGCAGATGGCACAGTGCTAGTAATTTACTTGTAGTCACACTTGACATTGTGGTGGCAATTTGACTGTAGTCACACTTGGTACATTGCTAGCAATTTAGTTAGAGTCACATATGACACAATGCTTGCAATTTGACTTTTGTTGCACATGACTCAGTATTAGGAATGTAACTGTAGTCACACTTGGCTCAGTGCAAGTAATTTGACTTTAGTTATGCTATCAGGGGAGGTAACTTGCATGACTTAACATGCTTGACACGGTGCTGGTGAGTTAGTTGAGACTAGAACACTCACTATATGTAGAGACGCCTTTTACCCACTAGTCCTTATCATACTCTCACATAAACAAGTATGGCCGTCTGTTTACTTCTGGTCCTAGAAAAATCCACTCTTTTCTCGAGAGTATCAGGGGAGGTAACTTGCATGACTTAACATGCTTGACACGGTGCTGGTGAGTTAGCTGTAGTTGCACATGACACAATGTAAGTAATTTAACTGTATACCATATATAGTCATGTAATGAATGACTTTTTAAGACAAGTTTTTCACATCAAAAACAAAGGATTCTTAATGACAAGAAATGTTTTTGAAACATTAAAAAGCTTATTTTGTTTTTAGGTTTAACCATGCGATTACTTTTATTCAAAGTGTCCTACATAGCCTTTACCTAAAAAAAACTATTAGTTAAAATAATAAAGTCTTTATTTGACTTTGTTTACTATTTGTAATATGATTTTATGTGATCTTTTTAAAGTAAATAATGTCTACCAAGCTTACTTAATCAATTATCATATTACCAATTCTATTGTGTATCAATGGTGTGGGTTTAGTATGTTTGGAATGTCTTTGTGAACATGATAAGCTTCATCAAGGTCTAGACTACATTGTTTATTTATAGTATTCCATTGATTTTTATTGTATTACAGTAGTTTAGAAATTATAAATAAGTGTTTAAATGTTTTCTCTTTTTGTTGTTGGATGTTGAAAAAATATTTTTGTTGTCTAGCTTAACCAAAAGTTATGGGTCATTCATTACTGTTACCTTACGGACTATAATGAACTCTTACTATGAATACCGGGAGAATATTCATTTCGGTGTTAAGTTCTCTCCAGCCTAACACATTGGCAGTCAGACTGATGTTCAACACTCTTTTACCTATGCTGTATTTATGCTTTCGTTCAATATACTTGTTTCACGTCATCCCAAGTTCGTGTCTTTCTTCCAGACCTTTCATTGGTCCACAACAATTACATGCAATACAACAATTTTGTGGGGTTGTTCATTACTGGAGTAATTGTTGTAAAGTAAATATTGTTTCTGAAAAAGCTAACTTGTAGTCTGATTTATATTGACTAACCATAACTAATAAAGAATCACATTTCGGGGAAACAGTTTCCTATTCTGAAAATTATATATATATATAAGAAAAGATTATAGTTAGTTTGCCATTTTCTATGACTTTTTTAATGGTCAAGAAAACAGAAATAAAACTTTTGCAGTTTTCTATTCTAAGGTTGTAAAGTATTCTCCGAGTATTTTATAAACTGCTTAATTTTTATACATGATCTCCTTCACATCTTTTTTATACTTTAATAGGTATGGGATGAATTTAGTTATATCCTGTGGAATTCATAAAGTTGGCTAATTTCATCGTTAATTGTTGGATCTGAAATTTACTTTTTTGTTAGTTGCCTTATAGTCTCATTTCTTTAATGGTTGATCTTTTGACTTCGGTCATAATGGTACATTTATTTGCATTTGTTTTCCATATTGCAAATTTTGTTCTTTGGCAAGATAGTGCCACTTTCAAGAGATATATCATAATTTTCCTCATAAGGATCATAATGGTTGATATTGATGTTCCATGACAGAGAATGGATCAAAATGGTTGATATTGATGTTCAATGACAGAGAATGGATCATAATGGTTGATATTGATGGACATTGACAGAGAATGGATCATAATGGTTGATATTGATTGACAATGACAGAGAATGGATCAAAATGGTTGATATTGATGTTCAATGACAGGGAATGGATCAAAATGGTTGATATTGATGTTCAATGACAGAGAATGGATCATAGTGGTTGATATTGATGTTCAATGACAGAGAATGGATCATAATGGTTGATATTGATTGACAATGACAGAGAATGGATCATAGTGGTTGATATTGATGTTCAATGACAGAGAATGGATCATAATGGTTGATATTGATGGACATTGACAGAGAATGGATCATAATGGTTGATATTGATTGACAATGACAGAGAATGGATCATAATGTTTGATATTGATGGACAATGACCGAGAATGGATTATAATGTTTGATATAGATGGAAACTCACTAGGAATAGATCAAAGTATTTGATATAGAAGGATAATCCCTGAAATTGGATTATAATGTTTGATATAGAAAGACAACCACTGAGAATGGATCATTATGTTTGATATAAAGCAACAATTACTGCTGATGAATAATTTTTTTTTATATAGAAGGACAATGACAGAATGGATCATAATGTTCAGTACTGAAAGACAATTACTGAGGATGCTTTATGATGTCCACTATCTGTATAATTTGGAATTCAGTTTTACTATTTGTTTATCTCTTTAATATATTACACAATAATTTGGAAAATTATTAAAGAATTTTTTCCTCTGTTTCCATTTTGCGCTTTTATTAGTTTTATATAAAATATTGCTTTTGATTTTCTAATGTTGACTAAATCAGCACCAGAAAGAAACAACAAACTCTGATTGCAAACTCTGATTGTGTTTTCTTGCAAAGAATCTTATATCAAATAATTTGCGTAATTTTGAATTAAAAAAAACAAACAATTCCATCACCTGATGTCAGTTCTTTTTGCAAAATATCGTGAAAAAATTTTTTCACAACCTCAAGTCCCAGATCGTATGCCAGTTTTCATTTATTTCATTGAACATTCTGAACCCTTTTTTTATTGGATGCCATGTAACAAAACCTGAAAGACTATTACAGTCACTGATTTCTTGGTTACCATTTTCAGCCACTAGAAACCCTTCTCTGTGATAGTGAAAGACTAAAAGAGTAATTATGGTGGTGTGGGTGGTGTTGGTGGTGACAAGCATGGTTTGGAGGAAGGAAACTTGATCTTAGTATTGGCATGTTTGGCTCCAACTAAAACAACACTTCTTGTTGCTGCTTGCAATCAGCAAAAACAAATTTTACCTGATTCATCTGTCTACTTACCAAGTGAACATTGTTTGCCTTGAGGTGATCAAATTATTATCTAACATTCTGGATGAATAACCAACCCTAACACTGGAATAAAATATGTGAACTGTTTATTTTTTTGTCTCTATATCCGACTTGTTCACACTGATAAATTTGAAATGTTTGTTGTTTGGGTAGGATTTACCTACATGTGAACCATAGGCCAAACACATCAGTGGGCTATGGGGCCCATTAGTTAAAGATCACTGTGGAGCTATACTTATTGTACAGAGGCCCAATACTCTGGACTCTACACTTATTGTATTGGAGCCCAATACTCTGGACTCTGCACTTATTGTACAGTGACCCAATACTCTGGACTCTACACTTATTGTATAGGGGCCCATAATGTTTGAAATACCCAGTGGACACTTAAAACAAGGTTATAATCTTGTACGTTGTGTGACAAATTAGTTTCAGTGGACCCTCAGACAAATGGCCCGTTATGCATATTGGTCAATCTGGCCCTCTTCATAATTAAGTTCCATTTTTTAAAATATTTTATTTTGATATTTTTTTTATATTTAAAAAATGAATCACTATTTTTATTAACATTCACCTGTATTTTTCATCGTCATAATTTTCTCTGTTAGTGAGGCTTAGAATATGCTGACTGTATCTCCCACAAGAAGGATTATACCTACCAAAGGGTTGTCCTATGTGGGACACTAAATTGCATCTGATTGTGAGTTCATTTCTGGAGATCTTGAGAGAATGGAGTACTCTTTCATTGTCATTACTTCCAAGTCCACTCTGACCCAGATTGGTCGAACTCCCAATTATGAGTCCAACAAATGTGTTTAAAAGCTTCTTGATTATATAATCGGATGCCAGGTTTTGGATTTTACAAACTAGTCCTATTTATTTTGACTCTTCAGTTTAATTACCTCTGTATTTCAATTTGGAGCTAATTCTGCTTCATAACATAAGCCTTTAAAAATTCTTTTAAAAATATTTTTGTAAAATCAATAATACTCAATTCGAACTTCTTTTTTCTGCTTCTCTGCAGCTTGCTTGCAATAGAAAGTTTTATAAAAATTATAAATCTCAAAGATTCTTATGTTGTATTGTCATCTGCTGATTCATGCAGAAATATATATATATATGCTGGATACATACTGACGCAATAAATAAGGACGCACGCAGGAAGGAAGACGCAGGAAGACTTCTTTAACAATAATATATTTACCTCTCACTTTATTTGTAAGGGTTCGAAAGGGTTGTTCAAGGGTTGCATGTGAGAGGGAGCTGGAGACCGAACATAACTATAATATCTTGACCCCACTGTTATGACCGTCATGTTGTGTCTTTCTTGTTCTCCTGATGCTGGGGTCCACTTGATTGGGGTTTCTGAGGACCCCCTCGGTCGGGTGTGTTTTTCCTTACCACATCTGGTCTCTAGCTGTCTGGAATTCTACTGGCAATTGCTTCTTGGACTCGAACTCAACTGAGTTAAATAATAATTCAACGCCCACACGATCGCCCACTGGATCTTTGAAATCGAATGTTTAATCGTCATCAAGCGGAAATAACTGTCATGCAGTTCAGAGGTCACTCTCTTCCGGTGCATCAGTCTGTTTGGCACAGGGGGACCTTCACCTTGTCCCATATTATAAGCCTTAATCCGTCCACGCGATCTCTTTCGATTACTGGCCATTGGAATGTGTCACTTCCTTCCGGTGCATCACCTTGGAATAGCATTTCTTTGGGCCGGGTCGAAGGTCAAAACATAACACTTAAAGATAAGAAAGTCAAACATCACAAATGTTTTCTCATGTATGTCTCATATTTCAAGTTAATTCTTTAAACCTACATTTTCCTCCTTCAAAATGATTCTCTTTGGAACAGTGCTGTAAGTCTTCAACTGGCACTACCTTCAGTTGATTCATCATATCCTGTTTCCTTTTCTAAACATCCTTCAAATTGCAAACATGGAGATATGTTTTTGTTTTGAGAACAAGAAACAGTCACAAGAAGAGTAAAAGGACTATAACACCACAGGGATAATTTTCAGACTGACAACCCTGATGGAAAATCAGTTGATCAAATGTTGTATAGCTGTAATACAAATATAAGCGGAAACATAATCAAACATAATTTACAAACTTCAATGAACGAACGAACACATTTTATAAAAATATATCTCTCACACTTTATTCTCGAAAGGGTTGATGTTTCTGTGGTATGTGAGAGATGGGTGGAGAGACATATACTCAGAGAGAGGATTTCTTCTTCCCATTTCTTCTTCCAGGAGCCAGGGGGTGCCAACACTTGCACCCCCTTGCAAGCTCATCAGAGATGCCTGTGATCGGCTGCATATCCCATGCTCGACTCTGATTCTCTCCACTCTGTCTAAATCTGACTGTGTGGTTCTCCTCATATGGTCTCCTTCCAGTTACACACCTGTTGTACCGGAGTGCCCTGATTGTGCAGTCATATACCTGTTTACTTATCACAATGTGACAGCTTGTCAAAGCACACAGGGTCACAAGGAACGAACTGAAAATCCGTGGCATATGTTATATAATACAAACAATCACCAATCATTCTCACCATCAAATATTGATCAGATGTTAAGAGATTGCTTCCTATTTTTGAATTTTTCTCAGTTCAGAACCACCCTATCAGCAGGGCTTAGAATACACTTGCTATATCCCCTTGCTAAGGTCTACTGCATCTGATAGTGAGGCTTCAGTTTTGGAGATCTACTGAAGTACTCCTTCATTGCCATTACCCTCAGCTTCACTGTAAACCAGTATACTGCCTTTTAAAGTTCCATATATTGGTTTAATAAAACTGCTTAAAAATTATTTGGATTCAATAAAACCCCTCCCTCCAAACAAAAATAAAAATCTTAAGAAACAACTATCCAAAAATTTAAATATGAATGCAGTTCCTTAACCTCTAGACATAAAATAACCCTTGGTGGGTTGAACTGCTGTTTAAATCAATCAAGTGAGGTTAGCCAGGATAATATTCATTTTCCAAAAATGCCTTGTACCACCTAAAAATTTTGTATAGAATTTGATGTTTGTAATCCTGTGTTAACTTATCAAATGTTTTAA
>OY757929.1:10938152-10950652 GCA_963585895.1 Sepioteuthis lessoniana
CTCCAAATGCTTTTGCTGAACTTGTCAAGGTGATAAACCTCACTGGGCAGTGAGATGCTGAACTCACCTGATACTCTCTAAATGCTACTCATCAGATATGCCTCTATCACTTGGACCACAGCCTCAGAATCTATCATTTTAGACCTACCTGACCTTACCTGATTATAGAGGTTCTTGCAATCTGAATGAAGTTTCTTGCAACTATCTGGTTACTTTATTGTAATTAACGGTGCCTTCATTTTTTTTCACTAAATTTTTTTAGTTGCTTCAATGTCATTATGATCTAGTTACAAGTTTTAAAACATAAATTTCAAATTAGATGTTGTGTTTTCATTTGTATGTCTTTCAAATTACACATGAAGTGAAGCAATGCACAACATGTTTGAACACCAACTAGCATGATACTACCAACCACAGTAGGTACTTTTCATGGCTTGAACTACTTTGGTCTTAGGATATTTGTCCCGCAAATTAACACATACCAAAATGTTGGCACTTCTGACTCAACCGTAGTTTTTGTTATTGATAAAGGCATTCTTATGGATTTATGCTTATTAGTTGTAAAGTAAGTAAAGTTGTCTCCCTTTAGTCGAGGGTGACCCAAAGGCTCCCTTTTCAATAGCTACAACACCAAGGTGTAGGGGAGGGCACTACTCCTTTCCCTGGATTGCTCCACTTTATCCTTGATACGTACCTTATATTGCTGAGTGTTAGGCAAGGCGGTATCAAGTACCATTTTTAAAGCATTTGGTATGATGCAATCTGGAATTAAACCAAGGTCTCCCAGACGATTGGTGAAGGCTCAACCCACTTGGCTAATGATTATGCCTATTAATATCACTTAATTATTTAGAATTATGATAGAATATTTCCATTTATTAACAAGTGTTGTATGATTGAGCAGATATTGGAATTGCTCTCAGATGTTTGTTCCCAAATTACCAAACTGAAAAATTAATTTGTTTATATATAGAAAGACAGTCATTGAAAATGGAAGCACTAAATCAAGCATATTGTTACGCTTAGACCACTAGATGAGATGTTGAACTTTGTCAACTTGTCTTTCTTCTGGTCACTGGCATTTTTTAATAAGATATCTATTCAAATCAAACAACCCATCTTCTTTTAGAAGGCTTCACAGTACCCAACTTCTGCCTTGCTAGGGTGTTATCATTTGGCCAGTCCCTACACTCACTTAGATTGCTAATCGAGACTGGTTACTACAGCAAGTCTTGTTAACAGCTCTTTTCATTCTGGATGATAGATCCAACATAATTAACCTACTGCATGAGATGTTGAACTTTATCAACTCCTCTTTCTCCCAGCTGCTGTTTTTGTTTTTTTTAATAACTTATCTATTCACATCCTGGTTCTATTCACTTACAATGCTACAATAATAAACGACGATAATAAAGATGAGAAATCAGTTACAACTCAATTATTATCTTGTTTTATTCTTTCTTGGCACAAAACTTTTTTAGTGTAGAGAATCCCCCCAAAGCCAAATGAAAAGCCCATAATCACTTTGGAACTGAAGAAACTGATTACCGCAACTATTAATTTCTTTTATTTTCTGGCTAAAAGGAATTTAATTCTCTTTGACCCTTTTTGATTATGGCCATAATTAGAGTCACACAAATGAGGCCAAGTTTTTGAAATGATCCCCTCCCTTTTTTTAACCAATCAAGCATTGACTTTTGGATCCTCTTAATTTGTAGCGGTCATCTGATTTACCTTCTCTTATGCGAGTTTTGTCATCAAAAGAGATTCACACTGCTACTGCTATGATCTGCTTATTGTTCATTTCTTTCAAAGAGATGCAACTGAAGCTGAAGGTATAATGAAATCTAAATGAACAAAACATACAGCAACTAAAAGCCGATATAAAATACAGTGTGAGATTTTAAGTTTTTAAACCAACAGTTTTCATTAAAACGGATACATAACTTTTGGATAAAAATCAGTCAACAAATAAATTTGTCATAAATTTCATTTCATGATAACCTTTCTTTTTTCAAAGGTAAGTTATTCTGTATTACCGTGTAAGTGAATGATGTGTGTATTTATATATGTGTGTGTGTGCATGTGTGTATATATCTGTGCGTATGTGTGTGTGTGTGTGTGAGCATATATGTGTGCATGTGGGAGCATATTTGTGTGTGTGTGTGGGGGGGGCATATATGTGTGCGTGTGTGAGCGTGTGTGTGAGCATATATATATATTTGTGTGTGCATGGATGAGTGTGTGTATATATATATATATATATATATATATATTTCTTCTGGGTGTCTAGCCATCTTCCTTGGTGGGGGGGGGTACTGGTTTAGTTACTGATGACCTGACTATGAAACAGGTCATACTGAGTAACATAGTACCAGTAGTGTTATAAGCAACTAGACCCACAAAGAACTGAGAAATCTTTTTACTCAATGGCTGTTTAGCACATTTTTCTTAGGAGTGTTGGACCTCTTATTTTTTGTCAAGTTATCCAACTTAGATAGAATACCTGCAGTTGATGTGATTACTGGTTATCTTACTTCAGCTTGTCATTCGATGATAACCATAAAGACTTAAAGAGTGGTATTTGTGTTGTACAAGTGTTGGCCATTATAAAACCATGATGTACAAATCTTTTTTTACAATCTTTACATCTGCCAATCTTTCTCTCAAAAAAAATCCTATGGCAATGGAGATGTGCTGATGTATGTAGACTTCATTAGCTGGAAGCATGCAGTTACATATCTACTCATGGGAGGCAGGAGTCTTATCCCAAAATCATTATTGTGTCCACCTATATATATATATCAGACCAAAGACTCAAAAAATGGTACTTGATACCTCCTTGCTTAACACTCAGCAATATAAGGTACATATCAAGTGTAGTGGAGCAATTCAAAGAAAGGAGTAGCGCCCTCCCCTACACCTCGGTGTAGTAGCTATTGAAAAAGGAGCTTTCTGGTCACCCTCGACAACAGTTGCCAACTACTATATATATATATATATATATATACATATATATGTGTGTGTGCATGTGTTTGTCTGTGTGTGTATGTATAAATATTTACAAAAAAACACCAGGTCTTTAGAGGAGGATTCTATTTGTAGAAATTTTTGCCAATGTGAAACATTTCAGTTTTTATATATATCATTTTACCCAACAATTCAACCACAAATATTATTTAAAAAAACAACCAACTCCGGAACTTAGATAGTCACTAACTCTTCAAATACAATTCGGAATTTAATTAATGATAAAAATAACAATATCCTCATCGACCCCCAGAATAGAGGCATATGAAATTGCATGTCTAGATTTTAAAAAACAGACATCAATAATGGTTTTGTCAAACATACAATAGATACTAATCAAAACTTTAATATTAAAGATTCCAACGTGTTAGTTTACATAGATAATAAAAAACGCTGTAAAATTATTGAATCTAGTATCATTTCAACCAACAATACTAATAAACAGAGACCAAGTTTTTATCAATTTGTCTCTGTATTTGGTCAGATTGGTGTGGAAAAATTACAAAATCCCTAATCTAAAATAATTTGGCTTCACTGTTTATGTATATTTAGAAAGATAGATAGATAAACAAGTAATTGAATTAAACAGAGATAAAAAGAAGAAGGTTTATACAGATAAAGACAGGCAGATATATTATGGAATATTTGTAAACGGTAGATATGAACAAAATAATGTGATTATTAAAATAGATAGATAGATAGATAGATAGATAGATAGGAACCCGATTTAGATAGATAGATAGATAGATAGGAACCCGGTTTAGATAGATAGATAGATAGATAGATAGATAGATAGATAGGTAGAAACCTGATTTAGATAGATAGATAGATAGATAGATAGATAGATAGATAGATAGATAGATAGATGTGATATGGATTATTTTTTAGATAAATTTTGCAATGCTAATTACAAATTTGAAACGGAATGCTAGCAATGGAAATAGAAGTAATTTACTAAGCTTTTTTGCTTAGATGTAGCACAAGGCTGCATGAATTGGGCACCCAATGAGAATCGAACTCACTCGTGTAGGTTTGCTAGTCTACCTTGCTAACCATTACACCACCCGAGGTGCCCTAGCAATGGAAATAGAATGTGTTAAAATTATTCATCTTTTTCACTTCATTTAATAACTTACATGCCCTGATGAAGGTCTAAAAGCCAAAATGTTTTACTTTGGCAAATATTTCTACAAATAAAATCCTCCTCTAAAGACCTGGTGTTTTCTAATCTTTATACATTTTCATATATATATATATATATTGGATTCTTTAGCCTTTGTCTAGACAAAGGGAAATTCTGAATTAAAACCATCTTTCCTCCTCTTGAAAATTGACCTCATGTCATATCCTACCTATGGTGGTGGTTAAATACATAATGACTATGACAAATACCTCAAGAAAGTCAGAGAGTGTAACAGCAGAAATATTGTGGCTATAAAAACAACCAAGATGAGGACACTAGTTAGAATCGATCAGGAAATAATGATGGTTATTCCAAGAAATTCAGTTAAAGATAATCTAAATAAATTCATAGAAAAATCTCTGCCTCACTTTAACATCTCTGATTGGGTCATAAACATAAAAGTTTGATAATAACTTAACATATTTAGTAAAAGATGGTTTAGTGTCAACTATTATGGATTATTTACTGCCAAAGCCATCCTTGGAGAAGAACAGCAATGATACTATTTAACCTAATGTGTGGCACATGCATCAACTGTGGGGCATGTTTAGAGGCCGAATTAATGGCCTTTTAAGCTTCCTTCATATGAATTGCTGTAAAATTTTCAATATGTAAGAATTAAATATTGCGGGTGGGGGGCATCAGAATTTTAGAAATACCAAAGTGGGGTATGGCCCAAAATTGATTGGAAATCACTGATTTAACCCATAGCTGGAAGGATTAGGAGGTTCATACCTTTCCCAAAGGTATTAGTCCGAAAATGAACATAATAGCGTGACTAGAGTTCGGACTTACTTTGAAGCTTCAATCCAGAACGTTAAACTTTATGCCATAGGGACTCTTCCCTAGTTAAAGAAAGGTCATCTTTATGATGACAAAAAAAAATCTGATTTTTCTTGTTTGAAAACAGTTAAAATTGGCACTAAAATAATCTGGATATTCAATTTGTTCCAAGGCAAAAATGTTTCTCATGTAATTGTCAATATTGCCACATTGTTATATTGCATTACATAGAAGAACAGCAAGTGATACCATTTAAACCATAGTGGGGTTGGATCAGGTGTTCACTGGTTTCCTAAGGGTATTAGTCCAAAAATGAATGTAATAGCATGACTGAAGTTTAAATTCACTTTCTTCAAGGCCCATACTTTATCCAATATGCCATGAAGACTCCCAGCACCATTATATTGCAGTATAGTTTCTTACATCCTGATTATCGTATGGTCATAAACATTTTTTATTATATAAATGTTGTTTACTCCGAGGGATTTTTAAAAATTATTATTTAATGCCCACTTTTTTTTTTTAATGTTTTCATTGTTTATTTAATATTTATATTTTATCTTGATTAAGTGGCATGGTTTAGATCAATATATAAAATTGCCTTTGGCTTTCTTTTTTGTTTTTTTTTTATTACAAGACAAAAACACAGAAACATTGTACATGTATTTGGCATTACTCCAATGATTCTCTGTCCGGGTGGTCTGTCTTTACATAAGTCTGGGGTGAGATGATGAAATTCCAGAAATGTGGTGGTAGTAATCTGGTTGGTAGTCTTTAAAATGTAATTTTCTTTCTGTAAATACAGCGTTTCATTTGAATATTTCATCTATCTTTTTGTCCATGTAACTATTTAATTATTTGCGGTGGTGATATCCATCCAAATGTAGAAATGATGAGTTTATCATTTGCTTGCAACCATCAAAATCAGCTTTAGTCAATTTCTTACTCACCTTATTCAATAGAATCTCAACAGGAAGACTTAAAATAGAAACGTTTTCTTGTATGTATGCATATCTGTATGTGAAGTAGACAGTATCAACAATGAATTAGAAGCCTGTTTCATTATTATTAGTAACCAGATGACCTGTCAATCCATTAGGTTCCTATTGTAACAGCTGTCCATGATGATAGTGATGCTTCTATTTAGGAAGAAGTGAAAGATACTAAGGATACTTTGTAGCATTTTATAGTCATCTCCATTTTGTTGGAAATGTAGATGAATGAAAAATGATGTTCAGTAGAAATCCTGACTCCCACAAAGTTGAAAATTAGATTTTAAATTCTAGTATTCTAAGTGTATGTTATGGCCCTGGGAGGGGGTCACAAAGAGAATAGAACACCACGGTTATAGTATAGATATATATTTACAAGAACAAAGGATGGTAAGCTAGTTTGCATAACCGCATGCGAGCGAGGTTAACTTCCAGATCTAGACTGACTTTGTATTGCTGCGTCTTCCGGTATTATGAAGAGTGGTTGAGTCCACTAGCAGGTGATTCTGCCACAACAGTGTATTAATCTATTACATGTCAGCTCAGTCTGCTGGGTCTTCAGAATATACCGACCTCACCTCTGCAGAGGGTTATATTTCCCCCACCAAAGAGTGGCCTGGATATGACATTAAACAATCTGATGGTGAGGCTCTAGTCCACAAGCTTTGAGGAACATTGCCATTGCTCCCAGGTCCACTCTGACCTGGAGTGGTAGCACCTGATAGATACCTATCTATGGGTCAAATAGAACTATTTGAAATTTAAACTGAGTGCAAACAAATGACATTGAACTGTTTGATCATGTGTGTAAACAAATGACTTATATAGCAATACTTGAAACCATTTAACTATGGGCAAAAATATGAGCTTAGGTTCATTTAAAAATGTTATCAACAAAATTTGTTTACAAATCATATTCAATATATATGCATAAACAGGATTCAGCATTGAATAACTTACAATGGTTGATGTGCCTTAAAACCCAAACAATCAATCTCTTACATATCTCTTTTCGATGAGCCATTTTTACTGAACTATGGTTATACACACACATATATATAGTGAAACAAACAAATCATAAAAACGTTTTTTGTTAAATCTGTATAATGCTCACATATTGGTCAGCAGATATAACCTAAAATAAATGTTTCCTCACTTCTTTGTGACTATAAGTTTTAAGCATCTGGGAAAAAAATGAAACTTATAGTGATGAAACTGATATGATGATTTGAGAAAACAAACATCTATATATATATAAGGGGAGTCTTTTGTGGTGTAATGGTTATCATCACAGGAAGTGGGCCTAGCAATCCAAGTTCAAATCCTGTACGAGGCTGTTTACATTTCACATAGCATTAATACCCTTGGAAAAGGTATACATCCAACTATTCTCCTTCCAGCTATGTGTAAATAGTAGGGCAGACTAGGCTCTTCAACTGGTCTGGAAGAAGGAAAACTCTGAATTCAAACCCATTATACTCCACTTGAAAAATAGACCTTGTGCAGAAGGGGTTAGTAAATATATATAAGGATGGGCTGAAAAATTTTTTATGATTACATGATATCTGCTGTTGATGACTTTTTTGACCAATGGGATCCAAGCACTGCCACATCAATGGAAGAAGTGTGTAGACCTCATTGAGAACTATGTTAAGAAATATACCTCATTTGGCCACATTGTATGAGAGCATCTTGGTCAGCCTTCCTTCGTATATAGTGACTACCACATCCTTACAGAAGGACATCTCAATCGTGCTCAGAGTGCCCATAGGCATGCATCTGGTTCCTCTGTCCAACTTCACTCTTGCAATCCCTGTTGTACACGTGACAAAGAAAATACCTATTTTTGTCATGGACATTAAACCTGTGCACTTTCATGTGGCTTTCCAGACCGGCTGCAGACCCAAATACTTTGTCTCAAAATTGATACAAATTACCTGAAGAAGAACCTGTGTATAATCAGTCTGCAAATGTTTGTTTCCATGAGATCTCATATGACTAGCAAGTCTGACTTTAGACAAACAGGCCCAACTGTAGACATTACAACCATGTTCAGGCTGAAACATGTCTGAGACCAAAGTGCTTGTACTTGTTTCAAAATGCACTGTTTGATTCCCCATATATATATATATATATGTGTGTGTGTGTGTGTTTTTATATATATATATATATATATATATATATATATATATATATATGTGTGTGTGTGTGTGTGTGTTTGTATATATATATATATATATATATATATATATGTATGTATGTGTGTGTATATATATATGTATATGTATATATATATATATATATATGTATGTGTATATATATATATGTATGTGTATATATATATATATGTATGTGTATATATATTTATATATATATGTATATAATTGTTTATATATAGATATATATATATATATATATATAATTGGTATTTATTATTTTATATTTACATATATATATATATTTATATAACCTAAAATAAATGAATGTTTACTCACTTTTTCATGACAGTCTCATTACTACTCGTTTAATCTATTTTTACCAAAAAATATCATCAGATGAGATGTGCCAGGAAGTAAGTAAACATCAATTTATTTTAGGTTCTATATATATTTACGCGCACACACACACACACACACACACACAAAAATTATTTTCTCATCTCCTCTTGTCAAGTTTCATTTGAAAAAATACATGAAACTTATAATTATGAGATTGACCTGAGGAGGTGAGAAAACATTTTATTTATTTTAGATTTTATCCTTACTCTCCTGGCCAGCCTTTGAGCACTTTCTGATTTATGAAAAAAAATTTTTAAACAATATATATATATATATATATATATATATATATATATATATTTGTAATATACTAATAACAAACCTCAAATATCTTCAAGCTAGGAAATATTGACTCATATTTTTTTATAAATGTTCATATTTCATGATTTCTTGTTTGATTATATCAGACTAGTTATCATAAATATTTTTGAAATTAATGTGTTAAAATAAAGTTGTTATGATTCATTAGCATTTTAATTATGATTTATACCATATGGATTTCAATTAGTCTCATTAAAAATTCAATTGTATTGATTTGATATGGTTTGAAAATGAAAATATTTGTTCAAAATTTGAAGCTTTTCATATGGCTTTGGTCATTACTTGTAAAGTTGGGTGCTGTAGCAGAAAAAAAAATTCTAAAAGAAACCTGAATCATGCAGTTATATTAAACACTAAACAAAAAGAAAAGAACCAGTTTATGGACAAGAAAATTGATACTAAACACAATTGAAAGTTGCTATTTATCAAAAGAATAGATAAATTAATAGATGTTGTCTAAAGAGGTTGACAGTTTTAAAATGTACAATTGAAATTATATTATTAATTTTGCTTTTAAAACAATGCAACTTAGTGACTTATTTGTGAGTATTTTAATGATTTGCTTAAAAATATGCTTAACGTATCATGTGCCTCAACTAAATAACTTACTTCTAAATAAAAAATATATGTATCTAATAAAAACAAGACAATTATTAGTTTATAAATCAATTTCTTTTGGACTAAAGGCATTATTCTAATTTTATGAAAATATATTCCATAATCTCAGTCAATGTAAGACAAATTTTGTTCCTGGATAGTATGTTTTATTTCTTAATTGGTTACGTTGTCTAAGTATAGAAATTGGCCATTAATCTCTTCAGACAAATTTTGTTTTTGGATAGTATGCGTTATTTCTTAATTGCTTATGTTATAAAAGCATAGAAAACAGCCATTATTTCTTTCAAACTTTACTTTTGTTTTTTCATGTAAAACAAATAAATATATATATATATATATATAAAGTTTAATTTAAATCTCGGTTGAGTTAACTATTGTGATGAATGTTAACATCAATAAAATTCATTGTAAATATCATAGCTTTACCAACTCTTAGATCTCTAAGATTCTCCTTGAAGTGCACATTATTATATTTGTAAGAATCTTAACAGTAACAATATCAAGTTATGGTATTCATGAAAAATAGTCAATATAATAAATACCCCTTTTAATTACATTTCTTATTACAATACTAAGTTTTCACCTTTTCTTAATTCCAGTGAGTCTTTGTTAAATATCATCAGCAACTTTATACTCTTAATAGATTCATGACTTTTCACTTATCATGGCTTTCACTTATCATGATTTTTCACTTATCAGGACTTTTCACTTATCATGGCTTTGAATGTTATCTTCCGCCTAAATTTTAGCTCAGTCTATTCCGTCATTTCAAAATGCCAACATGACATTTGAACAGTAATGGTATCGTGATTCAAATAACAAACATGTCTTAGTGAATATTGTTTTTAATGGCTTCAGTAACTTTTATATTATCATTGGATCACAAATGAATCATTACTTTTTATTCGGCTTTAAATTAACCAAGGGATGAGAAAATTAAATACACTATCACAGTTGATTTATGATGCTATATTTGTGTGACTCTCTGGCCAGTAACATAATCTATAAGCTAATGTCTGACTCAAAACTTATGGGAATCATTTGGGTATTAAAGTAATATCAATCTAAGTACTTTTTTTTAAGACTGTTTCCTCTAATGATCTCTTGTCTGTTCAAGAATTTTACAAATGTAGAGTCTGTGCCAATTGTGAGGCCATCAAACTGTTCATAGATATATATACACACTGAGAAATGTATATGCAAATTAACTACTAAATCTGTCGAATCACATGTACATAAGTCTGGCTAAAACTGTCTTCATATTGAAACAGAGCTTGCCACTTAAAACCCAACTTGTACAAAAGCTAAAACTGTCTACACTGCACAAATACATAGATAGATACAATTTACACAAGCAATATTGAAGTGAAGCTAATGTTTCACAGAAATACTGCTTCTCAGTCTAAACAGACAGCATGGTTCTCTATTGTTACTGACAGACTTCAGTAGAAAATCAATGAGGCTCAGGGATTTCAGAGTTATCTTAAATTCTAAAGTGTGTCTCTTTGGGAATTGTCCAGGTGCTCATATCAGTTGGTGTTTTTCAGCCAAAATTATTCTGACATAAACCATCCTGCTCAAACACAACCTAATGGAATAAACTAAAGCTGATATAATAGAAAAAAAAACAAAACAATAATATTAGTTCAGCTTATTTACGTACATTTTAAGACAACTAACAGATTGATCTAGTAATATATTAAATTGGTTTATTTTCAGATTTACAAGAGTCATTCAATAAATAAGGTGAATTTTACCATAAAATGTTTCACATTTCACCCTGGAAAAAATTTGCTTTATTTTTCAATATAATCTATATTATTTAAAACACATTTTTCTTATCAACAAACAATCTTTTAGATTCCTTCAGAATAGAAATATTTTGACTGAGTTTTTAGGCATTTACTCATGGCGGCTCTTCACTTCATCATCATTTGAAAACTTTGTTCCATGCTGAAATTCTTTAACGGGGGCCGAACAAGTGAAAATCAGAGGGGGTCAGATCTAGACCCTAAGGAGGATGTGGTAGCTGTTCACAACCAAACTGATTGAGGGTTTCCTCTGTTCTTGTTGCAGTATGAGGCTTTGCATAGTCCAGGTGAAAACCATCAACAACTGACCTTAGAAAAGGCAAGGTCATCATACACAATTTTGTGTGCTGTCCCCTCAGAAATTCCCCATTGTTCAGAAATATTCTCTGTGGCAACTCTTCTGTCAGCCAAAATGAACTCATTAACTGAATACACCATTTCAGGTGTGCTTACTATTGTGGGCCTGTCTGGCCTCTTTTCATCTTGAATACTATATCAACCTTTAAATAATTTTGCCCATCTGTAAACATTTTTTGACAAAAATATGCTTCTATGCAAGTATATGTGTAGTATTGTCATTTAATAAGATCTATTTAGTCTAGGTTAAGGCCAGGATTATGAAGCACCAGTGAGAATCAAACTCACAATGTTCTGCTAGCCTAGGTTGTTAGCCATTACATCAACTGAGAGAATCATATGTGTATAGTTTTATTATTGTTATTCATAGTAGTCTCTCTTATTTGAAGCCCTGAATATACTGGCTGTATTTTCTGCAAAAGAGGAAGACCCTTTTCAAAAATCGTGATGTTGAATTGCATTGAGTACTGAGGTTCCAGTTCAGGAGATCTGTAAAGTGTGGAGTCCACATTCATTACTCCCAGGACCACTCTTTTAGTACCTGTTAGTATCCCATCTATGAGTGAAATAGACCTGTTTGAAAATTAATAGTATCAAAAAGTAATACTTGAAACCATATAAATTATTAGTATTTGATAGGAATACTTGAAACCATATAATTTTGTATAAATTGTTAGTATTTGAGAGGAATACTTGATAAAACTGTACAAACAAATGATTATAAGTAAGCACAATGGAACATTAAAATTAGTTATGATTACAATCAAATATTTTGAAATAAATCAAGACTTTAAAACTTAGGACCCCTGGGAGCCTCACACGACCATAGGCCTCTCCCTATCCTTGT